>CM021100.1:302089796-302189942 GCA_007115665.2 Sequoiadendron giganteum | reverse complement strand
CCACCCATAGCAGCTCTTGGTAATCCTCCGGGGCCCTTGACTCAAAATTGCTAGGTGAAACTAAGTGAAATAGCCTTGTATTTATAATTGTTTATGCATAATTTTTCAAAATTAAAACACTACAAGTTGAAATTTGAGAATTGAAACAAAGGATAATAAAATAGCACCAAGAATTTGAATTAAAATAGGTCCTAGGTTAAAGCGAGACTGATATGCCAGGTTGAATGTATGAGTCTCAGACCCTAAAACCAAGGACACATACCTTGGAAAGTGTGATTTTGAATGTTGTATTTGAATTTTGGGGCCAATACCTAGGGATAAACCATATGCTGAAAGGGGTGTATGAGTCTCGGATCCCTAAATCTAGAACACATCCAAAATTATTAAATTATGAAGTGTCATTTATTCAACATCAGGATTCTCCTTAGAAAATTGTAATTTATTAGGCTTGTGGATGCAAAATAGCACCAATTAAAGCATAAAGAAGAAATATTTTAATAGGGAGGACCCAAACAAGTGTGAAAATGTAAAGGGATACATTTTTCTACACTACACTATGTATCCATGCATTACATCACATCTTTTGGTTAGTAAATTAAATCATCATTATATTTAATTAACATACATCCATGTGTGTTTATTAAATCATGATAGAATCTAATCTAAACCATACATCCATAATATAATCATACATGAAAGTAAAGAAACATACACATGAAATAATGAGCACCATAATGTTGGAACCAACATCTCATGCATATATATGTCAAATGTCATGCACATGTATCATGGCATTGCCATCAAAAAATAAGTGGAGACTATATATGTGTATCAGTGTCTATACATCAATATGATCAAAAGAATATATGCATCATTGCTACAAAATTGGATCTCTATTAAACCCATTGTGCATGGCTCACTGAGCCCTTTGAGTCATTTAGAGGTTTTCGTTCCAGTTGAAAAGTAGAGACGGAGTAGGACCTATGTGATCACCAAACACACACCATTGTGCGTAGTCTTCTAATCTCTCCCTGAAGGGAGGCTATCTAAAGCTTGAATCACCGAAGCACATCCCATAGATATTGATCCCTTGTCAACATCATAGTTTTTTCTTTCCCTATGAGGTCATTGAGTTGGCTCTACAGAGCATCATGTTCCTACTCAAAACTATCTAATCTCATCATGGGCACATCTTTTTCATCAGATAGGGCATTCCAAAACTCCGTCAAAACTTGGTCTCTTTTTTCTTTGGTAGTGGTGGCATATGTGATCTTCTAGAAAATATACACTTTATCCTCCTCATATGTCATCCTTAGAACCATGAAAAGCTTGAATAAGTGGGTATGTCACCTTGCTAAGGCTAGCCGATATGTATCTAGGACGGACCCCTAGATAGGTATGGCTAGGTCTTTTCTAACATGCACTACTCTATCAATACATTCCATCCTTGAGTGTTCACTACATCCACACAAAGAGTAGACCCATCAGTACCATGTCATGTCTATGCATAAAATCAAAATAAATGCATATACATGAGATGAAAGCTGAAAGTACTAAAAGGAAACGATATAAACAAATTTTATACTTGGCTACCCTAGCTTCCAATGTGGGTCTGGGGTTGGGGAAACACTAGGTCCTACATTGACCACATCGAACACTGATCTTGGTGTTGTTAGAGATGTCACTAGGTCAAAGGATGGTGTTGGAACCACTATTGAGATTGGGATAGCATGTGGAGGAGAGGACATCCTCTGTTGCCACCTAGATCTCACCTCCATTGTACTAGCCTCCTCACCTAGCTACTGCTGCTCTCTACCTCTATTTTCTTGCCTCCACCTTTTTACTAGTGATGCATCTTCTTGTAGGTTGGGATCCCCCTAGAGGTATCTACTATAAAGATAAATGTAAGATAATGAATTAGCCACTAGGTATGAGATCTCTACACCATGCCTACATCATCGACGAGGTGTGCCTCAAACTATTCCTGATCATCCATGTTGTCTTTGAAAGGGATGACATTAGTGATGGATGACTTCTAATGGTTAGCCAATTGTGTAGCACTCCTTAAAAATTTTGTGTAGTAGGGGACTGTGGGAGGAATAGTATGGATAATACCAAACTATCACATAACCCTTAGTCAATAGGAATGTATAATCACAAAGTTGGTGTGACCTAGAAAAAAATAGTCACACTATAGGTTCTTGAGGTACTTTCTATAATCCACCCACTGGAAGAACCTATTTAAGGCCACCATCTAACCTAGTCGGACCTCAATGTATAAAACTAAACATGCCAAAGCTATAGATCTTTGTGTTGCCACTATCTATTAAGCTCATACTAGTGAAAAATCAACATTGTATAGTTCCTCATGTGCAGATATGTGGTTGGCTCCATGCATGTGATATGAGAAAAGGCCCACACTTGTAGTTAGAGTATGAAACTCATAATGCATGTACTTACCTAGCTCATGGTATAGGTGTGTAAGTATGATTTGTCCCTACATAAAAATTATCATATGCTACTCCATTTCTCTAATTGTGTGCACAAGGCCCCCATGAAGGTGAGAGCCTCATGCATCCACATCGACCTACATGGCCACAGTGATGAAAACACTTGTCACAGTAGGGTGATGACTACACTACCTTACTCAAACCAATAGATGTAGATGTGACTAGTCCCATTGCCATTGAACCATCATGAATCAAGCAGTACTAGACTCCCTCAACCAACCCATGTGCAAAATGTGTATCATCTATCATCATCCCCCATGTGCAGATGGGGAGACCAAGGATGCAATACATGTCCTCTAAGGTGACAATCATCGCACCTACCAGGAGGTGGAAAGTCGATCTGGTGGAACTCCACTACTTCATCAATTTCATGAGCATGTGATCATGATAAAGCATCTTTGGCATGGTGTAGATGTTCCACAAACCAAACCGCAGAAGCATCTCCTCATCATCTAACAAGCATTATACCTCATCCTGGATAAGATGTAGCACTCGCCCATTGAGATGCTCTCTAATCTCTGGATAATCCTACAAAAAGTGAAAAAAGAATTAAATCAATATATAAGGGATGAAAATTATATCTTAAACATCAAAAAAATTCTATCAAGTGCCTTTGGGACATAGGTGTGTTGCATAAATGTTTGTGTGGGGTGATCCCACAATGCTGGTTTACAATTTGTGGGAGATTCTGATTTTTGTTGAAATCACATATTTTTAGAAAATATTATGATTTAAGCCTTAAAATGTTTCATTTGAAGGATTCTATTTGAAGAAGGTTTTATCAATCCACGTTAGATCAAACCCCTTTGGATAGAACCCTGCTAATTTTAAACCATACCTATAATGGAGTCTCCTTTACACATATCAAAATGTTGATTAAAAACCACTTTAGATTTACCTTTTCTGGGATCAAATGAGCATTTAATTTAATTTTTTTGTAAATATGTAGTTCTTATTATAAGCTTCCTAAAAAGTATAATTTTAAATAAATTTAATTTTATGATTATATTTATTTTTTATTTAGATTTTGAATGTATGTTTTTCACCGAAAATCGAGCTCTTTGTTCTACACATGAGGAAAAATAGAAGATTATAAAAAAAGGTTGAAAAATATGAGTGCACCAAATATTAAAATCCTTGATCCAACAATTTTTTATAATTTTAATACATACAAAAAAAATTGTTATACAATCCTCCTATGTCTTAATTATAATTGGTTTGACTTTGAAACTTGATTAAGGAAAAATATTCAATAAAACACTATAAAACCAATTGGAAGTACTGGATATCATAGTTAGAAATCTAAATTCGAAAAAAATAGAATTTTATCCTTTATGGAAAAAAAAGTTATGTGTTGTATGGTGAGCGTGACAACTTAAAAAATGTTGTTTTATGAAAAATACTAGTTTTCGAAGGAGATGGAAAAAGAAGTGGAATATGATTCCAAAAATTTAAAATATATATATATATATATATATATTTAGAATCCAGAGACAAAATGTCACAAATCACTATTTTGCATCATCTTCAAATTCCATGGTTTAGCATCATCTTCAAATCCCATGGTTTAGTAGCTATAAGTGCCCAAAAGTGAAGATTTAGTTTAAAAAATCAGTTCAATGTCCAATTTGGCCAAAAATTGTAAACCAATATTGTGGGATCACCTAGATTTTTCATAGAATTCAAATTCAACTAACTTTAATCTCCAATTTTATATGTAAATGTATTTCAAGCTAAATAATAACATTTTCTCATGCTTAAGTATGATATTGCCATGAAAATTAGCCAGATCTTTGAGGTATTCCATCTATTAAGTAGTTAAAGGAGAAATTATCTATTTATGTACAATGTATGTGAAAATTGGAACAAGAGTATCTAAAGATACATTGTAGGGATCACCCTCTCGGGTTCTACAGGGCACAAAGTGTAGAGGGAAAGCCTAGCAAGCTTTCACTTGTTTGTTCGCCAATTATCAAAGTTATTAACCATTGAATTTAGAAAA
Organism: Sequoiadendron giganteum; assembly: GCA_007115665.2. Classification (NCBI taxonomy): domain Eukaryota; kingdom Viridiplantae; phylum Streptophyta; class Pinopsida; order Cupressales; family Cupressaceae; genus Sequoiadendron; species Sequoiadendron giganteum. The sequence continues at coordinate 302,185,430 of CM021100.1, read as the reverse complement.
TTCATAGATAACTGAGGAGATTAAGTTTGCTTCATTGAAAAACATGAACACACTTTAAAAAAAACCAACACACATTAAAAAAAAAGAGAGCAGATTCCTCTTCATCAACTCGCAAGAGGAGGAAGACTTCCACACATTGCTAAGAAGATTATGCAGATACAAAATCATAGATAGTTCTTTTTTGAATTCAAGGAATTTAGAAAGTTGATATGTTTGAAATCTTTAAATATAGTAGATGGTAGTATGAAAATCTAATATGGAGATACTTCTATAGTTTACAATGGAAACCGATGATACTCTAGGCAATATACCCTCTTTTAATTTTTTTTGTATGTAATAATAGAAAATAGAATGATCTAGTGCGTATGGTTGGATGATTGTAATTCTCTGGATGTAACTGTAAACTTTCAAAGATTAATATATTGACCTTACCATTTATCAATAAATAAAAAAGATAGCTTCCTTGCCTAAAAATGATACCTTACTATGTTGGTTTCATTTTTAGTGGAAATATAGATTAATTAGGTTTTTTTTTGGGTTCCATTGAGCTTGTTCTTGCACATGGTTGTGCCCTAGATGCTCCTATATTTATTTATCCTTGTTTTTCAGACCTATTTTTTTCTCTGAAGTACCTTACACAGTGACATCCATCAATATATGTTTGTACACTTGTTTATATTTTGATTTTTGAATCTTAAATCTAGTGTACAAGAACTAGCAATCTCCTTATATAGTGTTGGTTTATATTTTGACTCTAATTCAAATTATTTGTAGTGTTTGTAAGTACATCACATGTTCTCAGTCTATTATTTAAGTTAATCCACAAACTGGTTTATGTTATATTCCATGTATTTTTGCTAACGACCAAGTTCAAACTAGAATTTTATCTAAATTTAGCTTCCTAACATCCTACAAAACATTGTCTATATTTGTCTGAACCATTGTTGCATGGCTATGGAAATTTCCAAGTCATTCTTATCTATAGATGCAATAAGAGTAAACCTTCTATGTTGGAAATATAATCTCAACCACTCCAACTGTTCTGACCGTATCAACATTGAAGTAGCAATGAAGACAATTTATGAAGGCAGATTTTTTGATGGATTCGAATGGACTTGCATTTACTCTTCCAACTTGTCATCTGTCACTTCTACAGGTCTCACATGTTTTGTGGGTGCCTTGAAATATAATATTTTATGCTTTGTTATGTATCCTTCTTATATGTTGAGCTCTTTATTTATTGTATGAAGTCAGTTTTGTTTTGTACTCTCTTGGCATAGTCCAACTCTGTAGAGCTGTTAGTTTGTGGTCATCTGAAACCACCCTTGTTAGTTCGTGGTCATCTGAAACTAGTTGTAAGGAGTTGTAGGAAGCTATAATGATGTGTGTAGGAAAGCGCCAAAGCTCTCAATCTATACAAAAAATTCATTTGATAAATATGAAGTATAATGTTTGTTTGAGTTTCAATGTCTTTTTTCATTTTCTGCTCTCTTCAATTTCTACATTTGGTATCAGAGTAGGTTAGCTATTAAAAGTTTGGAAATATCTACAAAGGAGAAACTGCAAAAGGAGCTCAAGCTTGTGTCAGATCTACTAATGGGTAACTGCACCACGATGGTTCCCAAAAAGGGGACTTAACTGGACAACTTTTTTCTGAAATCAGGAAATACTGACCTTGGACGTGAAATTGAGGATCCTTACACTCAAAATTTTGAGATGGAACAAAAAGAAGGATTCAAGTGCTCCGAGTCTACTTTCTAAACTACTAATTTATTTTGAAAATGATTGAGATTAAGGGGTTCAAATGAGGGACGTACACAAATTCATGTTGTTTTCGTCAGAAAAACATAACATAGCAACTCTTGTACGACCCTCGTACGGTGAACTTTTTTTTAGTATTTTTAAAATCACAATGGTCAGAAGTTAGCTAATAGTATGTAGTTAATGCATGATTTTTCTAATAATTTTTTAATGAATATTTTATTTTTTACTAATTTGCGAAGTGGACATATCCTGAAAATAGAATTTTGGCCATGCTACCCCTAAAAATTTTGGAAACTAATTGAGTGTGAGAGGGACAGACTTGAAAGTGTGAGGGGGGTGAGAGGGAGAGACTTGAGAGATAGGTAGCGAGAGGGAGTGAGAGAGGGTGGCAGGGATTGATTGAACAAGAGGTACGCAGAAAGAGGGAGATGGCACATAGAGACAATTAGAGAGGGTGAGTGGGTGGGAGGGAGGGAAGGAGGGAGTGGTGAGATGTATAGATAGAGAGAAAGTGATAGGCGTTGAGGGTATAGGGTTGGGGATTAGGATGGAGGACCTATAGGGTTGATAGTTTCTAGGGTATTAGGGTTTAAGGTTTGAGGTTTGATGGAATAGGTTTGATGGTAGAGGGTATTTGGTTGAGGGTATACAGTAGAAGGTTTAAGGTTTAAGCATTTAGGGTTGAAGGGTTTGGGGTTAAGGGTTTAGGGTTAAGGGTTTACTTGGTTGAGGGTAGAGGGTTTAGGGTATAGTTTTGAGGGTATATGGTTGAAGGATTAGGTTAAGGGTCCAATGTAAGGGGTAGAGGGTTTAGGGTTTAAGGATTGAGGGTTGAGGGATTAAGGGTCGAGGGTTGAGAATTGAGGGTTGAGTGTTTAATGTATAGGGTAAAGGGTAGAGGGTTTAAGGGTAGAAAGTTGAAGATTGAGGGTTTAAGGTATAGGTTCGAGGGATTAGGGTTGAGGGTCTAATATATAGGGTAGAGGTTATAGGGGTTGAGAGATTAAGGGTTGAGGGGTTAGGGTTTAGGGTAGAGAGTATTGGGTTGATGGTAGAGGTTAGAGGTTAGAGGGTAAAGGGTTTAACAATTTAGGGTTTAAGGGGTTAGGGTTGAGGGTCGAGGGTTTAGGGTTGAGTGTTTAAGGGTTTGAGATTTGAGTGTTTAATGGTCAAGAGGGTTGAGGGATTAGGGTAGAGAGTTTACTAAGTGGGTTTGAGGGTTGGGAGATTAGATTTGAGGGTAGAGGGTAGAGGGTTTATGGGTTAGGATTTAAGGGTTTAGGGTTTAGGGATGAGGGATTAATAGGTTATAGAGTAGAGTTTATAGGAGTTGATGGATTAGGGTTTAAGGGTTGAGGGTTGAGGGATTCATAGGGTATAGGGATTGAGGGATTAAAGTTTAAGGGTTGAGGGTTGAGAGTTGAGGGATTAATAGGGTATAGGGGTTGAGGGATTAGGCTTTAATGGCTGAGGGTTGAGGGTTCAAGGATTAAGAGGGTATAAGGGTTTAAGGATTAGGGTTTAAGGGTTGAGGGTTGAGGGTTGAGGGATTAAGAAGGTATAGGGGTTGAGGGATTATGGTTTAAGGGTTGAGGGTTGAGAGTTGAGGGATTAAGAGGGAATAGGGGTTGAGGGATTAGGGTTTAGGGGTTGAGGGTTGAGGTATTAAGAGGGTATAGTGGTTGAGGGATTAGGGTTTAAGGGTTGAGAGTTGAGGGTTCAAGGATTAAGAGGGTATAGGGATTGAGGGATTAGGGTTTAAGGGTTGAGGGTTGAGGGATTATGGTTTGAGGGTTAAGGGATTAAGAGGGTATAAAGGTTGAGGGATTAGGGTTTAAGGATTCAGGATTCAGGGTTCAGGGTTGACGAATTATGAGGGTATAGGGGTTGAGGGATTAGGGTTTAAGGGTTGAGGGATTAAGAGGGTATAGGGGTTAAGGGTTGAGGGATTAGGGTTTAAAAGGGTTGAAGTTAAGAATTATAGGGATTGAGGATTATGGTTTAAGGAGTTTGAGGGTTTTAGGGTTGAGGGATTAAGAGTGTATAGGGGTTGAGGGATTAGGGTTTAAGTGTATAGGGGTTGATGATTAGGGTTTAAGGGCTGAGGGTTGAGGATTGAGGGTTGAGGGATTAAGAGGGTATAGGGGTTGAGGGATTAGGGTTTAAGGGTTGAGGGATTAAGAGGGTACAGGGGTTGAGGGATTAGGGTTTAAGGGTTGAGGGCTGAGAGTTGAGGGATTAAGAGTGTATAGGGATTGAGGGATTAGGGTTTAAGGGTTGAGGATTGAGGGTTGAGGGACTAGGAGGGATTAGGGGTTGAGGGATTAAGAGGGATTAGGGGTTGAGGGATGAGGGTTGAGGGATTAAGAGGGTATAGGGATTGAGGGATTAGGGTTTAAGGGTTGAGGATTGAGGGTTGAGGGATTAAGAGGAATTAGGGGTTGAGGGATTAGGGTTTAAGGGTTGAGGGATTAGGGTTCAAGGGTTGAGGGATTAAGAGGGTATAGGGGTTAAGGGTTGATGGATTAGGGTTTAAGGGTTGAGGGATTAGGGTTTAAGGGTTAAGGGATTAAGAGGGTATAGGGGTTGAGGGATTAGGGTTTAAGGGTTGAAGGTTGAGGGTTGAGGGATTAAGAGGGTAGAGGGGTTGAGGGATTAGGGTTTAAGGGTCGAGGGTTGAGGGATTAACAAGGTATAGGGATTGAGGGATTAGGGTTTAAGGGTTCAAGATTGAGGGTTGAGGGATTAACAGGGTATAGGTGTTGAGTGATTAGGGTTTAAGGGTTGAGGGTTGAGGGTTGAGGGATTAAGAGGGTATAGGGATTGAGGGATTAGGTTTTAAGGGTTGAGGGTTTAGATTTGAGGGATCAAGAGAGATTAAGGTTTAAGGGTTGAGGGATTAAGAGGGTATAGGGGTTGAGGGGTTAGGGTTTATGGGTTGAGGTATTAGGGCTTAAGGGTTAAGGGATTAAGAGGGTATATGGGTTAAGGGTTGAGGGATTAGGGTTTAAGGGTTGAGGGATTAAGAGGGTATAGGGGTTGAGGGATTAGGGTTTAAGGGTTGAGGGATTAGGGTTTAAGGGTTAAGGGATTAAGAGGGTATAGAGGTTAGGGTTGAGGATTAGGGTTTTATGTTAAGGATTAAGAGGGTATAGGGGTTGAGGGATTAGGGTTTGAGGGTTGATGGATGAAGAGGTATACAGGGGTTGAGAGATTAGGGTTTAAGGGTTGAGGTTTAGGGTTTAGGTCTCTATCTCCCACTCCCCACTTCCCCCCTTCTCCCACTCTCTCCCACTCTCCCCCTCTCTCCCTCTCTCTCTATCTCCCACTCTCCCCTCTCTCCCTCCCACTCTATCTCCCACTCTCTCCCTCTCTCTTTCTGCCACTCTCTCCTTCTCCCTCCCTCTCTATCTTCCACTCTCCCCCTCTCTCCCTCCCACTCTCTCACAAACTCCTATACTCTAAAATATACACTAAGAAAACTAAATTTCACATAACGCGAGCACGTTTTATAGTCCACTAAAATGGTACAAAAATCTATATACCCATGATTTGAAGGCCCACAGTCTGCATATTCCCCTGATTCTGCACGTGCTTTGACAAAAAATATCTTTTTGATGATGTTGTGAAGTGTGCAACCATCTTTTTCACATTCCATCACCTTTTCCATGATCTTTTTACCACCTTTGCATGAAATAGAAGAGTTACCACGTTGAAAGATATATAATATCAATTGAAGTTTGAATTCCATTGAAAACTGATATACAATTGAAGTGTGGAAGGGAACAAGCTTTTGAACAAGTCAAATTGTTGTGGACTTTGAAGAAAGAAGAAGCTAAGGCTACATAATTGGGTTGAACTCCTCGATTTGAAAGCCTGGTTTTTAAGGTATGTGAAGTCTTTACAAATTTTATTTCATTCTATTATGGCTTGCTTTCATTTTGGTTTGTCATTATAACCTTAGGTTGTCAATGCACATTTTAAATTACCAAATTATATACATGATTATTTACACTTGCGAATTATAGAAATTCAGAACCATTCACCAAAATTCATCCTTTAAGACAACTCCAAGCCTCTTCCATTACTCTGAAGGGTCCAAACACCTTCCAATACCTCTGCACAAAGTGATATAGAACAAAGTAAGAAATCAACACCTTTCTTGACACACTTATTCAACTATATTTCCCTTCACAAAACATTTGATTCGTATACTCAAATTAGCATTAAGAGTTCCCAATTCCTTAAGGACCTTCAAAACACCTTGAAAATCTTGAAAATAACTGATTACAATCAACTAGGTTCCTCAAAACATCAACCAATGATTATGTCATTCACAAGTTGTTTAATTAGGTCTCAAAACAAGATAATTTCTAGGTCTTAGGACCTTACCTACTCAACTAAGCTTCCAATACAAAAACCCCCATTTTTCAGAGAAAAGAGGGAGGGTTTATAGAAACTCCTATACCCAGGCCTTCCAAGATCATTCCAATGCATCAAAGATCTTCAAAATACCCTGCACAAGGTCAAAAGTTCATTACATAGACCACTCCTTCAACAATTAATGGGGAGTCTTATCTTTTAAGAGAAATCTTGCTCTTCCCAAGACCTATTCTCTGGTCTTCCTAGGGTATTCCTCTCTACCCTACTCAAGGATCCCTTCGAAACCCCTCTCACCTCATAATACTCTCCACCAATTTTAAATTCTTCACCATTGCTCTCAATTCACCACTAAGCTTTCGTGGGCTCCACACTGACCTAGAGTGTCCTAACCACTTTAGGGGCTAGGAAAGGGTATTCTCACTATCCCCTTGTTGATTTGAATCCTCAATTATCCATATCATAGGATTATTTCACCTTGTACCCATTGCTTTCTTGAAAAACCCAATTTTAGGCCTTGTAGCCTTTTGCCCAATTAAGCCTCCTAGAACCCGTTTTCTTGGATTTTCTCAAAAAAACAGTCTAAACAACCCCCAAATATTTTTATAGATTATTTCTATTGGTACCCTAGGCTTCAAGATTTACTAGTTTTTTAGTCCCTTTGGCATCCGTACATAGGATTGTCGTCATACCCCCTATTTTCAAGGGTTTATAGGGTTCTGGCTCCTTTTTCCAACTTTGAGGGCTTCAATGACCTCCTCAACTCTCCTCCTTGCACACACATGTCTGGAATACATTTTACCACACTCTCTTGCTCTTGATTGGCACAAACTAGTCCATTTAGCAGCTTTCTTTACTATTGTCCTCTCCAAGCCACTAGCCACAATGCACTTGTGCTCGCCTAGTTCTTGATGAATTCACCATCTCCCCTACAAACCAAGACACCACACACCATATGTAAACTGTAAAAATAGTACCCTTCTTGATTCCAAGTGGCCATGGTAGCCTTGCGATGGGAATTCAAGTGGGGATCACTATTTCCAAAAACTGGCCTGAACCGGCTATGAGACCAAAAACTCTAAAAACTTGCAAAACAGAAAGCAATTGAACTAAATGGCTAATATAATGCTTCAAACAGTAATTAAGTGACACAATTGAAAGACTCAAATCATTAAAAATGTCATTTCAATCCATTCTTGACTGGATGAAGGCACAAAAACAGAAATTCAATGAAATTTGCACTCTTCCAACTCACAAATTCCCCTTCCAAAACTCCAAATCATACAATAGCTTTCCCACATGCTCAATTAGGGTTTTTCTAACCTTATATACCTTTATCCCACATTCTAGGACCCTTGGGTCGGACTTAGAGCATCATTAATGCCCTTTTCCCACTTTTAGGACAAATTGCCAAGTCTACATGGACTAATTTGCCTAATTTCATCATTCAAGCTTCTCCAAACTTCAAGGCTCTAGACTACCCTAAGTTTGCCTTAACTCACACATCAAAAAAACTATTGGGACTTTACATCATAGTGCTTATTCCCTTTGTGGTTTTCTAGAACCACCTACAAGCCAAAATTGCCAAGATCTTACAAAAGACCTTTAAGGTGCTCCTGCACCAACAATTTTTCAAAATCACTCCTTGGTTCCTCAAATTCTCATGGAAAAGTGCTTGTTTGAGATAAGAACCACAGATCCTATTGTCATTAGTTTCATTCCAAGGCATGTTCAACAATAAAAGACCCTACTTTTGTACACGGTGATTGTAAGTATTATTTAAATGAAGCCTTCAATGATATACATTTTTCAATTATCTTGAATGGATACATTTTTTAGGAACTAATATTTGTCTCATTACCATGGTACAGATAAAATTATCTGCCATGTCAAAGAAAAAGGCAAAGAGGAAACTAACAGACAAAGAGAACAAAACCTTGAAAGGAAAGGAGAGAGTTCAGGTGGCGACATATCGTGAAAAGAAGAAATTGGAAACGATTGATGAAAACAACCTGATTGTAGAGGAACCTCAACCATCAAAAAGAGAATGGGAATTGGAAGCAAAAAAGGCATGAATGCAAAAACATCGTCGTAAGATAGATTTAGATACCACAGTTGGAGACACATCCTCTACGACAAGTGAATATGAAGGGACACCATTAAGCACAAGTGAATATGGACGAACACCATCTACTGCAAGTGAATATGGAGGGACACCATTTACCGCAAGTGAATATTGTTGGACACCATCCAACACATCTCAAGTTGAGAGTACATCATCACTCGAAATTGACGAAAAAGGTATGCCATCATTCCCATGTGAACCTCAAGCTATGTCTTCTTCTCCACCATCGATCGAAGGAATGCAATCTAGCCCACCTCAATTAAATATTGATGAAATTTCTAATGTTGAGATGTACGTACCTAGGAGAACACCACCAAGAATTTTGCGTAGAAATTCAAAATATTTGATTAATATTGATGATGATATTTTGCAGCACATGGAAGGTAAGATTTCAACACGCACTTGTAGAAGATATGCTGATGAGATTTGGGAACGATTCTTTGAAAGGCTAAATGAGACTGCAAGATGTCAACTATTTTTTGAAATGACGCGGGGTGTAAAGTATAGGAACATCATGAAGACTCTTGGGTTGAGAACATCAAATGCATCGGGTGAAGACACTATTGTGAAGAATCTAATGGATGCTTATGAGAGTGTGAGTAAGACCTCACGCTCAAAGGATAGTAATGTCACCCGATGTGTCATTACATCAACTTTGGTAAGTTGTCAAACAAAGAGATCTCACCTAATTAAAAAGACTATTGAAAAAATGGGAATTAGTAGAACAACTTTATCAAGAGCCATTCAAAGGTGGCAAAGAATTGAGGGCAATGATACAAATGAATTATGGGAATTCTCAAGGAGACTGCCACAAAAAGATAAAGAAGTTTTTGAAGCCTTGAGAACACTAATTGAAGAGTATTGGAAGAATAACACAAGGCCATCTCTGAATCAAAGGGATGTGGTAAGAAGGAGAATCGGTAGTTGGAATCATGAGCCACATCCAAAGCATTTTTTGGATATGACTCAAACCCAATTCTTTCAGAAATTTTCAAATGATTATCCTCAAATTAGTATTTCTCAAATATTTTTTGAACTGCTTAAACCTTTTTATGTCAAGATAAATCACACATGCACTACTTGTTGTTGTAGACTACATATTGAATTTTCTAACCATTACGATGTTTATCGTTCTATATGTTTAGATTTGGATACTAACGATGTTTTGTAGGATTGTGGCATAGAAGCCCCACCAAAATCTTCAAGAGAGTTCTTATCAAAAAAATTATGTGAAAAAGAGGATGGCTAGACATTCTATAGGACAACATGTTTGGATGGTTCATGCGAGCGTTGCGGTGGCTTCCAGCGTATGCCAGTATGTCAACATATGGAAAGCGCAAATGAGGTGGGACATAAACTAGTAGAGTTTGGGAAGTATAAAATAGTGGCATATGCTACAAAATATGGGTCTCAAGCAAATAGGTTTGATTTGGTTATTGAGAAGATTCCAGTGTACAAATTTATGACCACATTTCATGATAGTATACTGTCTGAGTATGCAATGCATACCCATAGAGCCAGATGGTTGGACACACAGTTCAAGCTATGCAAGGACACCTTTCCAGTTGGAAGCATAGTATCCGTGGTTGAATTTGTAGAGAGCTACACTCCATAGCCACAACATGAGGTGCAGTCACAGTGTTACAACTCCACACAAGTTTCGATATTTATGCACATAGCATTCATTCATGCATTTGATAGTACAAATGAGCAAAGGAAGGTATTGAGGGAGTACCACTTTTACATTAGTGATGATCGTACACATTCTCTATAGTTTGTGCAAGGTTGCTTCCAGATGTTCTACAGTGGTTTGGCTTAGAGGGGCATAGAATACAATCAACATATAATATGGTTTGATAACTGTGCAGCACAGTTCAAGAACCCGTGCATGTTCTACTAGTTGTGCAGGATGCATGTCATTACATGTGTTCAACATATGTGGAGCTTTTGTGAGGCTAGAAATGGAAAGGGGGAGCATGATGGTGTAGGAGCATGTGTGAAAAGAGCATTAGCACATGAAGAGTTAAAGTATAAAGACAGTGCAAAGTTGACAGATGCAAAATCAATCGTCGAGTGGTGTAATGCTTTGATGGGTCCAGGTAATGAAGGTACATCTTCAGTTCATAAAATTTTTTGGTTGATGGATGATACTAACATTGCACCATATGAAGACTGTTGTACACTATAGGATTGAGTGAGGTACACTCTTTCCTTAGCTCAAATATAGGTTCATGGAGTATTGATACATGAAAGATGGCATGATTTTGATATTCATGTACAATGCAAGACTGGAATGATTGTGAGTCAGGGGAGTGATTTGAAAAATGGTTCACAAGTTATCTTAGCCCACTTCACATGTATCGCTCTCCGACGACATTGGAACTGACACAAATAGAATCATCAATCGACTTTGACCACATATCAGATCTAGTTCAATGAGGTGATATATCTACTTTCTTAGTTGTTGAAATTTCATATCGTTAGATCTTACTTTGTACTATATTCGTAATGTTGACAAATTTCAAGAGATTTTTTGCACATATCAATGCAGGGCATATTTATGCAGTTATTACAGATGAAGACAATGAAGAGGGAACACACTATTACTTGTGTCTTGTGTTGAGAAAGAAAAGAAATTGGAGGCCGCAATTATAGATGGAGAAAACATTGAATAACCTACAAGGTCAGTTGTGGTTACTGGAACATGGCTTATAAGGTACCCACATTCAAGTGTTAAACATTGGCTATTTCAGGACTTTGACATGCATCATAAGATTCTTCATTACTTGAACCTTGTCGTGGCATCCAATGTTCATTTGACCAAATATGGGGATAGACCTTTGAACAAGATGTTATGGAAGGTCTGTGAGTCTGACCATGAGGCAATACTTGACTCAATAAAGAGTAGAGCATACCCGAATGGTTTGTTGGATTAATTTGTAAGTATATGCACATTGGTTCTTATTAATTTATACTTGTATGCACATTAATTTGTTGGATGCCAATGCTATCATCCTCTTTTACAGTGATTGGTGTCCCCTTGCAAAATATGCAGATATATGAGCCATTCAAGAGAATGTCAACCAAAAAAGCAATGCAACATCCTTATTTTGATGCCTACATGCAACATCTGTAAGTGCCTTCCATCTATTTTTATTTCATTTCCATTTTGGATGCTCTTTATTTTTCTCTTTTACTTTGCGTATTTGTAAGTAAAATACTAAGGGTTGATTGATCTTTCGTTGCAGAAAATGCTAATTTAAGAGCCATCAAAGAAAATCTCAGCAAAAAAAGCAATGCAACATACTTATTTTGATGATTTTGACAAATCTCAATTTTGATTTCAAGCCATTGTAAGAGAGCATGTTAAGCTTAGCGAGGGAATCTCAAGTTACTCATTTGAAGTTAACCTCATGATGAGCACCTATGATGTAGACTTTTAAAGAGAATCTTGAATGTATGAGTGACATTGTAAAAGATCTGAGAGAACGAAGTGCTAGAGGCATCGTAAAAAGATTTAATTACATAATGAGATATACTCAAATATTGTAAGGTTGAAGTTCATGTTTGGTGTAGTAGCACCTTGTTCTATAAATGTCTTGAGTAGGAAAATTTGCAAAATTTGAATTTTGAAATGTAAACAATGTGAAAAAGGTCATATAAAGGTCATGTAAACAATTTGTACACATTTTTATGCAACTCGTGTGACAAAGCGGATTGTTCCAACACGTCTGAATAGGTATGTTTACACTAGGCACGGTCTCTTTTCGCACCAAAAAACATAGCATGCTAGTACTTAGATACCGTGACACTTAGAAACTTCTCATCTAATCCTACAGAAAGGTGTTGGGTGCTTCTAGAAAAACCTCTCTCGATTTTGGCTATCTTGGAGTGGTTTTCTCATGGTGGCTGATTTTCACTTGATGGAAAAGGTGTCAAATTCAAGTTGTGTAAAGTTGCAAAGTGGTGCAACTTTCGCTTTCCAACTCATGTGACCAAGCAGATTGTTCCAATATGTTTGAATAGGTATTTTTACGCTAGGCACAGTCCTCTTTCACACCGAAACACGTGGAATTGATCCGAGCTATGTTCCACCAAATCGATCCCATAAGGGTCCAAAGTGCAAAATGGCTGCAAACTTCAGCATGCTAGTACTCAGATACCGTGACACTTAGAAAATTCTCATCTAATCCTACAGAAAGGTGTTGAATCCCTCTAGAAAAACCTCTCTCGGTTTTGGTTATCTTGGATTTGTTTTCTCATGGCGGCGGATTTTCAATTGATGGAAAAGGTGTCAAATTCAAGCAGTGCAAAGTTGCAAAGTGGTGCAACTTTTGCTCTGCAACTCGTGTGACAAAATAGACTATTCCAACACGTCCTAATAGGTATGTTTATTCTAGGCATAGTCCTCTTTCACACCAAAACATGTGGAATCGCTCCGAGCTATGTTCCACCGGATCGATCCCTTAAGGGTCCAAAGTGCAAAATGGCTGCAAACTTCAGCATGCTAGTACTCGGATACCGTGACACTTAGAAACTTCTCATCTGATCCTAAAAAAAGGTGTTGGGCCTCTCTAGAAAAACCTCTCTCGGTTTTGGCTATCTTGGAGTGGTTTTCTCATGGTGGCAGATTTTCACTTGATGGAAAAGGTGTCAAATTCAAGCTGTGTAAAGTTGCAAAGTGGTGCAACTTTCACTTTGCAACTCGTGTGACCAAGCAAACTTTTCCAACATGTCTGAATAGGTTTTTTTAGGCTAGGCACGGTCCTCTTTCACACCGAAACATGTGGAATCGCTCTGAGGTATGTTCCACCGGATCGATCCCTTAAGGGTCCAAAGTACAAAATGGATGAAAACTTTAGCAAGCTAGTACTCGGATACTATGACACTTAGAAACTCTCATCTGATCCTATAGAAAGGCATTGGACCCCTCTAGAAAAACCTCTCTCAATTTTGGCTATCTTGGAGTGGTTTTCTAATGGCGGTGGATTTTCAATTGATGCAAAAAGTGTCAAATTCAAATAGTGCAAAGCTGCAAAGTGGTGCAACTTTTGCTCTGCAACTCGTGTGACCAAGTGGACTGTTCCAACACATCCAAATAGGTATTTTTATTCTAGGCATGGTCCTTTTTCACATCGAAACACATGGAATCACTTTGAGCTATGTTCCACCGGATTGATCCCTTAAGGGTCCAAAGTGCAAAATGGCTGCAAACTTCAGCATGCTATTACTCAGATGTTGTGATGCTTAGAAACTTCTCGTTTGATCCTATAGGATAAAATTGATCCTATCTACAAAAATCTCTCAGTTTTGACTATCTCAGAGTGGTTTTCTAGTGGTGGCGGATTTCACTTGATGGAAAAAGCATCAAATGCAAGCATTGTAAAGTTGCAGAGTGGTGCAACTTTCGTTCTATAGCTTGTGTGACCAATCAGACTATTCCAACATGTCTAAATAGGTATGTTTACGCTAGGAATGGTCCTCTTTTTCACCGAAACATGTGGAATTGCTCTGAGCTATGTTCCACCGGATCAATCCCTTAGGTTGGAGGAGTCTTAAGTTGCAAATTTGTAAGTTACTTAAAGCAACAAATTTGAAATGATATTGAATGGCCCACTTAGAACTCATTGCATCTAAGTGATTCTCATAGAGGTGAGGCACTAGGCCTTCCTGATAGGTCACCCATTCCAGTATACTCCAGCTCAAGCACTTAACCACAAAGTGTTTTCCCCAAGAAGGCATAGTGGAAAAGGCAAAATCCACTGTACTTTTGATGAGTGGAAAGGAATTCCTAAGAGACATGAAGGAGGAAGAAGGATTTTTCTATGAAATCATGTTGAAGCGAAAGGAGGAGGAGTCACCTAGTCGGCTACCTATGACAACAAAGGTGAAGTAACTGTTGGATCAGTTCAGGGATATCATTTGTCAAGGCACACCAGCTACACTACCATGTAAGAGGGCAATTAGTCATCAAATTGACTTTGTACCAGGAGCAACATTGCCTAACAAGGCTGCATACAAAATGACACTAGAGTATTACAAGGAGATAACAAGGCAAGTTCAAGAACTTTTGGACCAAGGGTTCATCAGGAAAAGCATAAGCCCATGTGTTGTTCTAGTGGTGTTGGCACCTAAGAAGGGAGATAAGTGGAGAATGTGTACTAATTCTAGGGCCATAAATAGGATAACCATTAGATATAGGTTTCCCATTCCTAGGATAGAAGACCTAATGGACTGTTTAGGGGGTGCTAAGTACTACTCCAAGATTGATTTGAAAAGTGGCTACTATCTTATTAGGATGAAAGAGGGAGATGAATGGAAGTCAGCTTTTAAAACCATAGAGGGGTTATATGAGTGGTTAGTAATGTTGTAGATGAAAAGGATAGGGCCATGTAAAGTGTTGGCTAAGTATGGATCTAATGCATACAAGGTGGAGTTACCCAAGGAGATGTCCATTTCACCTATCTTCAATGTGAAGGACTTGGTGAAGTATAAAGATCCAGAAATGGATGAGGAACATTATAGTGCTAAGGTGAGTAAGGATGTGGATGAACTCAAGGTACCTGATCAGATCAAACCACAAGTGGACAAGATTCTAGACTCAAGGGTGAAGAAGAAGACTAGGCACAAGACATACATGGAGCACCTCGTGAAGTGGAGACATAGACCAAAGTCAGAGGCTACTTGGATAGCAGAAAGTGAATTTAAGAAGCATAGAATTAGTGAGGAGCCCTTGACACCAGAGGTTCCTTAACTTCTTTGTTGCAGGGGGGAGAATGATGCAGGAGCACCTTAAGGTATTTTGGAGAGATATTTGAAATTTTGGCTTGTAGGTGGTTCTAGCCAACCACCAAGAGAATATGGACTATGATGTAAAGTCCCAAGAGTGCTTTTGATGAGTGAATTGGAAATAGGTTTGTTAGGGGCTTGCGGTTTGGGTAAGTCTTGGACACTGTGAGCATTTTTAGCAATGTTGCCTTGGCTATTTGTCCTAAAAGTTGGAAAATGGCATTAATGATGCTCTAAACCCGACCCAAGGGTCCTAGCACATGGGAGAAAGGTATATAAGGTCAAAAAAACCCTAATACTTGGGTTGGAGGATTTTTTTCACAAATTGAGACTTGGAGAGTACATTTTTGTGATTGGAAGAGAGCAAGATTTCATTGAATTTCTATGTTTGAGCCTTCATCTAGTCAAGAATGGATTGAAAGGATTTATCTGATGCTTTGAGTCTTCCATTTGTGTCACTTAATTACCTTGTGTAGCATTAGATTAGTCATCTAGACCAACTGGTTATCTTTTTGCAAGGTGTTTGTGTTCTTGGTCTCATTGCTAGTTCAGACTAGTTTTGTGAATAATGAGTCCCACTTGACTTCCTATGGCTTTCCTCTCATGGCCACTTGGAATCAAGTTGGGGACTATGCAAATAATGTACATTTAGGTTTTGGGGTCTTGTTTTTGAAGGGAAAAACAGATGTGGATCTAAAGACCCAACAGTGCGGAATACATTCCCTTAACGCCAATACAATAGAGGAGAGAAGCATAAAATGATTCTAATAGCTTCAAAAAATACTTGAGATGAATACAACCATTTTGAGAGATAACATTCGAACAAAGCATTCACAGATTGACACATAAATTTATGTGGGAAAACCTTTCCAGGTCAAAAAACCACCACACAAATACAAGACTATTGTATTAACATATTGAAAACAAATACATACAATTTACAGTCTTCTTTGTATAGCTTACAATTGCCTAGAGGGATTCAAAATTACTGTTACAATGTTTTCTCAACATACAGTTTGAACCACCTCTCTTCAAGAACTCACGTCCTTTTTCTTCTACTGCTCTTCAACCCGCGACTTCAACCTGTTCTGCAACTTATGAGATAAAGCCTATCTCACCAACATATGTAGTCGACTCAATAAATCCTACACAACAATGAAGTCGATCCTTAAATCACGCAACTGATCAGACCTAACAGATTTCCCTACAACGAGTCGCCTATGCATTCAATGCCATCACCAAAACGGTTGAGTTTGCCACCCTTGGTTGAAAATGCAACTGCCACAATAACTATTTTGGTTTCCATCCAATCACCATTCAGACAGGTGCCACATGTCCAAAACCCATTGCCTATCGCAACTAACAGGATGACCACAATGGTCAAACATACATCGAGCATGTCGAAGACTTCCAAGTCTTTCAAACACTTCCGGAGTCGGAGCCGGAACGGGAGACAAAATAGGACTCCACCGAAATTACAGGTTCAAGAACCAATTACGGTTCCACCTTTGCCCCACGGCAAGAAGAAATAAGCCAGAGATAGTTTTGACCAAAGAAATTCAACCCGAAGTCAAACCAAGACATGGACACAAAAGATCAGAGTCAGCGTTGGATTCAGAACGAGAACAGAAACAGGAATTCACCAAAAGTCCAAGTTCAGGAACCAATAGGGTTCCGGTACCACCTCCGCCAACTGGAAGAAACAACGAACCATGACCAGAATGAAGAGGGGGAAAACATCCCGAGGAAGAACCAAACGGTTAGAAGGACCAGATTGGAGAAGCAAGAATTGAATCCGGAGTCGGAACAGAAAAAGAAATAGGAACATGGCAAACATACATTACCAAATTCCAAATCCGGTTTCGTCTCCGTCAGAAACTACGAAGGAAAGCGAAGAACCCAAATGGTAGGAAGTGGAGCCAGAGACGGAATGGGAACAGAAACCAGGAACTTGGCAAAAGGTTCAATACCAAGTTCCATCCCGGTTCCGCCTCCAGCAGAACTTCCAAACAACACAAAATTTTACCAAGGCATGAAAACGAGGGATTCACGCTGGAAGTTGAGACATACTTTCTCAATAGTTCTGTAGGGAAGGTGATGAAATCATCAAGTACTAGCGAGTGCAAGTGCATTCTGGCTAGTATCTTGGAGAGGAAAGCAACAAGGAGAGTTGCTAAATGGATCGGTTTGTGCAAATCAAGAGAATGGGAGTGTAGGCATATGGGATTGGTTTGTGCCAATCAAGAAAGTGATGGGTAAAAGGTGAAAGAATCCAATAATATGGATCAATGAGGAGAAAAATCAACAAAGGGACAACTAGGATACCCTTCCCTAGCCCTGGAGTGGTTAGGACACTTTGGGTCAGTGTGGAGCCCAAGGAAGCTTAGTGGTGGATTGGGAGTGATGGAGAAGAATTTGAAATTGGAGAGTCTTATGTGGTGAGAGGGATTTAGGAGTGATCCCTAAGTAGGGTAGAGAGGAATACCCTAGGAAGAGCAAAGAATAGGTCTTGGGAAGAGCAAGAGTGCTCTTGAGGGATAGAACTCCCCATCACTTTAGCTCATCAATTGATAAGTAGGAGGTATTTTCTACAATGTGTCAAATTGTGATATTGCTATCATGATTCCATTGAGCAGTCATTTGTAGTATTAGATATAGCTCTAGCTTCTACAGTATTTCACATGATTGTAGATAGTTTCAAAGATCTATATAACATCAATAGTTCACATTACTCAAGAAGGATGAACATCTTAAAGACATTTGTGGAAATCAGAACAAGTAACCTTCTTGTGGACTTAGGGTTGCATTATTTGATCTACAACATGTTCCACCATTTCTTCAGTAGGATCAAGAAAACACATAGTGAAGGTGTGTTTGTAGCCATGAAAGATTATGGTTCGAACTATCTAGGAGAGTGATGTTTTATCTTGACCAACCATATCTATACCATGGTTTGTTTGGAAACAAGGATGGGTTCTCTCTTCATTGGCATATACATTATTCCTCGATGTTTTTACACTAGTGTTACAAGACTAGGACTCGTCTCAGACTTGACAAGCCATATTTTGACTTGGACTCGGGCTTGGAGCCCAGACTCGACAAATAGAAAAACTTAAGAAATTCAAAGATTTGTAAGGATTTAAAACTTGTTTCATGCACCCTTTAATAAATAAACCTTAAAGACACAATAGCATCATCAAATAGAAATTACTATGATCCCATACACAAACATACATCAATCACATAAGTATAAGCACAAATTTTAGCTGAAGGAAATAACACATTTAGATATATAAATATTGTGATATTGCTATCAGGATTCAATCGTGTAGTTTTACAAGTCAAACTCATTGACCCATGATTCATCAGTAGTGGTTCACAAGAACCCATCTCTCATGATAATGAATGGTTCATAAGGAGGAAGATAAATCTTCATACATTTATTCTATCACAAATGAGATAAGTGCTTGGTTTCATGAAGGTCATGAGACAACCATTAATGGGGAGTGGATACATGAAGAATTGATGGAGAATGATAATGGCTTTAGACCTACTATAAAGGATTTTTTTTTTGTTTCAATGATGCAAGAGGTTTTTGGTTTCACTACCAAAATGAGCCTACGAAGAATGCATGTGAAACTCCTTTTGACCTTGAGGGTGTACTTACTCCATCTCAAGGATCATGCATTGAGGATGACATAGATCAATGCTAGGGCTAACCAATTAATAATTATACACGTGAATAAGTCAAACATGTACATGTCAATAAGGGAACTACAAGTACTCATAAACACGTAAGCCTCAAAAAGTATACACATGAATACATAGTATACACAAATTAAAACAAAGTATATGCACGAATACAAGGTATAAGCATGAAAACATGTAAGCCACAAAGTATACACTCAAATGCACATAAGTCACAAAGTATACATGTAAGTTGTAAAGTATACACTTGAATATACATAACTCATATCTATTGAACCATCAATTTAGAATGCAAATATGGACAGGCATTGAAACAAGATATTTCTATTAACAAAATAGCCATGTAGGCATACATAAATATATGTCGATAGAAAGATGAAATATATGTACAAAATAGCCATGTAGGCTTACGAGAATTCTATCTAGGCATACAATGTCAAATATGTCCAATAAAAAATATGTACAAAACTGCCATGCAGGCGTACAATAAAGGACTCTGGAATCAAAAGTCATTGCTCTCCATGCCTAGGAAATAAAATCTTTCCCTTTCCTTTTCACTCGGATGGCGATAGGTCTGTCACTCATTTTTTCTGCGCTCGTGGAGTGCTCCTGCTACTCCTCCTAGGGTTTAGTTCATGGTGAAGTTTTAACTGTTACAATAAGAAGTAAAGACATGAATATATAGAAATTACATTATAAAAAATGATATATTTGACAAAATAATAACTTACAGCCATCTCACGATCTTTTTCCATGAGGGAAATATCCTCATGCCCATGCTCAAATGTGCTTAAGCCCTGTATAAACCATGCAAATAGACAAAAACTAAGTGAATCAATAATGGTTTGATTTCTCACTAACTAACATTTATAACAACAAATGTAAATTAAAATTTACTAATTTGCCTCATACCTCTTCTGTCAGAGCCATCAAGGATTGTATAACAGATGTCACACCAATATCCATTGCCCTCGTCACATTCGGAGGTGTATCGTCTCACAACAAATGAAAATAAAATGACAAATTATTCAACGTAATCAATGATATGCATGTATAAACTACACAAATCTATTAAGTACTTGATTCATTAGTTAAACTCTTTATTCTATTGCTTGCATGAAGGTTTGAGTAAATCCACCACCACTAGGAAGTGTTCCATCAAAACCTCCAATATTAGTCTATTCAACATCCAAAATTGCATATTAAATTACCATTCGTAAAACAATGCCATTAATATGCAATAAAATTATAGCTGTTTACTAGTTACATACCCTAGCGATAGGTGTATTGCAAAAATAGGTTGGTGGGGGGGCGGTGTATCCAGTCTCAACACTGTGACGCTGTAATTTTATTTAAATTAAAAAACATTTTTAGTTAATCTTGCATTTCAAAATCGAAATTTAATAAATTAAATTCAATGAACACATGAACTAACTTTTACCTGACTATCAATGCCATATGCCTCATGCAAAATGTCAGCTGCCCTCTCCATCTCCATAGATGTAGACGGATCATGCATACTAGTCTGCTGAGGGTCGATGGGGTCATGTGAACAAGTAGCCCCGCAAGATTGCAATAAATTACCATTCATAAAACAATGCCATTAATATGCAATCAAATTATAAATTTTTACTAGTTACATACCCTAGCGATAGGTGTACTGCAAAAATAGGTTGGTGGGGGGCCCATGTATCCAGTCTCAACACTATGACCCTGCAATTTTATTAAAATTATAAAACATTTTTAGTTAATCTTGAATTTCAAAATCGAAATTTAATAAATTAAATTCAATGAATACATGAACTAACTTTTACCTGACTATCAATGCCATATGCCTCATGCAAAATGTCAGTTGCCCTCTCCATCTCCATAGATGCAGACGGATCCTGCGTACCAATCTCCTGAGGGTCGGTGGGGTCATGTGAACAAGTAGCCCCGCAAGATTGACACACATGTGTTCGAAGACCACCACTAGAAGACTCCCCTGGATGGTGCTGTAGAATAGGGCTAGTATGATGGATGACACTCTGGGTCAAAGTGTTGATTGCCTGCAATGTCTCTACATCAACACTTTCCTTCATGATGGAAGGCATAAGAATGTTCTCATGAGGTGGCCTAGTGAGAGCTCGTCTACCTTGTCGCGTAGGATTCGACTGTGCACTAGGTCTATCTTGAGCTGATCCCCCACCTCTCCCCTGGAAATCCCTCATATCAAAGTAATTTGGGATTTGTTCAATATGAACTCACTCTATAGTTTCCTTAGGAAATATTGTGAGACCTCACAATTTTTGCATGGTGGGTAATCAAAGGCCATGTACCACCTATCATAAAACTGCTCCTTCATTTGTTGGTGGTGGCACCAATGGATAGGAAACCTCTTCACATTGAGGGTAAGATTTTGATTTGTGCGTGGGTCGGTGAATAATGAACATAAATCACCTTTTGTTATTTTTTAATCTTTCACATCCCTGTATGATAGTTTATTTGCATAATACTCCTTAGTTGCCTGCCTCCTATCTTCCCATCCAGTTATTTGTTTGCTAATTGAATCTACATTTGTTAACATATCTTTCAATGAATTTGCTAGGGTCATTCTTTCTATGGTTGAACCATTTGGATCACTCAACCTATTGATGAAATCCTCAATTTGTTTTTTGTTGTTCTCAATTTCACTCATTAAATTTTATTGAGTGCTAGGAGGGGGTTGAGTGATTGGTGGAGGAGGTTGATGTTGTGGTTGATTTTGATCTTGAGGATTTGGTTGGTCCTCCTATTGAGGATTTTGAGGGTTTGTAGGCTGATTTGCATCTCCTAAAAATTCAAACAAATAGATATCAAATTCAACCTAAAACTAACAAATTCAAAACAAAAAGCATAGAATCCTTACCTCTTATAGCTCGTCGTCATCGTGGTGCCATTGTTGCGAAGAAATTTGGATTCTTGGTGAAGAAATTATTCTCCTAGAACGCGAGTGCGATATTTTGGGGTTTTTGGCCACGAGTGGAACAAAAAAACCAGTCGAAATGCAAATGAGAGATTTGCAGTCTTTTTTTGCTTTTAACAGATGATAACGTGAGTGCATTATAACATGCTCATATTATCACGCTCGCATTATAACGTGCTCTCGTTATGGCTTTGTAGTTGTGGCCGAAGGGAACTTGCCTAGGTTTAATGAAAGCCATAATGCGAGCGCGTTATAATGCGCTCGTGTTATGCTTTTCAACTTCTTTTTTTGAGGGTGTCGACGGAATTGCTACCCATTTCCATGCACCCACCCTAATATTTCTAGCAAGTAAAGATTGCGAAAATTGTTTGAACAAGTCAGAACAAAGACCAAGTTGTAGCTGTTTTGGAGCCAGAATAATCTGAGGGAGGTTTTTTTTATGTTGCTGAGAGAAATTTAGAGAAGAAAGCACAGAGTTGAAAGAATGATGAGGAATCGTTGAGAGAAAAGGTAGATCATGAAAATAAGCCATCATTGAGTAAGGTCTCCTCTATTGAGAGAGATGGAGCCACAACTAAGAAAAAGTGTTGAAGGAAGATTGTTCAAGTGCTGATCAAGAAAGAGATCATGAGTGTCAGCCGGTTATTAAGTTGATAGCTAGATGTTTCAAGTTGCTGCCAAGGAAGGGTTTTATCACTATCTTGGGAAAGCACATCATGCTCATTGCTCCAGACTTGTGAAGAGGAAATTACAGAGATCGCACAAAAGGAGTGAAGTTGCCATTTTTTTTGGAATCCATTTAAGGCTACAGCCTAGATGAAGTTGAAAAGAGCCCTAGTTTCAAAAAGAAGTCAGTCAAAGAGTGCTTTCAGTCAAGGATTTGATGTAGCCACCTGAGGAAGGCCAAAGCCACTAATATAAAGACAAGATCACCATAGATGCAACCAAGATAAATGAAAAGAGAAGACTAGGTTATCAAAGACTGTTATATGAAGGAGAGATCATTTAGTAACAATTTTGCAGAAGGTGCATTAAGCTAAAGACCGAAAGGATGCTTGTACACTTCCTGAAGAAGAGATTTAGCCACTGATTGAAGTAGCTGCCAAAGGAGGTTGATAGGAGTTGCATGATCTATGTGAAGTCTATGTGGAAGTCAAATATTAGACTTAGAAAAAGGCACAATTTTCTTGAAGAAGTCGCTCCAAGAAGTTGTTGAGTTTGTTAAAGGAAATTGGTGAGAAGAAGTTGTAGCAATTGTGTTTGTGAAGGGTCAAAAATAAGAAGGTGTGTCTACCCAAAGAAAAGTGTTTTAAGTAGCCTTTTGAAAGGAATGAAAGTGTTTGTTGATAAGAGTGGTGTAGTATTTGTTGAAGCTACCTAGAATAGTCAAAAGAAAGAAAGAGATCACAGAGTTTAAAGGAAGCCACAAGTGCAGACAAGAGGCCACAACCCTTAGATAAAATCAGAGAACTCAATGGTGTTTGATGATAGTAAGTCAAATGATCATTGCTAAAGGAAAGGTTACTCCTGAAGGAGATCTTATTTTAAGGATTCACCAAAAGCAAGAGAAGGAAGTCATGAGTTTTAAGGCATAGAGATTGGTGTGTTTTGTGGAGAAGCTATTTAAGAAGCTCATTGAAAGTTAGTGAAGGTCGCTGCTAGAAGTGCTCAAAGCCTAGCAGTCAAGCACAATTGCTTGCAGAAGATCAGTGGGCATTTGACATTGAAGATATCGAAGAAGATCCTGAAGAGATCATGGAGTGAAGCAGACAAAGAGAAGGTCACAGTTTTGGTTGAAGCCATAACACATCTTGGTGAAGTCGTTGTCCAAGCAGAATGAGATTGTTGAGAAATCATTATTTGATCTAGTAATGTGTCTTCAAAGGAGGAAAACGTGACAGAAGTTGAAAGAAGTCACTTGAAGAGGATGCATACGTAATTATGATTAAGAAAAAATGATGAAAGGAATTAGTAGTTGAGATTAGAGGGGAGTGTTGGAAATGTAATATCAACTACTCCAACTGTTCTAACCATATCAACATTCAAGTAGCAATGAAGACAAATTATGAAGGCATATTTTTTGATGGATTCGAATGGACTTGCATTTACTCTTCTAGCTTGTCATTTGTCACTTCTGCAGGTCTCACACGTTTTGTGGGTGCCTTGAAATATATTATTTTATGCTTTGTTATGTATCCTTCGTATATGTTGAACTCTCTATTTATTGTATGAAGTCAGCTTTGTTTTGTACTCTCTTGGCAAAGTCCAGCTCCATAGAGCTGTTAGTTTGTGGTCATCTGAAACCACCTATGAGAGATCCAAAACTAGTTGTAAGGAGTTGTAAGAATCTGTAATGATGTGTGTAGGAAAGAGTCGAATATCTTGGTCTATAAAACTGTTTCATTTGATAAATATGAAGTATAATGTTTGTTTGAGTTTCAATATCTGTTTTCATTTTCTGCTCTCTTAAATTTCTACATTCTAAGCTATAGGTGCAAATAAGTAATAACCATCAGTAAATTTTCTAGCAATCTAACTTGTAACTTGTTTCGAGTTTGTGTAGCTATACATTGAGGTCTAAAACATGTCTTCTAAATCTGAATGTAGACACATTTCAGATTCATATGCATGCAGGTCTATAACAGATCTTTACTTCCCTACAATGTAGCTTGTGTCAATTGTTCATCTGAATTTCAATTTATAGTTATGAATTTCTATCTAATATTTCCCAACATGATTGCATTGCATGTATGATTTTTTTTTATGAATTAGTAAAGATAATGCTACATAATATTTTCTTACATTCTGGCACTAGAAGATCGGGACTGTTTTTTACTATAGGATTCAAAAGCAATGATATTATTATCATTTGGATGGAGAGCAAAAGATTCTCCTACTCGGGAAGAGGGAAATGATATTCATATGGATTTCATTAGAGTTTTGCATTATCACATATCAACCACCAAGGAAATAGGGATATAGATTTCGGCAAGTTTTTATATGATATGGTTCTTTATAAAGTTTTGAGCATATAAAAATAGAGTATTTATTCATAAGAATTAAGTAGAATCATTGGAAAATTACCATATTTTTCAGCGTGAAAAATATTAAATAGAAAAGGAAGAACATGATTAGTGAAGAAAATTATAAAACTAAAAATAAACATACTCATTCTAAATAAATATATCAATCACCCTCAATTTATCAAATTTGTGTAAGGACACCTCTCCACTAGAAGTGGATAATATGTATGTGTCAAAGTTTTGACAAAACCAAGTATGAAATCTGTTTTTCTATATCCTTTTAACTTGAATCATGTGTGGTTGGTTGTCAAGGTGACTCCACAAACTCAAGTGGAATGGTAGTTTCCTGAAATTAAGTTCATAATACCCTGTTAGATTAAATGCATAGATTCATTTGTTTTAAAATGACTTCCATTTTAAGTCCGAGTAAGTTTCTATTTGAGAATCTACACCTTCACAGTTGGATTTCCATCGTTACATGTCCACGTAAATCACTTGTAAGAAGAATTGGAGTTCAAAGCTAAAACATTCGAACTAGAGTTTGTATAGAGTAATTGAATAATATGTAGAGCACAATAAGGAAAATTAGAGGTATGCAAGAGAACACGTAAATGAGATTCTGCATTTCTCCTTAATAGTTTTATCTAGCATATAGAGGATGAGAGTGTTCCTTTCTCTTTGACATTGGATTTTGTAATTTGAAAGATCTAAACTGCATTGAATATGACACCCGTGCATGGTTCAATTTTTTACGTTTGTTTCCATCCTCATCTCAAAGACTGTTTGACATCCCTTGTCCTGTTGTTGTCAGTATTATTCTATATATATAACAATAATTGCAGTTGATTATGGACTTAAAGAAATAGTTATTTTAGATGCCCATACATTAGTGTCAAATGAAGGTGCCGAAGTTTTGGAGGCTTATCAGAGAAGGTTCAGTGACTGCCCGCAGAGAGGAGGTACGGTGTGGACACACACATCACCGTAACCAGGAAGAGGCAGAAATATTCTTAAGGGCGCTGAATGAACTTCAAGCGGTTTTTAACAATGCAAGAACAAATGTTGACAGACAGAGGGAATGACACTACACAGGGCAACAAGGAAATGAGGACGCAGTTTCAGCTACAGGTGAAACCAGACCCCCTGCTGGAGAAAGCGAAAATAACTAGTCCTTGCCAAGAGCCCTATATAAATGAATATATGTAATCCAGTTATGGATATTTTGTATAGACTTACATATGTTGCCTTCTTTGGATAGTACTAGAAAGCATAACGACTGCCATATGAATGTTATAATGAATCTATAAACTGGTTAGCAGCTGTATGGTCTGGCTGCTATGGACTGATAATGTTATGATAGCGGAATGTAAACGTTGTTATACTCTATATTTAATACCAAAAGAAAGGAAGAAAGGTGATGAGAATGGAGAAAACATGATATGGTATTAAAACTGTTCAGAATTTAGAAGCAATTGCACATATCAATGTCTACTTCTATAAGTTTGAATGAGAAACTAGTATTCTTTTAAATGTTGATTGAAAATCCCTTTATTTAAAGCAGACAAAGTCCAAACAATACATCCCACCTCCAGAATCAAGGTATATTCAGATTGTCATCACCTTTGTAAAGATAAAAAATTCACCTAAACATTCATCCTTACTAAACCAACCAATCCACCAAAAAAATTTCATTGAAAATTCTCACATCATACTACTTCTAGATTTCCCATAAAAATGGATTTTAAGGCTGACATTTTCAATATTTATTTATTCATACATCCAACATAAAAAAATAGCTAGAGAAGGCCTTATGTTACCTAAAAGAAACAACAACAAAAGAAACGACAACATCTTGTATACTATCTTATAACAAGTCATGGTTTACCATCAAATTTTTTGTGGACATTGTCTTATAATATATTTTTTCACAAAATTTTTAGAGACATAAGCAGTTCCAAACTGCAATATACCAGATAGAATCAATATGAAAGACATCTATAAAAAATGCTAATCAATGTCTACTTTTAATTTTGTATGATATAATTTATTTTTAAAAATGTTCACTGATAACCCCTTTATTTTCAGAAGATAACATCCATACAGTACATTGTAACTTGATCTTCTAGAGCTTTGAATATCTAACGCAAAATAAAGCTTGATGGCTCAAATCCGACACATTGTATTTCATAAACTACATGACCCAGGTAGAAGGTCACATAACAATGGAAATGAAACTACTTACCACTGATGTTGTTGAAAGAATATTTTCTAAGCAAGTTGTGGTGCGAAAAAGTGAGACTGTAGTTTCATTTACAAAAACAACTGGATTTACAATTGTGTTCTGCAATCAGATGATGTTCATAAATGTTTTGTCATTTGGTGCTTGAACATGATAAACATATGATGCAACACGGTACCTCTATTATCATTGCCTCTGCAGGAACCTTTTCTCCATAAAACACTTCATTTTTATAGTGTGTTAAAGTTAACCCATTCATTGAACTACTAAATTTTAAAATATCATGTCATAGTATACTCAAAGGTTATATTAATATTTGTATTGAAAATACTATATAAAGAAATATATGACTAGAAAGAACACAACAAGAGACAAAAATCAAGCAAAAAAATTGCTCAAGCAAATCACTTTGTGCAATTAGAACAATCATGGAATGAGTATGAAAAATCTTCAAAATATACATCATACATGCAAAAAAAAAAAAAAAAAACTCTTACAATTGATAATCAATTCCAGTACTATTTTCAATGGATGTCCTAATTCATTTTCACAAACCTGTTGAATCCATCAACCATTAAAACATTTTAAAAATATACATTGTTTGGTTGATTAATCATTGCCACACAATAATAGAGAAATAACAGTTGTTCTTATTATGAAACCAACATCCCATAACGCATTGTAGAAATGGCTAGGAAATTTATTGATTGAAAAAATAATTTTTATAGATGATGAAATATTTACCTACATTTTGAGGTGGAAAGAGACTCCTTGTACCAGCAGATGTAGGAGGATGTGATACAAAATTTTCAGAATTTTCCATCCATCCTATAAGAGACAAGCTGTTACTACCAAAGAGATCAAATCCATGTGAAAATGACTGAAAACACAACTTACAACAGGGTTAGAATAGGGAAAACAGGTACATCTCTTATGGAATCGCTCCAACAACAGAATTATTTGTATGATTTTGAGATCCACCAAGAAGTATACAAGTGTGATTTTGATATCAGGATTAGAAGTTTGGTCTTTGTAAAATTGATTCTTTCAATTTAAATTGAAAAAAAGACATAAAAACGTTTTGAGTTAGTTGTAAGGAAAAATAAAAAATCAAAATCAATCCTTTTTTAAAGTTCAAAATTTGACAATGGATTTTCTAACTTAATAATTGCACCTACTTCTAGAAGAGGAATGTGAAAATATATCTAGAGCAGGTTTGTGCTGATGGATTGCTGGTATACTTTTATCATTAATATCCATTATTTTAACAGTTTATTATAGTGGAAAAATAAACTTTATTGCAATGAAAAAGCAAAACATTTCTCAACAAGCAGCTCAAAATGTTTGTATTTTTCCTTTAACAGTTGAAATGACTTTCATCCTTTAAAATTTAGTAAATGGCATGCCCAGAGATAGTTCACAATCATTGTTAGACCACATAAATCGAAGGCTATGTTATTTACGCGTAACATGAATGTTATAGGTTGTTATAAAATCTGACTCTATAAATTGGAGGCTCTGATGTGTGAGAGTAACCTAAATATTCTAGGATATTTTGAACTGTGCTATAGAGTAACAATGAATTTTATATTATTTTCGCACTAGGAATTGCTCCTAAAGGACTACCAACTGGTATTGGCATTGATTTTTAAAATATTACTTTTTAGGATACCAATAAATAGCTCTACTACTGTTTAGGGTAATGTTTATACAGTCCTCAAAATGATCATTTGACTGTATTAATCAATTAATTAAAAGTAAAGAATGTATTGTATATTTTTTTAATTAATTAATAAATACGATTTGTTTCAAGACTGTATAGACAATTCCACTATGCTACAAAATAAAACATGCTTTAGATTTGTGTTACTCTTTAGTATTTAAGTACTCTTGTACTTATTTGTTGGATCCTAGAGAGGAGGTGAACCAAGCATTTAAGTTTGGGGATGATGGGGTGCAGGGAGGGGAAGGTAGAGTAAATATAATTATTACTTGAAACAAGTGGGGTACAGTTAAAGGAACACTTATAAGAATTACAAGTGAAATTTTGGCATAATAAGAATACTTTCTAAATTCAATTTGTGACTACCATGATCCACAATTATCAATGAGGGAAAACAAAATTCCCGAACTAAACTATTTAAAAGCAATTTTAGCAATTTCACAATTCCCAATTCAAAGTGTATAGCAATAGTTATGATAAAGAGTTATTACATTTTAATAGAATATAAATATTTATATTATTTTAAGCATATTATATTCCAGATAATTTATTAATTAAATAATGATAATAAATAAATAAATATATGATAAAATTTATTTATATTTAAATAGTAGATATAATTTAGGATCTAAATTTTAAAATTCACAATCTATTAATTCAATTTGATACATAAAATGATCATCTTTGGTATCTAAATTTCATGTTTATTTCTATTTCTAATAACTTGTCAATTTTGTACAAGAAGAATATGAAATTGTGAAATATGTAAGAAACAAATCAAATTTTCAAAATGTCACACTTCATAACGGTTCTATCTAGAAAAATTCACCGCCAACAATTCACCGTGGGAAAATTCACTACCATGACAAATTCACCGTGAATTTTACTTGGTGGTGAATTTGTCATGGGGTGAAGTTTCCCATGGTGAATTGCTAGTGGTGAATTTTTTGTCGGTGAATTGTTGGTGATGAATTGTGAGCTTCCAGTTGACTATATCAAACCCAAATCTTACTTACTCTGAAATTTGGATATATTTTTAGAAAAAAAAATTATTTTGATAAGAAACAATGAAATCATATATATTACTTTTGAAATTAATGTTAATGAAGATGTAAGCATTTTTGTTCAATTTTTCCTAAGTCAATGGACGCCTCCATAATAATAATTTTCAATGTCTTTTTATATATATTATTAAATAATATATGTATACTAGTAATAATTATTCAATATTTTTTTATATTCAAATTGTTAAGAAAATAACTTATGTTAAAATAAAATGAAGAAATAAATTATTCAATCTAACGGCAGATTAATTCTTTTGTATAAAAACTCATTTAATCTCTCACAAAAAGCTTAAACACATTAAATAATTGAATAGTATTTACACATATTATTTTGAATACTAAAGAAGATAAAAAGAAAAAATAAAATAAAACAAAACAAAACAAAAACTACCTTATTGTTTTTAACTAGATCATCAGAAGAGGGAGGAGGAGGAAAAAACTCCAGTAGTATCAGACTCCATTAAAAATCTTCTGCAACTCACCTGTCTAACTTCTTACATAGCCAAATTATTTATAACGCAGTAAACAGTACTTCTAAAGGCACGTAGAGTGATGCCGTGTAGAGATTCGCAGAAATATAATTACAAGTTATAAAATGCATGTGCCACTTATAAATCTGTGTGACAAGTATCATATGGCCTGCCACGGTTATTTGTCCGCACAAACTATCATTTAAAATTAAAATCAATAAATACTATTAGAAAAAAATGTTTCTCTAAATTTGTAAACTCATAGTATTTAATACTGGTTTTCATAGCATTTTATAATAAACTAATTAATAATGACATGATTTTGGAATATTTAGATTTTTAGTACTAAAAATAAAAGTTATAAAAAATAAATATTTATATTTATTAATATATTGAATTATTTTTTAATTTATGTAATTAATTATTTCATTGTATTATGTTTTATGATAAAATTTTCATTACTTTTTATTATTGTGTCTATTTTTTAAGAAGTTACCAACTTCTGTGATATGAAACTCTTTTATTAACTCGTATTTGAAATTTAATTGCTGATTATTGGATGTCATTGTTAGATCTACATTATATTTTGTATGATGATTTATCATTTTTAAAATTATACTCAACTTCTACTATATCATATTGTCTGTCCAACATTTATCTTGATGCATATATATATTTATTTCATTTGAAATTCTATAAAAATGTCTTATTATGGCATTATGCCAATCATGTATGGTTTCCTTTAAAGACTTAAAAAAATATTTATAACATAATAAATGAAGTAGTTTGTAGACCATGTAATGAGCATAAAAATGAATAAAGTATTCCATAAAAGACTTCACCTAAGATTTTAGTTCTTGTTGATTTTTTTTATTTCCATCATTAACAAAACCAAGATACAATGCATTTTTAACCACCCTAGAAGAAGTCACAAGTCACAATGTTTATCCAAGCAACTAAAAGTGGATGTTTCAAAATAGAAGCATGTTTTTGAAAAGATAAGCAACATTTTTAGGGTGTCGTACCCTTCACAGTTGTAGAGAACAAAGAAACAGAAAAGAACAGCCTAGGAACTAGGGGGGACCAAGCCAACCCCCAAAACCCAAGGACACAAAGAAGCAACGGGTTTGGGGAGGCCTTTCTTCTTGCACAGCACGATTAACCAAGGAGGCTCGGAAGCAACCACCGAGTAGGGCAAGGGGGGAGGAACATCAATAGTCACCATGGGCAAGGAGCCACCATGCAACAAAGGCGTCGACAACAACGAAGAGGAGACCAGAGTGAACGACGTAACAACCAAGACATGTGAGGGAGCAGGAAGCGAATACACATCGACAACAGACCGGTGCAGCAAAGGATCAGTAGAAGAGGGAGCCAAAATAGGAGCCTGGGGAGGCTCAGACCTCAGAGGAGGGACATGAAGATCACCCAAATAGAAGCATGTTATTCTAAGTAAAAATGATACTTTTTAAGCTAGGTATAATATTTCTATCATCATATTTGATTTATTAGTAAAAAATGCACCTTATAACAACTTTTTAGTATTTAGTCCATTATTAACTCTAGATAGGCAACCCATAAATGTGTATGTTATAGTAATCAAAATAACTAATAACAATCAATTAATATAGCATGAAAGGGGTTTTCAACAAGGAAATATGGTACTTGATATAGGGATTGTTGATACAAATATTTTCTTGATTGCACTTCCCTATGCCTAAGGTTTTATAGGTCTTCTTGTGTATTGATATCTTTATGCATCTATTTTAATGTTGTATTCTTTAAATTCACTACTATTCTCATATATCACATGTGTGTTTTTGTTCATTTCTTTAGGCATAATGATGTATACCCTACTATTTTTCATTATATTATTTCATTTATGAAACACTTGATTGAACTTTTTTGTAGATAAATTGACTTGGGTTGTTGGTTGAAGTAAATGTGGCTTAAATGTCATTCCTACTGATTCCTCCCTAAATTTTTATGTCATATCTAGAGTGCCTTGAATAGTTGTAGACACCACATGAGATGTAGTGAAATAATTTCTCCTCTTTTAATATATCTAGGTAGGATATTGTACCTTTCTTCAAATTCTTCAGAGGTGGATTTAGGTAAATTAAGAATGACATCCTATAAATCTTGATATGAAATCCTTAATATGTCATCATATATTTCCCTCCTGAGAGAATACTAAATTTTTCTTTTATATATCTTAAGGAATGTTTGGTTTTTTTTTTAATGTCTCAATACCTCGTCCAACAATCTTTATTACCTCAAAATATTCCTTAGTCCTTTTCTCCCATTCAAACTAATTCTATAAGCTAATATATAAAAGACCTCAAGTGAATCTTATCTACAAAAAGGTTGAAGAAAAAATCCATGTGTCATTTAATGAACAAATTATCTTGAAAAATTCAAATAACAATTTTTGTTGTTGTGAAGAACTCATTTTCTATTTTTCGAAAAAAAATGCATTGTCTAGTTTATGAGGTAGATCACTAGAAATTATCAACTTTTTCCATCTCAACACCTACTAATTTGAAAACATGTATATTCTTGAAATTCTATAACAAGTTAAAAGGGCCTTACAAATTTTATAGGCCTCCATTTTTTAATTCATATGCATGATCATTATTCTATTGCAATCTAGCTATACAAACCTTCAATTCATCAATCTGAAATGTTGCATGGCTCAAAATATGGCATTAAGCTACCTAAAGATATTTAATTTTGGAGCACTTTAGGAAGTCACAAAGTGAACCATCTTAAAGTGATTGGTATAATTTTAATCTACTTATCTTCCATTGGATGATATAACCAAATTTTATATAGCTCTTGCTCCAATTCAAATTTTGTGTGGTAGTTGTTATCTTTATTTGATTCTCTCAATTCTTTTCAATTAAGGCTAAGAAAACATTCACTATACTTTCTTGAGGGTTCAATATTTGCATCTTTTCTAGCTAGATTTTACTGTATATTTTCATTCATTGAGATTTGCTCAGTTTTTCTATGGAATATCAGGTGGTTTGTTTAATTGTTCCTTAAAATGATTTTCATTCTGATTATACTACTCTTATATTGAATAAAATTATCATTAACATTAATAACTAAGATAATTCATTATGTTCATGATTAATAGAATTAGATATTTTATTTTATGTATCTTATAATTTCATATCTTCATCATTAAAAGGAAATTTAATTCTTGATGTATCATTTATTTTTCTAACTCGTTATGTGTTAGAGATAATGAATCTATATGTCTTTTCTTAAATAAGTCTACATATTCACTAACATCCTCAACAAAATTTTCTATAGATTATTTTTTTCTCTTATGATATACTTGCAATCTTCATTTAACATAGTTGTTAACTTTTTTCTTTGACAAATATCCCAATTTATTTTTTAGTTTCATACACATGGAGATTTTCATTGTTAAAAAATGATATATAGGTATTTGTCTTATTGAATGGAAAAACATCATTTAGTTGATGAGAAAACTTTTTATTTTAATAAAAGACAAGATATGTCTATAATATATATTAATATAACTGGACCGGCATACTA
This sequence comes from Sequoiadendron giganteum, assembly GCA_007115665.2. NCBI lineage: Eukaryota > Viridiplantae > Streptophyta > Pinopsida > Cupressales > Cupressaceae > Sequoiadendron > Sequoiadendron giganteum. Next base: position 302,151,631 of record CM021100.1, on the reverse strand, counting down.
CAGAAACTTTTAATTGGCCCTAGACCATAACCCCGACCATACGTAGTTACATAGCTTTCCCAAGCAGAGTCTATTCAAAATATACATAGATCTTAATCCTTCCATTCCAAGATTTCATTAACAAAATAACGTGGACTAGCATTCTTTCAAAAAATTAACTTTGAACGAAACTAATCTTAATGAGAAAACTTCCCTTTTTCAACTTTTAGTTTATATTTCATAGATACTTGACAAGGAATATTTACAGAAAATTTTCCATTTGATAGTTTGTTATGAGTGGTGATTTATTTGTATTGAGTTAAAAAAATTGTTTTTCCATTACTTAATTTATTCCATTTAGTATAATTTCATTTGTTGTTTCAAAATCATTTCTAATGTCTATTTGTTGATTCTTCTTATTAGTGCAACCTTTTGACACTTCATTGTCTATTGATTGTAAATTTTAAGTATGGTGGGTAGATGCATTTCAAAATCTATAGTTGATTTCTCTAAGATTCCTACAAGAGCTCTTGTCATATTTTCATCATACAAGTGAACATGTGAATTTTGAGTGTGAAGCTTCGTGAATCTTACATCAAATTAGAAACAATAAGTATTAAAACATACCATTTTGTTGATAGTTTGTTCAGGCCTTCCTTCTACTCTCAATCTCATGATGAATTTTTTTCACATAAAAAACAAATAAAATTTGAAGTATTCTATCTCTCTTGAAATGAATTTTATGTAGGAGTATGTAGATTCATATGCAATCTTGCATCAGCCAAAAATGTTTCCTTGCCAATTCAGTTTCTTGGTTTTTGGTAGTGTTAGTTTTGACTAGAGTGAATAATTTTATTCACTATGTACTCAAGTGTACATAGGTTGATGAGGCTCAAAAATATCTCATCTAATTGAATATGCAACCTTTAAGCCTCGAGAATTTACCAGGTTGTTTGGTAACATTCATGTACACACATTCTAAGGTTGGAAGACCTTCCAACTTACCTCAAAGGTCGCTCAACACTTGGCATCAAGGTTTATGACATGGTCAAATAGGTTGTTTATTTGCACATTCCAAGTGATCCTAAGGTTGACACCTATAGGAAACTTGTCTTCTCATTTTATTCACATAATGGGGCACTTGTCATTCCACATGATAGGTAGATTTCCTCTTCCTTGCCTATATATGTAAGGCATCCTCATTTATATATTGGGGTCCACTAAACACAATAATTGATATTGTTAATTGTAATTTTTTTATCTCCATGATCTCCTATTTATTATATGGTACTATATAATTAATCAAATCCATAGGCCGAGATCATAGAGATAAAAACAAGGCTTCATCATTTATACATTAGAGTTGACTTTAATACAATATTTGACATTGTTCATTGTGCATGTTTTTGTTGGATGTTGTGGCCGTATTGTTGATATGTGGTTGTCATTGATGTCAACACTATTAGCATTGATGTCTTTAAGATGGTATATATTGAGGATATTGAGAAAATTGTAATAAAATATGTTATAGGTTGTCTTTGAAGTAGAGAAAATTAGTGTGTTGGTAAGTTCAGTATGTTTTTGAAAAGATAAGCAACGTTTTTAGGGTGTTGTACCCTTCACAAGGGGCCCAAATGGCCAAAGGACAACATAGAACAAATCAGATTTGAACTATAGGAACAACCATAAACAACTGACAAACAGTTGTAGAGAACAGAGAAACAAAAAAGAAATAGCCTAGGAACTAGAAGGGACCAAGCCAACTTCCAAAACCTGAGGACACAAAGAAGCAATGGGATTGGGGAGTCCTTTCTTCCTGTGCAACACAACCAACCAAGGAAGATTGTAAGCAACCACCGAGCAAGGCAAGGGGGGAGGAACATCAGTAGCCACCACGGGCGAGCAACCACCATGCAACAAGGGCGTGAACAACAACAAAGAGGAGACCAGAGTAAACGATGTAATAGCCGAGACGAGCGAGGGAGCAAAAAATGATTGCACATCGATAGTAGACCGGTGCAACAAAGGAATAGTAGAAGAGGGAGCCAAAATAGGAGCCTGGGGAGGCTCAGACCCTAGAGGAGGGACCAGAAGATCGCCCTCCTTGGAGGAATTGTCAGAAGAGTCCGAAGAGGGAGGATCGACTGTGAGGTGATCTGAAAGAGCATTCTTCCACCAAGTAGCAGCACCCTTGCGGTGAGCAAGAGGGAAAATCGAGGCCAAATGAATAGTAGCAAAACACCTCCTACAATGAGAGGGGAGGCCCTCATAGTCCAACAGCTATGACCAGGGTTTGTCCAAAACCATCAAAACCACCTCACCATGTAGGGGTTTGGAAATATCTAAATCAACCAAAATACGAGCAACCGTGGTGTGCCCCAAATCCTGAGACGTTGAATCCACCTTGAGGAAATTTCCAATGGAATTACCAATAGCTTCAAAGTAGGACAACTCCCAAAATTGTAGAGGCAAATTTGGAAGACGGACCCAAACAGGTCTGATGTTCAGTGGCTCAGTAAGCAGGTTGAAGGAGCGCGACCAAGGCCTAATGGATAGGGAATGGACACCCCACATCCAACCCCTATCCAACACACATTCCCTATCTGCAGGGGAGGAGAAGGAAACAAATAAAAAACCTCGAGCACTGGGGTAAAGCTCAATCTGTCCTTAGACAATGGGCTTCCAAGAAACAAAAACCCACTCATGTAGATCTGGAAGGGAGGGCCACAGGCCATTAAACCTGCAAACCGCACCCTGCCTCAAATAATACTCTTCATTTTCAACTACTTCAGGACCATAGACAACCACAAGGGAAGCCCAAGCACAAGGCAAAGGACAAACCTTCGAGGGAGCAGGTGCAGACTGGGAGCCAACCTTTGAAACAACCTCAGAGAAAGACTTCTTTCTAATAGGATCACCCAAGGTAGATGACACCTTAGGGATAGAGGCCACACCAAGAATGACCAATCCAACCCCCAACAAGGAATTGGGCGGATCCCCCAAAACACAACCCTTGTCACCATAAACCAGAGCAGCCACAACCCTATCAACAGAAACAACCCGGAGGGCATCGCCAAAAAAATTCCCACTGAGAAAATCAGAAGGGAAAGGCCCGCCTGTGCTAGAAATCTTGCCCAAGGCAGTCTCCACCAAGGAGCCGAACGACAGAGCGTTTGACAGAGGGTCACACGAGAAAGATACTACCTGGGAGCCAACAGAAAATGCCAGAGGGCCGACCGAAACAAATGAGCCATCCTTAGCAACCATAGGAGGTTGACATGCAGGAGCAACATGCACAGGAGGAACGTGTGTGGGAGACCGTTGCATTGACTTGCCAGTTTCAATTTGAATTCACCCGCTGATGCAATCGCCTACTGTCACCATTCGCCTAATGTTATTTTTAAAATAAAAGGATACTTTCCTATGCATGAAGTTTCTACTATAAATGTAAGTTCAATATGTTGGTTATGATAAGTTGTGTATTAAATGGTTTGCTTTCCTATGCATGAAGTTTCTACTATGTAAGTTTCAGAGGTGTGCATGAAGATTTGAGCAAGTTATAAAGTTTTGAATTCTGACAATTATTTTGTCACTAGAAATGGTCTTCACGGAAGAAGATAATGTGTTTTTGGTAATCTAAAGTGTTGTGTACATTCTTGAAGTGTGTGTTGATGTTTCTAGATCATGATATATTTGTGTTGCATGCTCGCATTGATCATTGTTCTTGCGATCCAAGATTTTCTCTTGCGTGTTCATGTTTTTCATGTTCTTTGTTGCTAGAGTGCCTGTAACATGTTGTGGATCTTTAAAGAAGATTAATTGAAGGTGTTTTGTGTTTGAGTACATTATTTTAGGTGTCTACTATTTTTTGGCTTCCCTTGGTGGATGTGCACTGATAATCTTTATTGTTTCGGGCTGATAGTTTGCATTCATTCTATTATTTTGTTGACATCGACATGAAGCAATGTAATTTCTTGTTGCGGATATTTATAAGTGATTATTTTATTCATTTGAGAAGAGTGCAAGAGTGTGAAAGCATATGAGGTGAGAAATGTGTGTGTGGTATGTGCAAATAAGGTTCAGATCATTTGAAGGTAGAGAAAAGTGTGAAGAAGATTGAAAGAAAGTGAAAAAGTTTTCATGTGCTTAACCAAAATTGTACTCAAGCATTTTTAGATGCTACTTTCTCAATTCAATTCTTCAGATTGTTTTAATCTGAATATTTTTTGTAAGACAATGAGTCTTCCTTTGATGAGTGAGCTCTAGGTAGTGTGCCTAAATTCATGTGCATTCCTTATTCATTTCTTTCTTATAATTTTAACAAGGTATAACTTGTGGAATAAACTCCATGGTTTTTACCCAAACAGGGTTTTCACACAAAAAATATTGGTGTTGTGTGTATTTATGATGTGTTATTGATTCATGTTTTCACTATTAATAATCAAATCTGAGATTGAAGGTTACTAAGTTTAATAAAGTTTGAAATTTTTTGACAACTGATTCACCGCCCCCCCCTCTCAGTTATTCTTCCCTTGTGTTGCCAACAATTGGTATCAGAGTATGTTCCTTGGAAGAAGTTTGACAAATTGAGCTGATCTGGGATGGTGACATACAAGAAATATAGTTTGAGATTTGATGGAACAAACTACACACTGCGGAAGGCTAGAATGGAGTGTCATTTGAAGTAAATTGGTGAATCCTACTGGAACATTACAAGTCATAGGTATGTTATTCCTTCAAATGGGCCTACTACTACTCTTGAGATTAGGGATGTTGAATATAATATCAGAGCTAAGGAATTATTGTTGAGTTCTTTGACTCATACTGAGATGAAAAATGTTATGGATCTGAAAACTGCTTATGAGATCTAGAAAAAGTAAGAAAATTCAAGTATGAAGGTGATGCTAATGGGAAGATGGCCAAGCTACAATGTCTGAAAGGAAAAAATGAACTGCTAAAGATGGATAATGATGAGAATATTTCTACTTACATGCAAAGAGTGAATGAACTAGTGTGTGGTATTAGATGTGTTGGTGGATAGGTGGATGAATCAAATATTTTTTCTAAAGTAATTAGATCCTTTCCAAATGCATTTAAAATTAGAGATGCAACCATTAAAGATCTTTGAACTGTTGTAAATGTATCGAGAGATATGTTGGTCGGTAAATTGACTACTTTTGAGTTAAGTGAATTCGGTGATGCCCTTCTTAAGAAAGAGTTTGCATTTAAATCTACTACTTTCAGGAGAGACAAGTAGATATATGATCGAGGTCAAAGTTTCTCTAGAAAGATATTTAGGTATGAGGAAGAAATGAGACAGATTGAAGAAGAAGAAAGATAACTAAATGAGAGCTTGAAGAACTCATTGTCAAAAGGGAAGCCAAAGGAGAAGGTAAGTATAAAGGAAAGTTTCCTATAAAATATTTTTCTTGCAGTAAGATAGGTTATTTTGCTTCAAGGTGTCCAGAAAGAGTTCCTAATCCAAGACCTTACAAGCCTAAATTTAAAAAGAAGTGTTATTATGTTGCTGATGAAGTTGTGACAGATGTTGAATCTGACAAAGGGACAAGTGAATATGAGTTTGTGTTTATTGCTATTGAACCACCAAAAACATATACTAGAAGGGAAAGAGGATTCCCCAATGAGCTTCTAGGGTTTTTTACCCTAGAAGCTGACTTTGGAAGTATGACTCTCTTTCACCTAATGATATTCTTGGGTGTTTATTCGAAATGAGGGGGTTGAGATTGAATGGGGGTTAGTGAGGTGTGTGAAATGTGTCCTAAATCCTATGATCTAAATGCAATTAACTGAAAGTAAATCTAACTAAGAATGAAATGCAACTATGTTGGAAAACACATTGTGATATACAAGAATGTACAATATAACCTAAGAAATATGAACAAAAAATTACAGAAATGGGTGAGATTGAAGAGGGGTGCACCTGTAACCTTGTAGAGGCTAGAAATGTTGTTGAATTTGATGTTGAAGCCAAAAGGGACACTTGTGCCAAGTTGGGTGACCTAGTCCTTCTTCGGGCAAATCCTGGAAAATAGCTGCAGTGGGACTAGGTCATCCAAAGTGGTGACCTAGTCCTCTTCTGAATTTTTGTGAACCAAAAGATGGGATATGAGGCCTTTGATCCATGTTTTCTACTCCTTTAGGTATTTGGTCCTAAAAGAGAAGATTCAAGTCTGTGGAAGTCTTCCAAGGTTCAACTAGCGTTTCTTCAACTTTAGAGAGTAGGGATAATTTGTTGAATGATATTAAAACTCCCAATGCACCTAAATCTGCAAACACACACAAAGAGAAAGAATAAAATGTTGAATGTTAGGAATAGGGGTTTGTCTTGGTCAAACCCCTTTGTAGATAATCAAATAAAATGATGAAATAAGATAAGAAAATATTAAACATGAAGCAATGGAATTAGTTACCTTGTCATGATGAGAGATCTTGAGTTGTAGAAATGGAGGTTTCGACCCTTGATTGCTTCAACAATGATGTTTTGTTGACCTAGGATGCAAACCCTAGCTTGCCTGAGAGGAAGAAGATATGAGAGATGGGAGGAGTTGTGTGAGAGGAAAAATGAGTGTTGCATTATGAGGAATTATAGTTTTGAAGCTTATTTATACAAGTTATGCCCTAATTTTCTCGAAATAACACCATACAGGTTGACCTTAGGGTTTTAGAGACCAAAATCCCGAAAGAAATTAAGTTTAAATTGAAATTTATGCCACATGGGACTAGGTCACCCAAGGTGGCAACCTAGTCCACTTGGGCATTTTTCATTGTTTTTTAGTAATTAAAATGTAATTATTTATGTTTTTCGGGATTGTCTTCATAAAACATACTAAGATAATCCATATATGCGCATTAAGGAGTCATTTTGGCATAATAGAGGGTTGTTTTGATGATGACAAGCCTAAGAGAGTGAAGTTTTTTTACAACACCTTACAAAACTTTGACAAAAGGGTGACGTGAGGTTTAAAATGGTCCAAAATCCATAGGCAAAGGTCCAAACGAGCGAAAAATTTCAAGGTCTACACTTTTTGGCAACACATTTAGCCCCCACTTTAGTGAGAGTATTAACTTTCTTCAAACACACACTAAAGTAGCCCAATGGAGATGGTGAAGAATGACACAAAAGAAGAACTAGAAAGATGAAGGAGGTGGTCAAGCCCCCAAGGATTTGAGATTCTAAGTCAACGAGACATCAATGCCAAAGAACACATTTCAGGGTGAATGCATTACAACGAAACTAGATGCATGATCATGCAATGACAAGGATTTGATAAGAAGAGATTGGAAAGGGTGAAAAAGATGTGCTCAATTTGGGGCCAAAGAACATTAGGTCATATGTGGGGTGAGTTGTCCCAAGAGGTGAGAAACATACACACGGTTGGTATGTAGTCACAAAGGTGGCAATGGGGAAATTCTTGTCGCTTGTTGGCCTTCCATCTCAAACCATACCAAAGTTATACCTCATGATAACATTGATAAGGCACCACAAAATAAGGTGATGTTGTAATGATTTTTTTCAAAGGGATTTTTCTTTTTTTATGTGATGTCTCATCTTCAAGAACATTATGCATAGTGTTGCCAAGAGAGGCAAAGTGAAAATGTACTCATGTTGTATGCAAGAGAGGCAAGGGCTCATCTTGTATGCAAAAGAGGAAAAATGCAAATGTCTCATCCTGAGTAACATTGTGTGTAATTTTTTCAAGAGAAGGAATTGCAAGAGAAAGAAGATCACATAGTGAAATGTGAGTGGTGATGTATGCCCCCACTTTAAAGGAATTGTGAAACACTATACTATGAGAAATTGGTTTAAAGTATAGAAGAAGAGGGAGAATAGGACACGAGAGCTTGTTCGGGTACTGGGAGTTCATAGATTATAGAGCAACAAATGTAGAAGATCTAATAGATGCATCATGAAGACATGGAGTTTGATATTTCATCCTCTATAGTTAAAATTAGGAACCACAAGCTTCAACAAACACATAGGGATACTCAAGAGTTTGTGGGAGCTCCTAGGATGAGTAATAGACAACAGAGACAACCAACCAAGTATAATGACTATGAAATTATTTAGTTAGTTGGTAGATAGTGATCCTTCTATCTATCAAGAGGCTGCATAGCAATAGATGTGGTGAGATGTGATGGTTAAGGAATATACCTCAATAGTATAGAATGATGTGTGGGAGGTTGTTCCTAGACTAACATAGAGGTTGGTGGTTGGATCATATTGGATATATGAGATCAAGCACAATGTAGATGGTAGCATCGAGAAATATAAGGCAAGGTTCATGGCCAAGGGGTTCTCTCAAAAATAAGGAATAGACTATGAGGAGAAATTCACTTTGGTGGCCAGGTATACTTCTATATGAGCCATGATCTCACTTGTAGCATAGATGGGATGGAAAATCCATCAAATGGATGTTAAGACGGTGCTTCTTAGTAGTGAATTGGTAGAGGATTTACATACATAAAATAACCAGAGGGTGTTTTAGCACACAACAACAAAATCCATGTGTGTAGATTGAAGAGATCTTTGTATGGACTAGAGTAGGCTCCCAAGATGTGGTATGAGTGCATTGATAGATACTTGCAAGGAATGAAATCCACGAAGAGTGAGGTAGATGCTAACTTATACTACTTGGTGGTTGGGGGTGAGGTTATAATTCTTATTCTATATGTGGATGAATTTTTTTTAATAGGTTCACTAGGGCTCATAGAGAAATGCAAGAGAGACCTTTCAACAGAGTTCGAGATGAATGATTTGGGGCTTATGCACTACTTTCTAGGTATGGAGGTGTGGAAAATAGATGGACATTTTTTTGTTGGACAAGGGAAATACAGCATCGAAATCTTGACGAGGTTCAAGATGGAGGATTGTAGAGCCATGTCTACACCTATTATTACAAATTGGAAGAAGGTAGAATCATCCAAGCAGAAGGATGTAGACACAACTTTATATAGATAGTTGATTGGGTCTCTTATATATTTTGTCAACACAAGGGCAGAAATTTTTTTTTATAGTAAAATTTCTTAGTCAGTTTATGGTTGAGATGAAGAGAGTGCATTAGACAAGGACAAAGTATCTATTGTACCATTTGTGTGGTACAATCGGGTATGGGATCAAATGTACTCGAGGTGATGGTATCAAGTTCATAGGATATACTATTGCAGATTGGGAAGGTAGTAAAATGGACATGCAAAGCACTTCAGGCTGCTACTTCAGCTTGGGATCATGAGTTTTTTCTTGGTACATCGGGAAATAGAGGTTTGTGGCTTTGAGTTATAAATAAGAAAAACACATAGGAGATAGCATGGTGATGTGTGAGGCTATATGGATTCAAAAGTTGTTGGTAGCCTTGTTTGGTCAGAGGGTTCAAACTATGTTGATACACTACAATAATTAGAGTTACAACAAATTATTTGAAAATCTGATGTTTCACAATAGGTCTAAGCATATAGAAATCATGTTATCACTTCATTAGGGATTGTGTACAATGGAGGATTGTTAAACTATAGTATATACCTACAGATCAATAGGTAGCACACATTTTGACAAAGGCATTAGGAAAGGTGAAATTCATATTCTTTAGAGATGAGTTTGATGTTATGTAGAACACCTTCCTTGCTAAGAGGGAGTGTTAGTTTGTGAAGCTTGGATAAGTGTCTCCATATCAAGACATTTTAATTAATTAGTTGATTGATTTCTCTAGAGACTTCTAGAAAGTGGTTAGTGAGGCTTAGTTAGAATCTAGATAATCTTAGCTATCGATTGAGATTTAATCATGCTCATTTGTTGCTCAATGAGAAGATTATAAAAGGGTATCAATGGGCATTTAAAGAGCACACTTGAGAAATATTTGTAGTGATAGAAAGGTCACATTGATAGCATTGAAGATAACAATGGTGGGATTTCAGCAGGCAGAGTTGAGGGAAAATTTTTTGGAGAAGAAAATACTATTGGAGCTCTACTAGTAAGAGGCAAGCAATTTATGTATCTCTTTATTTTCTAAAGTTTAATAAAACTCTTGATTTGCTAAACTAGTTTTCCCTTTGGGGATTTTCTAGGGATAATTTATCCAAAAATATTGTGTTGATTGTTTTGCATATTTTCTTCTTTGTTCCTATGATTTTATTTGTGAAATTAGCAATCAAATAATCTGTATAGAGAGAAATTAATAATTAGTAATTCTAATAGAATTTTCACAATTACATCTAGTTGCAGACAAATTTTTGGTTTTGTTTCTTATGAGCACCATTTCTCTACTTTTGTTTGTCTAAGAAATATTATTTGTGTAGCAAATTGGAAGGAGAACATTGAATCAACAAAATATTTACCTAAGATATAATGAATATGTTTCAAAAAAGGAAAAATATTATTTCTTTTCATTTGGGTCAAAATCTATTATCTTGATAGCTTAACCCATGCCAATAGTGTTTATGTATATAAGATTGAATGAATGAAAGTCATGGAGAAAGAGCCTCAGTCCCATCTAGATATTATCTTATTATTAACCCGGTGGAAATTTCCAGCTTCAGACAAGGAAACAAATGTGTGACTGACTACAAAAACCAAAATAACATATTTTGTAGATGGCTACAGTTCATAAGGAGCAATCACCCAATTCATCCCATTCAAAAATGTTTCATAAATTGATCTACTTTCAACTATAATCCAAACTGATATCTCTAACATAAGTTTTAGGGACAACCTTTTCCTAATAACAAGACGAGGATCCAATTCCTCTTCAACCAATAAATTAACCCCATCAACCGAGCCTACATCAAATTGTTTTTCCTCCCTAGAATTTGGATTATATTCATGTAGGTGGTTGTTGTTTTTGTTATCCTGATTGAGATCTTAAATGGTTCCAATTTTAGAGCAGTTGCCATTGTTACAACTCAATAAATCAATGGGAAATTCCAACAATGTCCATTTATTGGAGTGGGTGTCATAAGCCCAAATTTTCTTGCGATTTGCACAATTCCTCAATTTCTGGCATATGTGTGCACTGTAAGGATTGATATATGGCAAAATAAACTACAAATTCAACTATACCAATTGCAATAACCCAAAGGAACTTGTGGGTATTTTTGAAATATGAGCATCCCATCTATAAACCAAACCAGGAATCATAACCTCCAAGTGGGTATAATGGATGGAAATGGCTTGAAATGGGCTAATCCATCCAAGAATATTAAAAATTTCTTTGTGTCTTAAAATTATCATGTATGTAATGTTTTTGAAATATGAGCATCCCATCTATAAACCAAACCAGGAATCATAACCTCCAAGTGGGTAATAATGGATGGAAATGGCTTGAAATGGGCTAATCCATCCAAGAATATTAAAAATTTCTTTGTGTCTTAAAATTATCATGTATGTAATGTTTTTTGGCTCATTCATTTATGTATGGCTATTTTTGTGCTTCATATTAATGTGGGTATTGGGGATTCTGAGAGAGAATCTACTAGCAATCGAAATATACAAAGCTCTTCATCAATGAAGAATTTGTTGATTCAGGTTTAGGTAATGCATATATATGTTTATTGCTATAATTTCTTATTTGTATATTCTTAAATGTTACAAATGATTTTCAAAGCAACAATATTTTTTATAAAATTTCTTTTTTTATGAATGCTTCTATTCAATTTCATATTAGAAACTTTTTAGTAAGGTTATATATGAAGGTATTGGATTTTATTATACAAAGATGTGGAAAAACTAAGTTTGATGGACAAGTATTTTAATGATTTTTTTTTGTATGTCAAATCATGTGATGTATTTTTTTGTTAAATTTATTGACAACCCATTTTATAATGGACCTACCATTTCATAGAAATGATTCACAAAAATTCATTCAGAAATGATTTATTGTGAATCACTTCAAAATATTTAATAAAACATGTCTTTGATTACAATTTTGACGTTGTGACCCTCTTTCTTATACCCAAAGTCCAGTGGCTAGGGAGTCTTGTTAACATAAACTACATGCAAGCTTGCAAAAAGCCTTTCCGTTTGTTAGTTCAAACACATCTTCTTTGAAATTTATGGATTCCATATGCATGTGCCTCTTCCTTTTATGATATAATGATAAATAATGACAATGGAATACCAGTTAATTATTGATGTGGGACAAATGTGTATGTTCGCTGTTATTTTCTATTGCTAGAATTTATTAATTTATTTAATTAGGGAATTTATGTATTAGTAATTGGGTTTTCTTTCTTGTGTGTTCATAATAAACATTGTCTCCTTTCACACTAAAGGGTAATGGGAAACAACGTGGAAGGCTTATTACCATCAAAATGAAAATTATGGGTGTGTTTAAATAGTATGTGGATTTGGTTGGTGGTGGGATTGAACTTTTAGGTTTGTATGGATGTTGTTTTAGGTTATTTAACATTGATTTTCATTTTTCTTTAGTAGGCTTTCTCATTCAATGACTTGGATTTGTGTAAGCATACTAGCATGAACCAACTCTTTGTACAAGTAATTTATAAGTTGTTCCTTAAAAATTATCATGACTTGGTTCATGTAAGCATACTAACATGAAACAATGTGTCAATGGATTATATAATTGTGTACTTTCAATTTATATAATTATAATTACTTAAATTTAATTATTAAGAAATTAATTAATTCAAGTTAAATATTTCTGGAAGATAAATTAGGAACAAGGTTAATTAACATAGAGATATATATGATAAGAGAAAGGGAGAGAAGTAGATGGAGAAATAGCCACATCTCTATTTTTATACATACGTATATATATATATATATATATATATATATATATATATATACATATATGTACATATATACATACATACATATATGTACATATATACATACATACATACATATATATGTACATATATACATACATACATATATGTACATATATACATACATACATACATACATATATATATATATATATATATATATATATATATATATATATATATATAACTCATACACACACACATTCCCTATCTCTATTTTACTCTCCCTTTCTCTCCCTCTCTCCCTATTGCAAACATAAAATGAGGATGTTGTTAATGTTAAATTATGTCTAATATCACCTAACTGTGCTAGTTATTCTCCAGTTTTTCTCCATCTTTTTAGTAGTTAAGGAAAATTAATAGGAATGACTTCTTGGAGAAGAATTCAAGAGATTGATTTGATCCTCCTTAATTGCCTTTGTAAATTCACACACTTTATGGGTATTAGAAATATTAATATTTTATTGTGCCTTTTGCTGTCCACTGTTGGTTTTGGGTTTTATTCATTTTTGCTATCAGTTTTGGATAATGAACACAGGAAGAAGAAGAGAGCAACACAACTCTACAAGTTTGTAGATGAATGAAACCTTGAGCATCAAAGCTCTGTATATTTTGTTCCAACACTTTATATATATATATATAGAAATCAGTTTGTGTCCATCTTACTATGTTAATTTGTTTCTTTTATAAGCAACCTTTATTTCCAATTGAATGTTTTATTTTATTGTTGTGTATAATTTCTATTTACTACTCTATTGTTTTTTTTTATTGCTGCATATATGCCCCTATTCCCACATCTAGTATCAGAGCCATTGGTTCAAATCCCTTTGTTTATCTTTTCTGGGTCTGCACTTATTTTCTTGTTTGACAACCATTGATGGCTTCCTCAGCTTCCACAGCTTCAACGTCTGGTGCTTCATTGTCTAGCCTGCAAACTCCTCTTTTCACAGGAAAAGACTATGAATATTGGTCATTGACCATGAACGCCTTGTTTAGGTCTTGGGATATTTGGGAAATTATTGATAATGGATATGCAGAGCCAGCATACCAAGCAACATATAATGCACTCACCCAGGTAGAGAAAGATCTCCTGAAAGAGAAAAGAAAGAAGGATGAAAAAGCCCTCTTTTACATACATCAAGTAATGCATGAAAGCATATTGCCAAGAGCTACAGAAATAACACAAGAAAAGGAGGCATGGGAAACATTGCAAACAACTTATCAAGGTATGGAAAAAGTTAAATCTGCAAAACTCCAGATACTTAGAAGATAATTTGAGAATATATTTATGAAATATTCATAATCTATGGAGTTATTTTTTACTCGTTTTGTTGGGCTAGTAAATTAGATAAAATCTCATGGGGAAACATTAGAAGATACCAGAATAGTTGAGAAAATGCTAAGGGTTTTGCCTACTAAGTTTGATCCTTTAGTTGTTGTCATAGAGGAAACTAAGGATTTAACCTAGTTGACAATGGATGAATTGCACGCATCCTTGATAAATCATGAATATATGTTGAATAGATCACACACCTCCATTGAGAATTCTTTCTCATCTCATGGTTCAATAAACCATGGAATATTTAGAGGTAGATTCACTCCTAGGGGTAGAGGAAGAAACTCATTTAGAGGATGTAGCAGCAATCCTACAAATCAAAGTGGAAGAGGAAGTAACAATGAATCCTCTCATACTCATCCAACTAGTCAAAGACAAGACAAGTCAAATGTTCAATGTCATTACTACAAGAAATATGGTCATTATGCTTCTAAGTGTAGGAAGAAACAACATGATCAAGGAAGATAAGATCAAAATCCTCCAAAAAATTCTACAAAAAATACTATGTTTATTGCAAGTGCAAATATTGCTAAAGAAATTTCTACAAAATCACCAATTGAATGCAATTTGGTTCAAGAGAGTCCAAATGATATTTGGTATTTAGATTTTGGTTGTAGCAGTCACATGTCTGGAAATTTAGAGTTGTTTTCTAGCTTGGACAAATCAGTCACTTTAAATGTCACTCTTGGGAACAATAATCAAGTGGATGTTATAAGAAAAGGCACTATTGACATTCTAACCAAAAAGGGGGAGCAAAAAGTAATTCTTGATGTTTTTTATGTTGCTGGTCTGAAACATAATCTAATGAGTATTGGTAAATTGGTGCAAAAAGGATACAAAGTTTATATGAAAAATAATTCATGTATCATTCTTGATAAATATCCTAGTACACAGTTGATTGCAGAGGTACAAATGACAAAAAACAGAATGTTCCCATTGAGGCTGAAACCTAACATGAAAAGAAATACAGTTGGAGTAGCATTTAAGACTGAAAGTTCTCAACATGCCTCTCAAGTTGCTCCAGAAAAGAGTAAAGATGCAAAGTTGCTCCGAAAGGTTGCTGTAAAAAAGAACAAGGTTGTTCCGGAACAAAACAAGGTAGCTTTGGAAAGGTTGAAACTCAAACTAAAGAAGAACAAAATGGTAAGGTAATTGTTCAAACAAATTTTCAGTTAGTTGTGAAGAATGAATCATGGTTATGACATTTGAGATTTGGCCATCTAAACTTTGGTCCAGTCTTAATTTTTTGCATAGAAAGAATATGGTTAAGGGGCTTCCATTAATTAAGAAACCGGAAAGAGTATGGGAAGCATGCATATTGCGTAAACAACATATAGAGACATTCCCTGTTGGAAAATTAGAAAGAGCATGTAAACCACTTGAGATTGTTCACTCTGATATATGTGGACCGATGCAAACTCCTTCCATTGGAGGATGCACATATTTTCTAACTTTTATTGATGATTATACAAGAAAGACATGGGTCTATTTTTTGAGGCATAAATCTGATGAGTTTGGTGTTTTTCAGTAGTTCAAGGCTCTTGTAGAAAAGAAAAGTGGATGCTATATCAAGATATTAAGAACCAATAGAGGCAGTGAATATAGTTCTAATGATTTTCTGAATTATTGCAGCCAACATGGTATTCACAAATAATTTACAGCCTGTTACACACCTCAACAAGATGGTGTGACTAAAAGAAGAAATCGAACCATCATGGATATGGAAAGAATTATGTTGAAATAAAAGCATTTACTAAATGAATACTAGGTAGAAGCAGTAGAAACTCTTGTTTACATTTTGAAGAGATGTCCAACTACAAGTGTAAGGAATGTGATTCCTCAAGAGGCTTGGAGTGGTAGAAAGCACAATGTTTCTCACTTCAAATTCTTTGGTTGCAATGCATATGCTCATGTGCCTGAAGAACTGAGAAGAAAATTGGATAATAGAGGTGAAAAATGTATTTTTGTTGGGTATTCAGAAGATACAAAAGCTTACAAATTATTTAATCCAATTACAAGAAAAGTTGTAATCAACAAAGATGTACAATTTGTGGAGAATGAAACATGGGATGAAAGTGTAGAAATAATAATATGTGTAGTAGCAGTTGATCCACATGATGAAATTATTGATGAAGTGATAGAACATCAAGGTATTCAAGAAGCAATACCTCCTTCCACTCTCAGATAAGCAACACAAGTTGTAGCACAAGCTACACCTTCTACACCAAGGCTTTCAAGAAATCAAATTTCTTCACCAACACAACAAACTCCACAAAGAACACCAACTGTAAAATCAATAGAAAGTCCTTCAAATTCAGCCGATAGAAGCAACTCATCTGATCCTACATTGGCTAGCTTATTGCAGCGAAAAACAAAGAGTTTAAGAGACATATATGAAGCTGATTTTAGTGTTGAAACATCAAATTCATTTTATGTTTTTTCTTTATTTTTAGAAGTTGTTGATCCAATATTCTTTGATGAAGCAATTAAGGATGAAGCAATTAAGGATGAAGCTATGAATGAAGAGATTGAAGCTATTGAGAAGAACAATATTTGGGAGTTGGTGGATTGTCCTCAAAAAAAGGATGTCATAAGTGTTAAGTGGATTTACAAAACTAAGTATGGCATGGATGGAAATGTTTTGAAGCATAAGGTGAGGTTGGTTGCTAGAGGCTTTACTCAGTAGCCTGGTATTGACTACAATGAAACATTTGCTCTAGTAGCTCGATTGGATACGGTAAGAAGTGTTTTAGCCATTGCAGCTCAAAAGAAGTGGCAAGTTTTCCAAATGGATGTAAAATCTACATTTTTAAATGGTTTAATTGAAGAAGAAGTCTATGTTGAACAATTAGAAGGATATGAGATTGCAGGTCAAGAAGGAAAGGTATACAAGCTAAAAAAGGTTCTCTATGGACTCAAACAAGCTCTTAGCGCATGGTACAGTCGAATTGACTCTTACCTGATTAAGAATGGTTTTAGTAGGTGCAACAGTGAGCCTACTTTATATATCAAGATGAAGAAGGTAAAATGTCGATAGTTTGTTTTTATGTGGATGATTTGATATTTATGGGAGACCTTTCCATTAGTATTTTTAAGACAAACAATGAAAGAGTTTGAGATGACTAATCTTGGATTTATGAAATATTTTTTGGGAATAGAAGTTAAGTAATTAGCAGATGGTATTTTTATTTCTCAGTCAAAGTATGCAGGTGATGTATTGAAAAGATTTAATATGCTGAATTGCAAACCAACGCCTACTCCAGTTGTGACAGGACTAAAGTTAAGCAAGGATGATGATGGTTCATTAGTTGATCCTAAGTTGTTCAAAAGGCTGGTTGGTAGTCTCATGTACTTGACTGCCACATGACTTGACATCATGTATGGTGTGAGCCTTATCTCAAGGCTCATGGAGTCTCCAAAAGACTCTCATTGGCAAGCTGGAAAAAGTATTTTGAGGTATGTATGTGGAACTAGAAACTATGGAATTTTATATTTAGTTGTAGATGATTTCAAACTCATTATATACATGGACATCGATTGTGCTGGTAGCATAGATGATAGAAAGAGTACTTCTGGTTATGCATTTCATTTTGGATCTGGTGTTGTATCTTGGGCTTCAAAGAAGCAACCCATTGTTACACTTTCTTCAGTGGAAGCGAAGTATTGTTGTAGCCACTGCAATTGCATGTCAAGCGGTATGCATGAGGAGAATGTTGGTTGAGTTGATGCATAAAAAAGATGAAGTAACAAAGATTTATTGTGATAATAACTCAGCCATTGCTCTATCTAAAAATCATATTTCTCATAAAAGAAGCAAGCACACAGATACTAGATACCATTTTATAAGGGAGTTAGTGAATAACAAAGAAATATGTTTAGAATTATGTAGATCAGAAGATCAATTTGCTGATATTTTTACTAAACCATTAGCAAAAGATGCATTTGAATATTTGAGAAGTTGTTTGGGTGTATGTGTTGAAAATGAATGCTCCAAATAAATTTGTGCAAGTGTGGATGCTTTAGAAATTTTGAACAGAAGGCAGATGATAGGAGACAAGTGCTCCAGAACCTTTCAGAAAAAGGTAGATGCTCTAGAACCTTTCAGACAGAAAATAAAAGACAAAGACAGATGCTCCGGAACCTTTCATACAGAAAGCAGAAGACAAAAGGTAGATACTACATAACTCTTCAGATTGAAGATGGATGCTCCAGAAGTTGTTTTTTGAGAAGAATGTTAGCTAGTTGAGATTAAGGGGGAGTGTTAAATTATGTCTAATCTCACCTAACTACACCAATTATTCTCTAGTTGTTCCTCATCTTTTCAGTAGTTAAGGCAATTTAATAGAAATGACTTCTTGGAGAAGAATTCGAGAGATTGATTTGATCCTCCTTAATTGCCTTAGTAAATTCGCACACTTTGTGGGTATTGGAAATATTAATATTTTATTGTGCCTTTTGCTGTCCACCGTTGGTTTTGGGTTTTATTCCTTTTTGGTCATTTTTTGATAATGAACACAGGAAGAAGAAGAGAGCAACGTAGCTCTGCAAGTTTGTAGATGAATGAAACCTTGATCATCGAAGCTCTGTATATTTTATTCCAGCACTTTATATATATAAATAGAAATCAGTTTGTGTCCATCTTACTGTGTTAATTTGCGTCTTTTATAAGCAGCCTTTATTTCTAGTTGAATGTTTTATTTTGCTGCTGTGTATAATTTATATTTGCTGCTCTGTTGTTTTTTTATTGTTGCACCTCTGCCCCTATTCCCACAGTTAATAGAACTTGATTATCTTCCTAATTCAAACGTTTTGTTTCAGTCATGTTTCAAACCCTATAAGTGGATGCATTGTTGATATGAAGCTATCACTCTTCCATTCAAACCTTTTGTTGCATAAAGTCATTTTCTAAATGACCTACCAAATAATATCATGTATTGCACAAATGTAAGCAAAAAATAGACCAAAATATTCTCTAATTTCCTCTCGACAACTCTTTCATGTACCCATTGTACACCAAAGTGCAATTGCTAATAATAATAAAAACAAGAGCTTGTTTTAGATGCATTACCTAAAAATAAATGTGAATGACGTATAAAAAACACTCTAAGAGGGATTTGGAAAATATGCTAAGAGAAATAAAAATAGAATAAGTAGTTGAAAGTTCTTTGAATTAAAAAGAGAAGAAAAAAATTACTTTTCAGTTCATTCAAATGAAAAAGAATTTGGCTACATTTTCTTCAATGCAGATTGAGCAAACTATTCTACTTTGTTTTATTTGATGTTTAAACGGAATGAGAACTGATCATCACATTCTCAGTTTGATCATTGCAGAGAATTAACCCTACACACATACAAACCAATGATAGAAAATTTATCTGTTGTCCCAGTTCCTGCGATTTTATAACTTTAATTATAAATTGCTATTTTTAATGACAGCTCTGAAATAAATTAAAGAGGAAATAATTGTTAGAGTAAATTAATCATGTTGCACGTTTTCCACAAGCTAGCTGACACAGCCGTATGGCGCCGACTTCAGCCGTCCATGCCGCTGCTGCACCTACATACAATAAATAAACTATCTAACCATAATATAACAGTGTTTATCACATTTAATGTGTATTTTCTTATAAATCAAATGTCTGAGCCAGTGTTTCTGCATCGCTTAGTTTTGAGGCAATCTGTTCTATTTTCCTTGGAATCAGAGCTTGATGGGCTCTGCAGTGTTTTCTTTGTGAAATGGGTTGTTGAGCTCTAAGCTTCAGTTCAAATTAGTCAGCTCCAAAGTTAGCCATATTCTTTCAGCTCCAGCCAATGGAAGACTTTATTCAGCTGTGTCCTTCAGTATCACTTTCTGATTGACACTCTTATTTGAATGTTGATTTGTGGTTAGAAGCTGCGATGGTGATAAGAGGCTGCACGTCTTTTGCATAAAAAAGCTTGTGCAATTTTCCCTTTGCCTCCACGTAGACCACAAATTTGTGTCGCGATTGGGGTGTGGGGTAGTGTTGGAATTTTTGGAGGCGTATCACCTTCAGAAGCCCGGGATTCACCTTTCCATGGTGCGGATCAGCTGTGCAAGCCAATGATTCAGGTTTTGAAGCTGGGATTTAACTTGTGGTGGTCGCGAATTTCTTGTCGAGGTCAAGAATTCCCTTGCCAGGCGTGAAATTCTCCAACAGAGGGTTTGATTCTTCCTGAGGCGGCACTTTCTGCATTTAAAGTGGGCGCCTTCTGTATTTGAGGTTGCGTATGACCTCTGTGGTTGGGGTTTTGTTTGTCCTTGACAATGAAGTATCATCATGGTGTCGGGGTGTTCTTCTTTGGAGAGTTTATTATTAAAGTGACAGAAAGGAAGAAGTGTGATTTTAGAGAGTGCTACTTAGTATTTGTTGGCTATGATGATATGCCAATCATTCTTCAAAGCATTGTAAGTTTGTATGAGTCCATTTGAAGAGTTCAGTACTCCCTTGTTATCGGAAGCGTCCATCTCATCGTTGTTCTTGTGGTTGGAGCGATACTTCTCATGAAAGGTGTGTGTTCACACTGTGAAGTGCTTATACAGTTATGAAGCAAAAGGTGAAATTGCCATATTGTAATTTTTGACAATTCTAGATTGGTGAAACTCTCCTTTATAATTGTAAGTCATCAAATTGCAAAAGTCCTTGTTTGGTTAGTTCATAAGACGACCAACATCAAGGAACAATAATACAAATATTTTGTTGTGTGTGTTGAGTTTTTGTGCCTTGAAAGTTTATTGTGTTCTTGCTATGGTTGCTTTTGAGATCTCTAATATTGTGGTTAGTGAAAAATTAGATAGTTCTAATTATGCAAGTTGGAAATGTGAGATGAAATTGATTTTACAAATGAAAGGCTTATGGGAGCTTACAACAAAAGACAAACCTGTAGATGAAACTAAGAATGAAAAATGGAATAAAATGGATATGTATGCACGGGCTACCATTTTATGACAAATTAGTGTAAGAATAAGATCCAATGTTCAATAACTGAAGACAACAAAGAAGATATGGGAAAATTTACAAATAATGTATGAACGAACTAGCAAATTAAAAGTGATGGACATCAAAAGGCACCTAAATAATTTTAAAAGGAAGGGAGGAGATAATATGAATGATCATATTGCAAAATTGAAAAACTTAAGAAAACATCTTGCATTGATGAAGGTTGAATATGAAGACTAAAATTATAGATATTTTAATTGAAAGTCTTCCAGATGAGTATCAAAACTTCATCTGCACATTAGAGCTTACGGGGAAATTTGAGGATATTACACTAGGAGAAGTGTATGGAGCTTTGTTGAATTAAGAGGAGAGGCTTAAAAAGGTCACAGGTGAGTCTAGTAAAATTTCTCAAGCATTTATGGCTCGAGGCAACTATAAGAACTACAATCAAAATAGATAATACCAAAACAAAGGGAAACAACATAGAAATAATCAAAGGCAATGGAATCAACCAAGGGATAATCAATAGAAGAATAGTTTTCAAATGGGACAAAATGAATGGAGAAACAATAAAGATCATTTAAAAAGAGAAAAATCTATCAAATGTTATAATTGTAGAGAAGAAGGGCATAAAAGTGATCAATGTCCCAAGAAATCACATGCAGGAGGTCGAAGAATTTTTTTCAAAGAAGGCAATCAAATTTTGCTCAAAAAGATGGTGATCATAATATAATGATAGCCTCTATGGCTGCTAGAGAAAACTCAAATGGCACATGGTATATTGATTTAGGAGCTAGCCAACATATGACTTACAATAAAAACTTCTTTAATTATTTAGAAGAAACAAAAGGTTCAAGGATATTTCTTAGGGATGATAGTTCACATGCAATTGAAGGAATAGGTTCAATTTCAATGAAAGGACGTAATGGTAAGAAGTTGGAAGTAACAGATGTGAATCTTATACCTAAGTTAACAAAAAATATTCTCTCAGTGAGTCAAATAACTCAACATCGTTATAAGGTGGAGTTTTATATCTTAACATTCATTGATGATTTTTGAAGAAAAGTTTGGGTCTACTTCCTTAAGCAAAAAGATGAAGTGTTTAGCAAATTTGAAATATTCAAAGTATTTGTGGAAAATCAAAGTGGGAATAAGATCAAGCAAATAAGAACAACTAATGGTGGAGAATATGTGAACAACAAGTTCGAATCCTTTTGTGAATATCATGGAATGAATAGAGAAATGACTAATAGATATACTCCTCAAAAAAATGGTGTTGTTGAAAGGAAGAATAGGACCTTAGTGGAAATGGCATGATGCATGCTAAAGTCCAAGGGTCTCACTTTGTTTCTTTGGACTAAGGCTATCAATACTGCAACACATGTCTTGAATAGATCTCCTACAACATGCTTGGAGAAAATCACTCTTGAATAAGAATGGAGTGGAAAGAAACCAGATGTTAAGTATTTTAGAGTAATTGGATGTGAAGCACTTGCTCACATACCATATGAGATTAGAGAAAATAAATTTGATAAGAAGAGTGTTAAGTACATCTTTTGTGGGTTATGATGATCAAAGGAAAGGATATAGGTTGTATGATCCTACTATGGAGTATGTGTTCACCAGTAGGGATGTGAAGTTTAATGAAGGGTTTGAGGATATGATACAATCCTCTCCTATTTCACAAGTGGACATAGATAATGGTGAATCCCTTGGAACCAATGAAATTTTCAAGGAAACTTCTAGTGTAGTTGAAGAATGTATTCCACCTCCAAAGACCAAGAGTCTTCAAGAAATTTATCAAAAGACTCAACAAATTAATTATGCTCTAATGAGCACCATAATGAAGACCAATGATCCTCAAACATATGATGAGGGTAAAGGAAAACATGCATGGGAACAAGCTATGCAAACTCAATATGACTCTAATAAGAATAAAACATGGGAATTGGTGGACTTGCCCAAGGGCAAGAATGTGGTGAAGAATAAGTGGATGTATAAAACTAATTTCCAATCAATGGGAGCATTGGAAAACACAAGACAAGACTAGTGGCCAAAGGATATTCACAGAAAGAGGGAATTGACTACACATAAACTTTTTCTCTAATAGCAAAGATCAATACTGTCAGGGCTATTATAGCATTGGCAATACATTTCAAGTGGCCTTTACACCAAATGGATGTTCAAAATGCATTTTTGAATGGTGAAATTGATGAAGAAATCTATATGACTCAACCACAAGGATTTGAAAGTCCAAGTCAAGAACACTTAGTTTGCAAGTTAAGGAAGTCACTTTATGGTTTGAAACAAGGGCATGGGATGCTAAGATTGATGAGTATTTCCAAACTCAAGAATTTCATAATAGTCCTCATGATCCAAACTTGTATGTGAAGGAATTTGATGATGGTGGAATAATCATTGTTGTACTCTATGTTGATGATCTTATTATCATAGGATATAACATGAATCAGATCAGTGACATAAAGATAAAATTGCAAGCTTCATTTGAGATGACAAATCTTGGTTTTCTACACTACTTTCTTGGCATTCAAGTATGGCAGAAAGATGATGGAATTTACCTCTCTCAAACCAAGTATGCTTTAGACTTGTTGAGAAAGTTTAGGATGGAAGATTGCAAAGGTGTATCTACTACAATTGCTCCAAGATTGAAGTTGACTAAGGATATGGATGCTGAGGATGTTGATCCTACCTTAAACAAGCAATTGGTTGGTAGTCTTGTGTACTTGACTCACACTCGACCAGATATTTCATTTGCAGTAGGTGTGGTTTCAAGGTTTTTGAGTTCTCCTAAGGCTCCACATTGGATGGCAGCAAAAAGAATATTGAGATATGTAAAAAGGACTTTGACTATGGGTGTTTCTTACTCTTCTCATGGAGATCTATAGCTTGTTGGATATTCTGATTCAAATCGGGAAAGTTGTGTAGATGATCGCAAGTCAACTACAAGCTATGTTCTCTCTTTGGGTTCTGGTCCCATTTCATAGTGTAGTAAGAAGCAAACTACTATAGCTTTATCAAGTACAGAGAGGCTGAATATACTGCAACAAATGAGGCAACTAAAGAAATAACATGGTTGCGAGCTATTCTTTCAGTACTCAAACATCATCCAACAAGGCCTTTTATACTTCATTGTGACAATCAAAGTGCCATTATGTTGTCCAAGAATCCAGTGTTCCATGCTTGAACAAAACATATAGAAGTCTATCACCATTATATCAAGCATCTCATCCAACAACAAGTGATTCATTTTCAGTATTGTAAATCCGAGGATCAAATAGCTGATCTCTTTACCAAGGCTTTATGTGCACCTCACGGGGGATTATTGTGAATGTCTACCATCATATTAGTGAATAATTGTAAATGGGTGCCTAACAAGGCTTTAGACAGGAACCCATATATTCTAGATTATGAGGGGATGTATTTGACAAAATTCGTACAATTAATTTAGGGGGGATGTTCGAGTAAATTAATTATGTTGCACGTTTTCCACAAGCCAGCCGACACAGCCGTTTGGAGCGGCTTCAGCCATCCACACCGCTGCTGCACCTACATACAATAAATAAACCAGTTAACTATAATATACAGTGTTTCTCACATTTAATGTATATTTTCTTATAAATCAAATGTCTGAGCCAGTGTTTCTGCATCGCTCAGTTTTGAGGCAATCGGTTCTGTTTTTCTTTGCTCTGTTTTTTCAATAATAATCAAAGAAAAATAAGAAGATCTGGTTTTTGAATACGTAGGAATAAAACAAAAAATCCTAGCTGTTCACTGAGTTAATAAAATAAAGGAGATAATTTAGAGGCTATGGATTGTCAGGAGATCAAATAAGTTGAATCTTGTCCTTGAAAGGAAAAACGCCAATAGAGTTGCATTACTTTGCAGCACTAGTAGAGTCGATCCCATGGATAGGGTTACTTTCTGTACCCTCATCCGGCTTCCTTAGACATACCCAAAGATTGGAAGTACAGAGCTGACAGTCTTGCAACCAACTTACAAAACACTAGTACTATCATCTGCTTTTAGTAACTTGGGTAATTATTTTAATAGATACTTGTGTTCCTTAAAAAATATTCATGAAGAATGGCGCTGATGAAAGCTCTGCCATGTATCTTTGATGCCGCCTTCCTCAACTTCACTTATCTTGGTTATTGTGGGTGTTGGCATTGGTTCTCTGATTTTGTTTCAATTTCATTTCTCAGGTCTTCGCCCCCAAAATCTTCGTAACAATATGAAGTATTCCTGCTGTTTTCTCCTCCAACTTCCATCACAGAGCCTTTATTTTCCATTTTCTTCCAAGGTCACTACGAGTCTCTCTATTATGATTGCAGTGGTTTTATTCAGCATCCCAACTATACCCATCATAGAAATGTGTTCAATGATCTACTTGTTAACATATCCTCTCTTTTCAAACAACGAGACAGCCTTATATTGCGTAGGACTTCTCCCTAGAACCAGTGATACCCCTTATCTCCCCTGCACACTTCTTAGAATGCAGTTCGGCCGGCTTGTGAAACTTTCCTTACCATTTTTGATTAATTTCCCTGTCACTTATTTTTTCTATCCTTGGGGAGAGAGCTGTACAAGTTGATGCGACCAGATAAGACTGGGCAGAAGTGGTAGGTGAGACGACTTTATTCAACCTAAAATTCTCTATTGTATTTCTGAAACATTTACTAATCGGTCCAGTATCCAGGTGGTCAGTAAATCACCACACCGAGTCTCTCACATGCCAAGGAAAATCAGATTAGCGAAGGAAGGAGCATCATTGTTGAGTTGCTGTAATCATTCATTAGTTTTGCCATAATTATCACGAATGTAATATATTTTTTGTACAATATAAATGTGGGTGCTGTAGAGGTTAACACAATGAGCTAGCCACACAGGATCTAGGCGAACACCCAGAGCCCAAATTCCATGACTCGTGTGTACATTCAGGCAATCACTTTTCTATCGTAATCAAATTATTGCTATGGTTTTTGTTTTTTTTCTCGGAGATCAGACTGCTTTATTATATATTTATTAAATTTCTAGTAATGTTGCAGTTAAGTCATAAATAATAGATTTTGTGTATCTATCTATCAAATTTACATATGGTAGTAAGGTTGACTTGCATTTTTTCATTATTTATAAATTGTGATTGTTATTGGATTAAATTAACTTTTATATATAGGGAGATTTTATTCTCATTCTTAATATTTAATTTATGTCGCATTATGATCCTAAGAAGTTACAATTGAGAAACAATACTTCACAAATAGGATCACCGCGTAGTATATGGTGAGATAATCCATGACAACACTAAATACCATTGGTCTATAAAAATTGTGATCAATAAATAGTGGTTTAAATTCCTTCAAATGAGTTATTATTGAAACCAATGCATAATATTATGGTAATCTTGAATTAGTTCAAAAGTAACATGAATAAGTTAATACAACTTAGTAATGAACAATAGCATGAACTTTTTATCATGACCCAATTAAGGCATAAGCATTGCTCATTTCAAAAACTACATAGGAGTCAATGACACTAAGTCATGTCTATCTATAGGTGGGGCATCACATGTAGAAATATTTAAAGTTTTCCACCAACCTAGAGGCAACTTGACACACAAGAACTTAGCTATGAGGAAGATTGTCCCAATAGCAATTTCACAAAGTGTAAGTTGGAGTCAGATATTTCCTTAGCCTACTAATTCAATACAAACATATAAGGGGATCCTTGAAGTCTCCAATATCAAAAACAAGAAAAAATACATGAGATAATGTGGTATACCCATCATTGACAAAATTCTAGGACACTTGAATAAGAGGTTCCTCAGCAAAAAAAAAAAGGTGGTATATCTTTGTTCCCGGAAGAAGTTCTGCAGTAGAATTAAAAACAAAAAATGTGTTAGTAAAAAGGATGAAAATTAACCATGAAATCCATAATGATGGCTTTCACTAATCTAATCTAGACAAAATAAAATACTTCAGAACAATATATAAGGACTTGAAAAAGCTAATGAAATAGTGAATTCAATTCATATTGGGAAAAAAAAATGGTGGAGACACCATTACCTTCTGAGTTCTCTTTTCCTTAGAATTTCATATGATTTCAACAACACTTCACTTAGAGGCATAGGATTATCTTCAACCTTCACAAAAAAGAGCATAAAAGCAATAACTATTACTTGCAACAAAACTAAGAATCATTTAGGAGCATAAAAGAATCACATGTAAACCATAGATCCATTGTATTTTCGAATATAGCTTATTGAGAATTTGGAAAATTGTGTCTAAAAGAATGGACGAGGGATCAAATATTGTAATGAAAACTTAAAGTTCCTAAGAAGACAATAAGATACAATATTCATAGAAATCCACCTAACAAGAAAAACATCATTTTTTGATACAATTTTTTATAATATGAAAAACAATAAAACATAAAAAATCTTAATAAATACAAAAAAAAATTAAAAAAATACTTAGAGAAAAAAGTGACCTCTACTAAAAAAATACTTGAGAAAGAAGGTGACCTCTACTAAACCTGGTCAGACATCAATCATGCAAAAGTTAATCTTCTAAGACGTTTTGGTAGTTTGTACACACAACTGTAATGTAACTCTTTCAATGCGCCAACCACACTCACTATTTCTAACAACCAATGGATCTACTTGTTAGTCTTAATAAATGAAATTGCCTCTTTTAACTCTTAAGACATCATATAATTTAGCGTCCATTAATTGTGTTTCTTTTAACATTTCATTACACTTATTTTACCCAAACGGTTTTAAGGACAAGTTATTTCATCCATAAACAACTAACTTCACCAATAATAAGTCTTTTTATAAACATATATTATTTTCTATCATGTTGCGAGTGTATGGCACGCCTCTTGATGTAAATAGAAATCATTTACAAATATTTAATGTAATTGTATGATTAATTTATTCAATTTGATGTATTATAAGAAAATAACATAAAAAATAAAAATTGCATTCTTTCATCATTTCAATTTGATCATTTTTATAGTAAAGAGATATTATATTTTAATAGAACATATATAATTGTATTGTACGACCAAACATATTGTATTATTCGATATCATTTACTAATTAAGTATTGACATATTGATTTATTTTTATTTTATACCATAAAAAGTGAAGTAAAATAGAATAAGAATTATAGGAAAAAAATGTCAACAATTTCAAATAGTCTCTTTGACTTAATAATTGTCACTAACAAAATAGAAACATTTTAAAAACTAAGAAAATTCATCACCAACAATATTAATATTTTTTAATATATATTTCAAAAGTTTTGATTTTATTAAAAAGATTTAACTATTAATTTTTGGTCATGAATTTGTGGGATGTCAAATTTGATACATAAAAAGATCATCTTTTGGTACCCAAATTTCAAATTTATCTCTTTTCTAATAGCTTGCCAATATTTTAGATGACAAATAGTAAATTATAAAATATTTGAAAAATAAATCAAAATTTATGAACAATTTAAAACATTAAAATGTTATGAATATTCAAATAACTAATAGTTATATTTACATAATCATTCAATATAATGAAAAATAAATAAGACTTAAATCATGAAAATTTCAAATTATACTTAAAAATACTTAAATTATGATTAAATGATTATATAAAATATTACATAAATCTTTTTATAAGATTTTTATCAATTTATTTCAATTATTAATAATTATTATTCAATTTATAATAATAAAAATTAAAATGATTAAATTCCATAAGAAACTAACTTATTTCAAAATAAAATAAATAATCTGAATTCAGATCAATTCCTGTATAAGGAGAAAGCTCACACTCAGTAAGTATTTAAATAGAAGAAAAGACACAATAAAAAAAAAACTTAATAGAAGAAAAGATATAATTAAAAAAAACTACCTTTGTTTTGTTTTTAATTAGATCATCAGAGGAAGGACGAGGAGTAAGCATTCCAGTAGTGTTGAGCTCCATTAAAAATCTTATGCAACTCAACTGACCAACTTCTTACACAATCAAATTATTTATAGCGCAATAAATCAGCAATAATAATGACACGTAGGTTGCTGCCGTGTAGAGTTCTGCAGAAATATAATGACAAGTTATAAAAGTATGTGTCACAAGTTATAACTCCGTGGGACAAGTATCATATGACCTGCCACGGATATTTGTCCTGCACAAAGTGTCATTTAAAATTAAAATCAATAAATTCTCTCTCTAAAAATGTTTCTGTAAATTTGCAAATCTTATACTATTTATTATTTCATATCTAACATTTGGCTAATGGATCTCATTGCTAAATTTGAATTTTACTTGAATGATTCGATTTATTCCTTTTAAAATTATACTAAACTTCTACTGTGTCATATTATCTATCTATATTTAGCTTAATGCATATATATTATTTCATTTGAAATTCTAAAAAACTGCCTTGTTACTAGCATTATGCCAATCATGTATGTGTTCCTTTAGAGACTTAAGAACAAATATTTATAACATAATAAATAGAGTAGTTTGTAGAGCATGTAATGAGCATAAATTAAAGAAAGCATTCCATAAATGACTTCAACTAGGATTTTATTTCTTCTTGAGTTTTTTCATCTTTATCATCAACAAAATCAGAATGTGATGCATTAGTATCCACCCTAGAATAAATGACAAGTCACAATATTTCTGCAAACGACTACAAGTGGATGCATCAAAATAGGAACATGTTCTTCTTAGCCAACATGATCTAATTTTGAAGCTAGGAATAATATTTCTATCATCATATTCCATTTTTTATACATGAAATGTAATTTTTAAAAACAACTTGTTAGAATTTAGACCATTATTAACTCAAGATAGAAAATAAAAAAAAATGTATGTTATCCTAATCAAAATAACTAATAATTTTTTATATAGTTAATTAATTTACCATGACACGTGGTTTTTAATAAAGAAATATGGTACTTGATATAAGGATTGATGAGGCTAATATTTTTTAGATTACATTTCCATATGTATAAGGTTCTATAGGTTATCTTAAATTTATTGCTATCTATATGCATCCATTTTCAAGACATATTCTTCAAATTTACTACTTTTATCACATATCACATGTGTGTTGGTGTTCATTCCTTGGGCTCAATGATATATCCCATACTAATTTTTACTATATTGTCCATTTGTGAAACTCCTAATCAAGAAGATAACGTTGAACACGATAGAGATAGTAAAAAGAAGAAACCTTATTTTTCTAAATGGGGGACTTTTGGAAAGAAAAAGAAGAGTATGTACATTCAGGAAGAAAGTGGCCTGCCTAATGCTAGTGATAGTTCAATTGATGAACAAGATCATGATTTTTTAATGGAGGAAGAAGAGGAAGAATTCCTCTTTATGGCCAAAGATTCCTTGAGAAAAGATCTGGAGAAAGCCAAGGAGCAGTTGAAAAAGGGTTGAAACTAAAGGGTGGCTTTGGCATTCTAAATAAGTTGTTAAGTACCCAAAAGCTAGCTAATAAGGAGAAATCGGGCTTAGGATTGGAAAAATGAAAGAGCACATTTTTTGATTCCTCTACAAAACTCTATGAAATATTCAAGGTTGAAGAAAGTGCAGTCCTTAATGATGAAAAATATAACAATGAGGAAGTATCTGAAGATGAAAAGGAGCCCACTAAGGTAGATAAATATGTTGTGGAGAGGAAGCAAATTGTAGACAAGGACAACTAGTTAGTCCATGATCAACAAAAGAAGAAGCAAAACACAAAAAGGATAGATGATGAAGGTTTCACAAGAGTGTATTATTGAAGAATGAGACAAAGAATATTTTCACATCTAGATGAACGAATGACATGTCCAAGTACTTATCATATTTCTATGGGTATTGATATTGTAAAATTTATTTAATTAAATCTCTAATGCAATATACATATGAATGAATTTAAATAATTTATTTATATTGTTCATTTTCTATATATTTCTATCTTAATTAAATAATCTAATTTATTCACTTTTCCATTTCTTCTTAATTAATTAAATAAGTCTTACAATTTATTTAATTTAAATAATTTTAGTGTTGAATTATCTTCAACCACCAAACTAACTCATAACTAAAGATGAAAAATGGCAAGTTGTCTTCAGTTTTGAGTGAAATGGTTTTGTGGGAAGGAAACATTTCCTTCTTTCTCTCTAGCCTCCATATTTTTCTCCAATTTCTCCATCTCTCACTGTTCATCATACGAGACTGAATCTCAACCATTGATTTTTGCCAACTAAGCTTTTTCCTCCAAAAATCTATAAATAAGACCTCTTGGCTCATTGAAAATCCAGAACTATTTGCATATTGTGAGAACTATAGTCAAGTATTCAAGAAATCAAGCATCTTAGCATTACATTCTAGTTTCATTATCTTAGCATTATCATATCCATTAGTTGCATATCTACTATCTCATTCCAAAAGCATTTAGCATAGGAGCTTAGTTTCTTTCACTTTTGCATATTTACTCATTCTTTTGGTTGTCATTTTCATGGGTTTTTGCTTACACAATCTAAGAGCAAGTAGCTTTAAATTAATCCTTGGAGATAAATGATGATGAGAAGGTTTTGAAGAATCTATTTGGTTTGAACTGTTTTACCCTTTTAGATTCTTTGATATAATGTTTCATTTGTGTGTTATTGAGTTTAATAGTTGACATTATTTCACACACATTTTTAGCACCCACCGTGGTGCATGAGCCTCATCTTTAATATCTTAGTGTAGGTTTTTCTGATAGGTTACAACTAGAGATGTGGATTAGCACATACAACACCCTTTTTAGCGTATTTGACGATTGTTTTAGTGCATCTGATAATTCTTCTAGTGCATTTGATGACTATTTTCGTGCATTTGATAGTTCTTCTAGCACATTTGAAGACTATTTTAGTGCATCTAATGATTCTTCTAGCGCATTTGAAAATTGTTTTGGTGCATATGATTGTTCTTTTAGTGCATTCAAGAACTATTTTAGTGCATATGACTGATCCTGTAGTGCATATGACTACTCTTGTAGTACATATGACCTCTATTCTAGCACATATGTAACTTGTATGATTGTTGTTTGGATCCAACGCGACCACGACTAGTGGTTTTATTGCTATATTTGGATTAAAATGAACCAATCCTAGGGTAGCCATTTGAATTAAAATAAACTAATCCTAGGGTATTCATCATACATTACTATCTTAGTTAAAATGAACATCATGTCTTTTGTGAAGCAATATATTAACCTAGATTAAGTAATCGTCATTTGGGCATTAAAATTGAATATTGTTTGTTGTGATTGTATGGTGATAGGCCTATTCTCTCCCCTTTACTAGGTGATCAAAAATTTTGACTCATATTTTCATTTCATGCAATTTTTTGCTTTATTAAATCATTTTTAGAAGGCCTACCATAGTGGGAAAAGTACTCACCCTACGAGAACGACCTAAGTGGGAATAGCTAAAGCCAAGCATTCCAACCCACTATAATCAAAAGTGAGTTTTTGATGAAAATCCACTCGATGGTAGTGTGTATATGATATTCATCCCCAAAGCCTTGTTCTAAAGGTAGGGATACCTCTTGAGAGAGTTTATCATTGCCACACCGAATGTAAAAGCTTATTAAACACCTTAAGCATAGTGGCCAAACTTGTTAGTTTTCAAACATCCTAACATTCACAGTGTAAGGGGAGGGAAGAATTTGCTCCCAAGAGACTCACCATATAAATACCAAAGATTCATGGCCATTGCATTCCACTTTGGTTAAGTCCTGGAAAAGATAAAAAAGTGGGCACCCTCTAGGGGGTGACAAGGCTATGTGCATCACCGTAGTTCTAAGAGATGGGTTGTGGTGTTAACGATAAACTTTTGACCTTAAGAGTGAGTCTACTTGAAGTGGCTGATTGTTCAAATACTAGTGAAAATAAAAAAGGATCATGCTCGATCCTTGAACATACACTCAATGTTGTAGATTCTAGGACTTAAAAAAAAATTGTTTTATAACTACTTGTGTTTTCAAAACATTAATTTAGATAAGATCATCAAGAAAACACAAGAATTTGAAAAATCAAACTCTGACATTTATGGGCATGTGCAGGATCATCATTGAAAAAATAGGCCCTTAAGTGGCAATAAAATTCAGAAAAATCAGAGTTAGGCAACTTGACATAAAAATTTGAATAAGTTAACTGTATTATTTCAAAAATATGTAAGTTCATAAAATCTATTTCAAATTGAATGTAGTTTCTAAACTGCTAGGTTTATTTTTATTTAAAAAAAATCTATTTGGTGAAAATTTGAAATTTCAATGTAGTCGTACTTGAATTTCAAGGAAAAAATAAGAAGTAGGTGTCTATCTAACCACCCTAACCACAATAAAATGATAATATTGTTTTATAAGTTTTTATATATAGGTAGAAGACTCATGTCTAGATGTGATGCATATATTTTTGTAATTTTTTCCAAGTAAATAATTAATTATGATTTTTTTATTACAGCTTTTAAAAAATATAAAAACTCATGCATCTGACCACCTTAACTTGGTCAAAACTTCATGAAATTCATTTTTTTTTTTAATCCTATAGTATGTGAAGCATAAAATGTGACATATGTTTCAAATTCAAAAAATGTGATACCCTTTGAAAGCTATAGATTTTTTTCAATCAACCTATCAATGAGGACTTTAGTCGTAATTCGAATAGAAAATGAATACTAATTATTTATTAAATTCAAAGTAAAGAGTAATTTATATTGGTGGAAAGCTAATAATATCCTTTAAAAACCCTTTTCGTTTCATCAATTTTGGGTAAAAAAAATGTCATCAGCCACATGGGCCATTATATCACTTACATATCACCACTTTTTGGCCCATCGTGATTATGCACATACCCTTATACTGATCATTTTATGTTAAGGGATTGGAAATCAACAAAATTTGTCAAGAAATCGCTAGCTAAAAGAATCAAGAAACCAAAGAAGCAACTTAGCTACAAGAATATTTTTTAAAGGAGATGCTTCCTCTACCAAAGTAGAAAGGTCTTGCTCGACTATCAAAATTTCATCCATAGATATCATGACTTTGATACAGGATGTATTGATGATTTTTCTTTAAAGCATTTATATTCACAAGATTATTATCAACAAAGAGCTCTTTCACAAAGGTATAATCATTGTCAACCCATTTTTCATTCTTACATTCCACAACCAACAATACAATAATCCAACCATCCAAATCAGTTGATACAATAGAGAAAAACTTGGAAACATTAGGCTTTTTGAAAAAACCATCATTTTTCAAACTAAGATCGAAACATCTCAAAGTGCATCAATTTCAAATCAATTTCTAATTTTTAGTTTAACTTCCATAACAGGATCTATCATCCTTCATCCAAGGAAACAAATCTAAAAATTATAAATTCCTTAGTCATATCAATAGGATCCATCATCCTATTTGGCTAAGGCATCAATTAGCCAACAAATTGTTAGAGTAAAGGTTTTAACTTAATTATGTTGATTAAGTTACTTTTATTCCCTTCTTAAGATTTCACGTTAGTTTGTATAAAGTGACATTTAATAATTATATTAATTATTAAATATTTTCCTATTAGGGCTTCTATTAGGGTTTTATTAGGGTTTGCATGATCTCCTTTTTATAAAGATTGATCCCATTGTATTTCATATCAATTCATTCTCTCATTCTCTCTGATATATACATTTTCAGCTTTGAGAGAACCCTTGCTTGTTTGTCTCCATCTCTTCTTTTGTGACAGGTTATTTGCATGTAGGTGATCAACAGGGTTTGTGAAGTTGTATTTTTTCAACTCCTACATGGTATCAGAGCCCCAGACCTGCTGCAGCCCGTTCTTGTTTTGAAGATTTTTGGAGCTTCAAGAGTTTGGGGTTTGTTTTTTGATCCAGGGCATACCTACAATTTTGAAGCATTTTCAGCTCAAACAGACCTTGCCATTGCGTCCGTAGTGGTCGAAAACCCCTAAATCGACTTTTCATTCGTCCATTTTGGAGAAAGTCAAATTTTGGGGCAAATTTTTTTTGTTGTTCGGCCGTACAGCTGTCCGTTTGACTGGTAAAAAAATTTTGTCTTTTTTCGTCAATTTTTTTTAAAAAAATTGCCATTGTGTTTTTTGATTTTTTTTTTTAAATTTGAAAAAATTGTAAAGTTTGATTTTTATGAGAATTTTTTTTTTTTTTTTGCGTTTAAAGCTTCCTAGTACAGGGTACTCGCACACCTACTGCGCGGCCCAGGCCTTGTCATTGGTGGTCGGCATATGCTGACCGACGGTTGACAATACCGCCGATGGTGGTACATTGGCAGCTGGGTGGCGGCCCCTCACCTTTCTTTTTTTTTTACTTAATTTTAAAAAAAAAAAAAAAATTAGGGTTTTTATTTTTTTTATTTAAAAAAAACATTTTTTTTCTAAATAAGCCTAGTTATGCTTTTACAGTGACATCCATTTGGCTATCAAATTTAAACCAGTATTTTTGCTACGATGGCCATATGACCGTCAAATTTAATCCAACGCTGGCTTTTTTCATCTTTGGAGTTGTTTTCTTCTAGAGGCCGTAACTTGGGCATACGATATCCTTTTTGGCAAACGAGATATCGTCGGAAAGCTGGTTTTCTCAAATTTTCAGTGGTGTGGGTTTCATCACTTCTTTTTTCTGTTGGTGCATTTTATATTCAGTTTTTTGGCTGTCCTTCATGTATTTCCAACTTTGTCCTTTTTGGGTATTTTGAGCATCATTTGTAAGCAATTTATTTTATGTAAATGCACTAAGATAAAGTGCCACACTATTGTACATGAATTTTTGGGGATTTTGCACCTAAGGTTATGCCATATTTTGTACTCGCATTGTATTATAAAGTGCCATGGGGGGTTGTGTAGTTTTCCTTTGTTTGCCATCACACCTTTGTTCGGTGAGTGTCCCTCCACGATGATAATGAATCCATATGATTCCAGCCTCATGCATGTGTGCTTTATTTTGCACACCATTTTTTCAGTTGCAGGTGCTTTCTTGTGCACTTTCAAATGTTGTTTCTTCTCCTTCATGCACTATAGGGTGTTTCACATCATTTTAGTGGATCTGTCAAGCTCTCCCAATTTACCATTATGGGGGGGGGGGTATTATACTATTTGTTGCTAATTCTTCCTTGGTTTCACCTTGGAAGGAATCTTCCATTCTCAGTTGATCAGTGTTTCAGACTATTGGTTCTTGTGCCATCTGTATCTTCGTTCCAGGTGTTTGCCTTTGTTTGCCATCTGATTCGAGTAGTGTCGCATGGGCCACTCATGCAGATTGTTGTCTTCTTCATCTTGATCATCTTATCTTCAGCGGAGGTTCTTTAGCACCATAGCAGTCATCTTTCGACAGTTGTTTACAGCTTCTTCTGCTTCAGTGATGTTCTTTTTGGCTTTCTACATCTCTTTTTGGAGTAGAGTTTTTTCCCATGAGGTTTTCTCTATTTCTCCTATTTACAAAGATTTGGTTGTATTTGGGTATCTGATCTGACCTAGTTGCTGGGACCCATGTTTGCCTTCTTATATTGTAGTTACCTTTGCTTTTCTTGCATTTGTTTGTAGTTGCACTATTACTCATCTTAAGGGGGGGTGTTAGAGTAAAGGTTTTAACTTAATTATGTTGATTAAGCTACCTTTATTCCCTTCTTAAGATTTCATGTTAGTTTGCATAAAGTGACATTTAATAATTATATTAATTATTAAATTTTTTCCTATAGGGCTTCTATTAGGGTTTTATTAGGGTTTGCATTATCTCCTTTTTATAAGGATTGATCCCATTGTATTTCATATCAATTCATTCTATCATTCTCTCTGATATATACATTTTCAGTTTTCAAAGAACCCTTGCTTGTTTGTCTCCATCTCTTCTTTTGTGATAGGTTATTTGCATGTAGGTGATCTTCGGGGTTTGTGAAGTTGTATTTTCTCAACTCCTACACAAATTGCTCTCCCATTTGTGATCTATGTTTATTAAAATATTGATACAAACATATGGTTGTTTCCACAAGGTCCTAAAAGAAAAGAGAAGAAGACAAAAGAGGGAACCACTTTGCAACATGGGTGATAGGGAAGAAAATCCTTTTCATAGGCTTCGTACACATGGAAATAGTTAAAATGATAAAATAATCGATGAAATTATTAGAGAATCTGAACAAGATCCACAATTTCACATAAGTATGCACAAGATATTAAAGAGAAATAAAGAAAGATACTTTCTTTTATTGGAAAACCAAGGTGCCAAATTTCCCTTTGACTATGATACAGAGAACATTAAAGAAGATCCTGAAAAGACTTAAAATACCTTAAACGATCTTAGTAATCTTACCCAACAAATAAGATCACTACAAGGTCAACTAGAGGAAATACAAGGAGGCACAAATAAGAAGTATGCTTTGAAGGATATTTGTCCATATCCTTTTTATAGGCACTTCAACATGATCCCATTTCCAAAACATCAATGAAATTCCAAAATTTGATAGATACAAAGGGAAAATATATCCTATTGACCACATGAGGGAATTTAGAAACATGAGCCTTGAATTTTCACACAAGGACACATACTTGATGATATCGTTCCCACAAAGTTTTGGTGGTAAATCCATAGAATGGCTTTCTAAAATTATCACTCCACCCATCAAGAAATTTGAGGAGTTGATCAACAAATTTATATCCCAATACTCCTACAACATTCAACATCAAATGACTATTCTTGATCGGTACAAAGTAAAGAAAAATACTCCAAAACCCTTCATCACATTCCTACAAAGATGGAGAAGATTATTTGCATGATATTCCTGTCCAGGTCCTAAAAAGGAAAAGATGGTTATCTTTATTAACAATCTTGATCAAGAAATGAGTTATAGGCTCAACCTTCATTGTCCTCCACATTTTTAGAAGTTCATTGAGAATGAAATCACTATTGAAGTAGCCTTAGTCAAGAGACGGGTGATAAAAATTGACAAAGATATTCCAAACTCGTCCAATCATAACAACAACAATGAAAAATCAAGATTTAGGACTAGAAACAAGAATGTTATAAGTGATGGTGTGGTAGATGTTAAAAATGTGACAAAAAAATAATCCATCTTCAATCTATCAAGTACCCCACACAATAACACCAATCAAGAAACTTCAACCAATCAAGGCAGTAGCAACATCAATCAAGGAACCAAAACCAATAAAGAAAATTTGACCAATTAGAACAATAGCAATAATCGTGGTAACTTTAAAAATAATCTCAATAACAATCAAAATGCAAATCTGCCCAAGTCACAATTTTTTTCAACTCAATGGAGTTTCACTCTTTTGGGCCAATCTCTTGAGTCAACTTTCAAAGAGCTTCTAGATCAAAATTTCATCACTTTACCACCTAAAAGATATTATGAGCCACGAGTCAAACCACCATCATGGAATGAGTCATATTACTGTGACTACCATATATGCAAGGGACATAGAATAGATAATTGTCAAGGATTGAAAAATTTAGTCCAATATTTGATACAAAATGGCACAGTAACAATTGAGGGACATCATGCCAATGAAGATCATCAAGCATTTAAGGAAACTCTTCCAAACTATCAAAAAGGAGAATCTTCAAATGACAAGGGAAAAAGTGTAACCCATGTCTATGATAACATAATCAACCACATTTACATGGATGACCAGTAGGTTAATGTTATCAAGGTTAAGGGAAAGCAAGAATATCAAGTCAATGCGACAATGAGGGGACAAGCTAAAGTTTTATTAAAAGGGAGCTCATCCAAAACAAGTGTCCCTCCTCCAGGTCAATATAATTTAGTCAATCAATTTTAGAAAAAACTGGTCGAAATCTCTATCTTAGAGCTTCTCAAGATATCCCCAACACATAAAGACATTTTAGAGAAGGCTCTTATCGACACAACTATATCCACTGATTTGGATATTAATAAATTTCAAGCCATGGTGGGACACTTGTCCTCACCCACTTTCCTATCATTTTCCAAAAAAGACGATGCCTCCATGTCTCATCCACACAACCCCTCGCTTTATCTAGAAGTCATGATCCATAAAACTCAAATTAGGTGTGTATTAATAGATGGAGGAGCCAGAGTAAATATTTTTACTTTAAAGCTAGTCCATGCCTTAGGATTTTTTAAAGATTCTATTGATCCGAGAAGGAAGATAAAAATTAAAGTATATGATGATGAAGAACAAGCTTCAAAAGGTCTTATCATGTTCCCTATTAGAGTGGGACCTATTCTAAAAAATAATTTTTGCCAAGTTTTGTATCGAGACCTTTCTTACAACATACTTTTTCGGTCATCCTTAGATCCATGACATGAAGGAAGTACTATCAACTTACCATCAATGTCTCAAATTTCCCTCTGACAGATAGGAGATAACTATACCAAAAAACCACAACAACCAAATTTGTTCTAATCTCAGAGCAACCCAAGACACTTTTGTACCACATAATAGAGAGGCTCTTGTTGTTTCCCCTTCAAATCATAATGACCAATCAAAATAATTGATAATGAAATTTGCACAAAATTTCAATTGAAGGATAAAGGGGTGGGAGAATATTCATTATGTCTCTCTAACTTACATATCTCTTCAAGATCATATGGCTAGCCAACAATATCATGTACCCATCGCAATGTTTGAATTTTCTTTTATCAAAGCTAATACTTAAGAAGATGAAGTTGAAGATGGAGACATTATCAAGTGGCTATGTAAGGAATAAGATGAATCTGTCCTACATATAAAATTTCCTACAAAACAATATGGTAAAGACTATACTATAATGCAAAGGATGGGATATGGAGGAACCAGTCCATAAGTAAAAGAAAGGAAGGAATTTTAGAGCCCATTCAACCTACAGTAACACATGCAAAGGATAAAACAAGACTTGGATATAGTGAAGATACAAAAGGAGCCGCTTTAAAGAAAACCCATGAAGAAGCAACTTTAAAGAAATCCAATGAAGAAACAACTTTAACAATTCTTAAATTACAAGATAACTCGGCCACTAATTCAAATGAATATGAATGGGATACAATTTATGACAATTAATTTTGGAGAGATAAAAAGGTTGATGTCATACAAAAATATGCACCCATACTTACACAAGGAGAAATTTCAAGAACTCAAACACTTGAATCTGAACCTCAATATGACCATGACTCAAGCGAGGATGATCTGGTTCAAAATAAGATTGATAGTTGATAGGAGAATACCATCATGGAACTTCCCTATATCAAGAATGTTAACCATGTCTATGTCATGGCCTTAACAACCCTTGAAGTCACTCAACCAGATGATCCTTTTCCTTTAATCCATCCTGAGCTTGTTGATTAGGATCAAATTGAACCTATTGATATCCCTATATTTCAAGATAATGAGGCTATTGCAAATTTCCTTTGCTCTTCCAATCCTGAAACAGGTTCCACTAGATAATATCATGACCAATTTTTGATTCAGGAGAGTGCCAAGTTTCTTAGCTGCAAAATCAATAATACAAAAGAATGATCTAATGGTGAAAACCAAAAAATGACATTGTTAGATCATGAAAAAGAAAAAAGAAAGAGTGTATCAGCAGTGAAAACATTTCGAAGGAACTAAAGGATGAGAAACTTAACACTCTCCCAGAACACTACCCAAAGAGATCTCCTATTTTGATTGAGCCAATGAAATAAATCAACATATACACCGTAGAACAACCAAAGATCCTACAACTTGTTGCTTCATTAACAAAGGAAGAGATACCAAAGTTCACATAATTCTTGAAATCCAATCAAATAAAATTTCCTTAGTCATATTCAGATATGCCTAGAATCGATCCAAATCTCATCATGCATCATTTTCCTATAATGTTGAGGGAAAAATGAGTAAAGAAAAAACTTATAAAGATGCATCTACATGTCGTATTGTTGCTCAAAGATGAATTGAAGAAACTATTGGATGTAGGGTTCATTTGGTCCATTGAATATGCACAATGGATCTCTAACATTGTACCATTATCAAAACCAGATGCGTGTATCAGAATTTGTATAGATTTTTGGGATTTGAATAAAAAATGTTCGAAAGAGGATTCTCCTCTACCTAACATTGACACAATTGTGGATCTGCCAGCTGGACATGCAATGTATTCACATATGGATGGATTCTCATGATATAATTAGATCAATATCATGCTTGAGGATCAAGACAAGACTGCTTTCACATCTCCTTGGGGTACCTATTGTTGGAATGTGATGCCATTTGGACTAAAAAATGTAGGTGCAACCTATCAATGAGCTATGACCGCTAGTTTTCATTATATGATGCACGCTTTCATGGAAGATTATATGGATGATATCTATTAGCAAGATATTATACAAGACAAGGACATCTGAAAATCCTATCTAAAATCTTTGTCGGAATGGAGAAATTCAAGGTTAGACTTAATCCAAAGAAGTGTGTCTTTGGGGTAAAATCTGGAAAGCTTTTAAGACACATTGTTTCAGAAAAGGGAATAGAGGTAGATCCATAAAAAATCTAAGCCATCATGGAGATGCCACCACCAAGAAATATCAGTTAACTTGGATCCCTAGAAGGAAAATTACAAGCTATTAGGAGGTTTATTGCGCAACTAGTAGACAAGATTTTTCCTTTCACTTATCTCTTGCACAAAAATATTTATTTTAAATGGAAAGAAAATTTTGAAGTGGCGTTCAATCAAATCAAGCAATATTTGATGAGCTCACCAATTGTGGTTCCACCAGTACTAGGCGAACCGCTCATACTCTACATTTTAGCCACATAGGTATCCTTGGGGGCATTGTTGGTACAAGAGGATAAAACAAGAAAAGAATAAGATTTATACTATATTAGTACGACCTTGACAAGTCATGAGAACAACTACACTTTTATTGAAAATAATTGTTTAGCAATAATTTTTTCTTCCCAAAAGTTGCGGCACTATATTTTAGCCCACACTGTTAAACTTATGGCCAAAATTGATCCATTAAACTACCTCTTGAACAAAGCTACCTTAATGGGTAGGCTAGCCAAATGGGTAATGATCTTGAGTGAGTTTGATATGTTCGATGTAGATAAAAAATACAGCAAAGGACAAGTCATAGCAGATGAGCTGGCTGAATCACCCTTATAAGTCGATCATCTAAAGCACATTCAATTTCTTGATCCAGATGTTTTCACAACAACAAAATAGAAATCATGGACACTATATTTTAATGGATCCTATACACAACATGGATCAGGGTAGGAATTCTATTTTTCACACCTTAGGGGCATACTATTCCAAAATATTATCGGTTAATATTTCCTTGCACCAATAACATAGTCGAATATGAAGCATTGATTACTGGAATGAAAGTAGTATTGGAATGGAGGATCACAAAGCTACAAGTATATGGCGATTAACAAATTTTCATTAACCAGATCAATGATGATTATCAGACCAAGGATGAAAAGTTCATTCCTTATAAGAACATGGTTGATGATTTTAAGAAATATTTTTCTGAAATCAAGTTCACACAGATTTTGAGAATTGACAACAAAGTTGCAGATGCCATGGCTACAATTGCTTTGCTACTACAACTCTTATAAAATCAAACTCGATATGAATTCTTGGTGGAAAAATTGTTTACCCCTTCATATGATAATACTAAGACCCAAATCATCTGTCATCTAGTTGGGTTTGATTCCCCTTTATATGGTAAGATCTATACCTAATTGAAAGATAATATCTTACCCCCATATTTGTCCCATAATCAAAATAGAAACTTTATATGCCAATCTTCTCAATATGGCTTAATCACTGACACGCTTTTACCGACATGGTCTTGATGGTACACTTCTTAGATGTCTTGAATGTGATGAATCCTAAAAGGCCTTACAAGAAGTTCATGGAGGTATTAATGGAACTCATTCAATTGGATCGAACTTAGCTAAAAAACCTGTCACAATGGGTTATTATTGGCCTACTATGGGAAGGGAATATTTTACCTTTGTAAAGAAATATCTTAAGTGTCAGATCCATGGGAACCTTATTCATGAACCTGCACAAGAGATGCAAACTTTCACTACAACATGGCCTTTTTCTCAATGGCGACTTGATCTTGTTGGTAAAATTCATCCCTCTTCATCCAATGGACA
This sequence comes from Sequoiadendron giganteum, assembly GCA_007115665.2. NCBI lineage: Eukaryota > Viridiplantae > Streptophyta > Pinopsida > Cupressales > Cupressaceae > Sequoiadendron > Sequoiadendron giganteum. Next base: position 302,108,357 of record CM021100.1, on the reverse strand, counting down.
TAAATTTATAATCATGGCTATGAAATATTTTACCAAGTTTATTGAAGTTGTCCCTTTGACAATAGTAGCTGGAAAGAAAATTTCATCCTTTATCTTGAATTAAATCATATGTTGGTATGGTATTCCCATCTCCATTATCATTGATAATGAGAGACCTTTTAAGAATCAAGATGTCGAAGAACTTTGTGAAATATTCCATATCTAAAATAGGTTCTCTACACCCTATTATCCACAAGGTAATGGCCAAGCATAGGCTTCAAATAAAATAATCCTGAAAATCCTAAAGAAGATAGTAAATGATGTCGGTCATGATTGGCATGTTCACTTGAAGTTGAATCCAACTTTGTGGGCCTACATAACTAGAATTTGCACACCAATAGGATCCACCCCATATTACTTGGTGTATGGAGTTGAAGCGATCTTACCATTTGAAGTTGAAATACCCTCCCTTATAGTCTCACTAAAGGGACTCATAACTAATGAAGACTATAAGGTTTCCCGACTATAAGAATTGGAACTGCTAGATGAGAGATGACAATGTGCAGCTGATCAGTTGAAGGGTTATCAAAAACTCATTTCCTGTAGATACAATTATAGAGTCAAATCACCAACATTTCAAGTGGGTCCTGGTCATAAAAAGTCACAAATAAATCCAAAAACAGCATAAAAATTCTTTAAAAAATCCAAAACAAGCATAAAAATTCTTGAAAAAATCCAAAAACAACATAAAAAGTCCTGAAAAAATCTAAAAATAGCAAAAAATTCCTTAAAAAATTAAATTGTCATCAGGGCAAAAACTTGGCAAGTAGGCATCCTTCTAACTGAAAAGTGCAATAAAAATGAGTTGTGAAAACCTCACAATCATGCACTATTTGTGAACAAGTTGGCTCTCCCATCTATTTTTTTATGTTCTCCATCATATTAGCATAACTATCCTATCAACATCATATCTATCCATCATTTTCACATCATAGGGGAAATCGTGTTTCATCATGGTTTGGTCATAATTTTACATATCCATAATAATCGGTTGTGTCTAACTAGGAGAAAAATATGGACTCAACTGGGGCAATTGACTTTTGAGCTATCACAATAGACAGATGGTAGTACAACAAACATGTCAAACACAAAAAAAAGGTCCAATGACAAGGCAACATTTGGCAATTAATCATACATGATCAAAACACTTATTAGACAACATAACACTAGATTTTCAAATCAAAATAGATAGTCTAATCTGAATAATGATTAAAATAATTTAAGCAAAGGTTGAATTGTCATTTTATGGATTTTTGTTATCATGTACCTCTGGAGCAACTTGATGATGTCCTAGACTACAAAAGAAAGAAAGGAGTATGATTTTTTTGTCTTTTGTCTATGAGTTGATCATTATTACTATGCAAATTTATCATGGGATGTGCTCTACAACATATCATTGATGAAATTTCAGAATTTGCATAGGAAAAGGGTTAACTTTTGTTTGTTTATGCAAGCAATGCTCAATTCATCTCAGTTAAATTATACCTAGATGCTTGTATTACCTTGCTATATAAAAAATCATGAAAGTTGTACTCAGGTCATCTTCAATGTGAATATCCCCTTTAATTCTTATACTAACTTCCAACATTTAAAAAGTTCAATGATGATAAACAATCATAAAATATCTCTCAAAATGACAATTTGGCATAGTTAAAATCTGCATCGAAGGTTAATATAGATTGCATTCATGTTAGTTATACATCTACATTATAAGTTTTCCAATGTTGGAAAAATATCAAAGACAAAATTTCTCTCTAACAAAGGAATAAGTACATTTGATATTACCAAAAACAACGCCATTCATTTCAAGTGCATTATCATTTTCACATCATTTATTTAGACTACATTTAACAATATGATCCATTTCAATGCATTATAATTTTTATATCATTCATTCACTTATGTTTCATTCTCATTTTTCATATCATATAAGTCATTTAAAGTGTGTTATCATTTTTCATATCACATCATTTATTTAGACTGCATTTTCATATCATCCATACATTTAGGGACATAATAATTTTCCATCACATTGTCATTTTCACATCATATATATACAATCCATCATATAGGTTCATGAATTGGATTATATATGTGAGCATCACAAAACTACAAAAAAATGTACATAGTATTTCATATCATTTGTATCCATATAATATAACATTAAAACATCATTCTATCACTATCGATACTATCACATGACATAATCACATCATAAGAATTATGCAATGTATCATAGTAGAAATTAAATACATACATAATAGGCATCCATCACATAAACACCAATCATACATACATCCATCATAGAGAAACATGTAGATAATGCATGGATCGACAATATCAAATGCATCTCATAGTATCAAAAATCAATGTCAAATGTACAAGGATATTAGAAAAAGGAGAGATACAACATCATAATGTGCCATGAAATATCATCAAGATCCTCAATATCATAAAAGTGTATACATCAACATCATCAAATATGGTATATCATCATGGTAAAAATACATCAAGCCAATGAACATCAACAATAACTAGCTGATGCTACCCCCTGATGCTGTAAGTCTTGCACCATGTGCTCCTCCTACATAAAATGTACCTATGCCTAGGGCTCTACCTAGTGGCCCTCCTAGAGGTAGCTACGTAACACCCCCACTAGTAGTCCAAGAGTGGCTCTGAATAGATTGTGACTGTTCATAATTGACCCTCCTCTCAACAAGCACTGCATCATAATATCAACCCCTATAGTACTCGACCTCTTGGGTGACATTTGTAACCTCTCGCATCATCTCACCAACATTGGCCCCCTTTGATACTATCTATAACATATCGGCTAGGGTCATGGCCTACTCACCCTGTTATCTCACAACATCCCTCTCAACTATCAAGGTGGTCAATTGTCCTTGTAACTATGCTATCAAAGCCCGAGCCTATAATAGATGACCCTTTAAGCTTTGTAAGGTAGTGTGTAGGGTGGCTATTTTTCCCAAATGTGATGGAACTCTTGTGTCAGTCTCACTGCCTATAATGGAGCATCTCATCTATGGTATTTGTATCGTTGCTAGGGCATCCCTATCCTCCCCAGCTCCATCATCATCATCATCATCCTCCTCCTCACTCCCACTCTCCTCCATCCTCCACCTCTACCTAGGTCTTTGTGTTGTACCCACATCTAGTGATATAGTAGGCTCCTCAAGACTGGATAGCCATGGTGCTGGATGTGCTATAACATACTGAGCTTAATCATTTTTCATCCCCCCATAAATAATATCTTCTTTGTAGTCCCACATTTGTGCACCTAAAGTAATGAACTTTGTAGCAGCTGTATCAAATGAAATTTGGGTTCCCCACAGTGAAAAATCATGTTGGTGATGAGCATAAATGGTTGAACCTTGAAGCATCCCTTGTATCCAACCATATTGTCTAAGCACCTAATGCAACATAAATCTCTCAATAGTTAATGGGGTGTGGCTGATCAAGTATCGAGAAATAAAAACATAAGGCATCTCCTTGGCATCCTTCAACCACTACTCAGAATCTAACTAAGGATGCCATATAATCATATCCAGATCATCAAGTAATATGCCAATAGTGTAATTTTCCTAGCCTCGACTAGACAATAGTGCCTACATATGCAAAAATGTATGTTCACCTAGCTAGTTGTTGTGTATCCCCCGTAGGCCATGTAACTGCTATATGTTCCCATGCCCAGACCTAGAGCAGAGAACATACAACAACCATGCTTCTCCCTCCACACTAAAATATATGATGTATCTCATGGTATAAATGGGTGAGCATGCATGATCCCCAAGCATATCATGTACCCTGCATGAGAATACTCTTGAGCATCTAACCCCATCCAAATGCCAATGCCTTCGACCTATGATCGGGGCATAATAAATAGCCAATGAATCTTGTTAGTACACAACACAATGGCACGTACATCTCAACAATCTCAGCCCATGGAATCTCATATCTAGCATTATGATCATCTGTGAAAACTCTCCTCAAGGAATCAATTTCACCTACTCTCTAGTGTCATATGTCACAATCTCTCCCATCACTAGAGTCTACATAATCCGATAGATATCCTTGGGAGTAATCGTCATATCCCCTGTAGCTAAGTGGAAGGTGTTTGTATCATTGTGCCACCTCTCAGCAAGTGCAGTCAACAAACCCCTATTGAGCCTCATCTCTGGCATCTCCAACAATGAAGTCAACCCACACGCATCAATGACATCCCTATCTACCTAAACAAAAAGTGGAATTGAGGTCTAGGTCTTTTGGAATCACTCCTACACTTGAAGAATCCCTAATCTATCCTATCAATTTGAAACATATCAAATCAGCATTTGTGATCAAAGCAATCAAATAAAAGAAAACAATCAAATCACTCAAATCACTCGAATCAATCAATCCAATCAAATGAAGAAAATTTATCTATAATACTATTTGTTTTTCAATCATGCAGAAAATTTATCTATCATACTATTTTTTTTTCAATCATTAAGAAAATTTATCTATCATACTATTTGTTTTTCAATCATGAAGCAAATTTATCTATCATACTATTTGTTTTTCAATCATCAAATCAAATTCATCAATCTTACTATTTATTTTTCAATCATGAAAGAAAATTTATTAATCTTACTATTTTTTTTTCAATCATGAAAGAAAATTTATCAAAATTATCATTTTTTTATTGGTCATATGGCTAGAGATTGTAAAGTCATTTCAAAGAGGAATACAAACTTTATAAGTGAAAATTTATTAGCTCCTTTGGTTGACATGAATATAATTTGTTATAATTGCACCAAATTTTTTTTGTAGTTAGAGTCTATATAAAAATATATAAGACCAAATGTTCACCTTGAGAAGAAGGGTATGTGTAGGATCATCATGGAAAAACCAGGCCCTTAAGTGGCAAAAAAATCAGAAAAATCAGTGTTAGGAAACTTGACATAAAAATTTGAATAAGTTATCTATATTATTTAAAAAACATTTAAGAATATAATTTGTAGAAAATTGAATTTAGTTTCTAAACTACTAGGTTTATTTACAAAAAAATAAAATCTATTTGATGAAAATTTGAAATTTCAATATAGTAGTACTTAAATTTTAGGGAAAAAATAAGAAGTAGGTGTCTGTCTCACCACCCTAATGACATTAAAATGATAATATTTTTATAAGATTTTAGATATAAGTAGAGGACTCATATTCCGATGTGATGCATATTTTTTTGTAATTTTTTTCCATGTAAATAATTAATTATAATTTTTTTTTAACAAATTTTAAAAAATATAAAGACTCATATGTCTGACCACCTTAACTTGGTCAAAACTTCATGAAATTCATTTTTTTAATTTTTTAATCTTATATTATGCAAATCATAGAATGTGACGCATGTTTTGGATTCAAAAAGTGTGATGCCATTTGAAAGCTATAGATGTTTTTCAATCAACCTATCAATCAAGACTTTAGTCATAATTCAATAGAAAATGAATAATAATTATTTACTAAATTCAAAGTAAAGAATAATTTATGTTGGTGGCAATTTGAGAATCTCCTTTAAAAAACCTTTTTGTTTCATCGATTTTGGGTAAAAAAAAGTCGTTAGCCACATACCCATCATATTGCTACTTTTTGGCCCATCATGATTCTGCACATACCCAGAAGAAAAACTCACCTTCCAAAATAGAAAATGAAACTAAAATTTATAAGAAAAAGGAGGAGAACATTAAAAATAAAAATAAGAAGGCATGGAAGGAGAAAGGGAAAAGTTCCACTCAATCTATGATTGCCCAAATATCACATCATGCAAAGAAACAAAATTTGTGAGCAATTGATAGTGGTTGCTCCAAGCATATGACTGGTGATAAAATCAAATTCATTGAACTCAAGAAGTGTAGGGAAGGGTTAGTAAATGTAGGTGATAATACTGCTATAAAAAATTTTGATAAAGGAATTTTGAGTTTAGACAAAAAGAATAAGACAAAAGATGTCCTCTATGCTAAGGGTTTGAAAATAACCTTCTTAGTGCCAATGGCTACAAAATTGTATTTAACTTTGGAGGCTAAAAAATAAGAAATAATGGTAAAAAAATTTCACAAGGAGTATGGACTAATTATAACCTCTACAACCTTTATGAAATAAAAGGCCAAAATTGTCTAACTAGCTAAGGAGATGAGAGTTGGCTATGACATAGAAGACTAGTGCATGCCAAATTTGACAATTTAGTAAAGATAAGCTCAAAATGACTAGTTAGGAACATGCCTAAGATAAAAAATCTTGGAAATACTATTCTCAAAGGATACCAACAAGGAAAAAAAAATGTTTAAGTTTCCAACAAAGGATTATTCAACCACAAATCCCTTGTACATAGTTCATACTGATCTATGTGGTCCCACAAGGAGAAGAGGGTTGCAAGGTGAGATATATTTTATGCTATTGATTGATGATTATACTAGAAATGCTTGGCTCACGTTTCTAAAGGATAAAGTTGAAGCATTTTAGAAATTTAAAATTTTCAGAATGTTGGTAGAGAAGGAGACCAGAAGAACAATTAAGTGTCTCAGATCAGAAAGAGATGGAGAATTTACATCAAGTTAATTCAAATAAAATTTTTAAATTCATGGAATTAAATGACAATGTTCAGCACCAAGAACACCTCAGAAAAATGGTGTGGTAGAAAGAAGAAATAGGATAGTGAAGGAAATGGTTAGAGCCATTTTACATGAGGTAAAATTGGTAGATAATTTTTTGAAGGAAGTGGTTCATACTATTGTGTATATTCAAAATAAATCCCTTTTAAGAGGAAACAATGATAGAACTCCATATGAACTATGGTATGGCAATTATGCATCAGTTAAGTACTTATGGGTGTTTGGTAGCAAATGCTACATTAAAAGAGAAGATGAAGACTTGGGAATATTTTATTCAAGATGTGATGAAGGAATATTTTTAGGATATTCACTCAAATAAAAGCTTACAATTTTTACAACAAAAGGCTACACAAGATTGTGGAAAGCATTAATGTCAAAAATTGATGAAAATACAAGTTAGGATAAACCTAGTAGAAATTTTTTTGAGATTGAATTAAAATATGATGTTGTAAGTGAAATATTTGAGGAAGAAGAACAAGAGGAAGAAAATGAGGAAGAAGTTGAACAAGCCCCTACTAAATATGTGAAAAAGGATCATCCTGCAAATCAAATAATTGTTGAAAAAATGAAGGAGTTCAGACCAAGAGAAGACTTGCGAGGAATAATGAACAAGTAAATTTTTCTCTCCTATCTCAGATTGAACTAAAGAGCTTCAATGAATCTAGAAAGGATGAGAGCTGGATAAAAGCGATGGAGGAGGAACTCAATGAGATTGAGAAGAAGAATACATGGGAATTCGTTCTTAGGCCATCAAGCAAAAATGTAATAAGGACCAAATGGGTATTCAAGAATAAGTTAAATGAAGATGGAACTATGTTTAGGAACAAGGCAAGATTAGTATGCAAAGGGTATGCACAATTTGAAGGCATTGATTTTGAAGAGACATTTACACCTATTTCCAGATTAAAATTCATTAGAATGTTTCTTGCATTTCCAGTTTATAAAGGATTTAAAGTGTACTAGATGGATGTTAAATCCATGTTTCTAAATGGAAACCTTAAAGAGGAAGTCTACATTGAACAACCTGAAGGATTTCAACTCTCAAAAGAAGAATATTTTGATTGCATATTGAGGAAGGAATCGTATGGTCTAAAATAAACACCTAGAGCATAGTATTCTAGGTTGGAAAAATACCTACAACAGGGATTCAAAAAGGGGTGTGCAAACATGATAATTATTGTTTTTTATGTAGATGATATAATTTCAAAGGTAACAATGATATAATTTGTGAAATATTTGCTAGACACATGCAAGATGAGTTTTAGATGTCAATGTTAGGAGAGTTATCATTTTTCCTTGGTTTAGAAATAACACAAACAAAAAATGGGATATTCATATCTCAAACTAAATATATTAAGGAAATTCTTAAGAATTTTGGCATGGTAGATAGTAGACTAGTTAGTACCCCATTGTAACTAGTTGTAAATTGAGTAAATCAAATGAGTCACTAGGGGAAAATTAGAGAATTTATAGGTCAATGATAGGAAGCTTGATATACTTAATGACACCAATACCATACATTATGTAAGCAATATGGATGGTTGCACTATTTTAGTTTGCAAAAAAATAATCTCATGTCAATGCAGTGAAGAGAGTCTTCAGATATATTAAAAGCACTGTCAACTATGGGCTATGTTTCCCCAATGGAAAAGATTTCACTTTGATCACATATATTGATGTTTATTGGTCTAGAAGTATAGATGAAAAAAAAAAACTCATGGAGAAGCCTTCTTTCTAAGAAACATATTAGTTTCATGGATGAGTGAGAAGCCAAAATTAGTTACTCTATTCAAAATAGAAGTAGAGTATGTAGTAGTAGAAACATTTTGTACTCAAATTCTTTGGATGAAGAAGACACTTGAAGATATCAAGGTTGAGTACCAAGAACATATCTCCATTCTTTGTGATAATTCAAGTGTCATCAACATCTCAAAAAATCTAGTGATGCACTCTAGAAATAAACACACATCTATTAAGTATCGCTTCATTAGGGAGAAGGTTGTGGATATGGAGGTCAACATGAAGTATGTTCCTAGAAAATAAAAAGTGGCTAAAATTTTCACCAAGCCTCTTCCAAAAGACTAGTTTGAATATCTGAGGAAAAAGTTGGGAGTCATTACTCTCACATCATCTTAGTAATTTTTAGTGAGAAAATGGATCCAAGGGGAGATTTAGTTGTAGTTCATTCATCCCTAGACATGAAAAGAAGAGATAAATTTAGTGGTGAAATATATCCTCATGTAGTTTGACCCTTTGCCATTGATGTCTAATACAGTGGAAAATAGGGTTCACCAAAATGAATCAACAAGATGATGAACCACTTAATTTTCCAAAACTAATCACTACAATTAAATGTAATTATAGGATCCAAAAGATGGAAATAACAATTATAAATGATACCTAATTGTTATAGCAACTATGAGGCAAGTTTTTAGAGCATGAAAATTTATGTACCTTGTCAAAAAATTGATGTTTTTGGGCTATAGAGGACTCATTCGCCTTCAGTGGTGAATGGGTCCTTCTTAAGGTTTTTAAAATTGAGATCAAGGTTATGTTCCTTGATGTATATACTCTCAAAGTCTTGGTTATCATCTTGTGGAGGTTTGTAGTTAATTCTGTAGCTTTTTCACTTTAGATGACAACTTTTCTCCAAACTTGCTCCACTTGATCATCGACATGTAAATATACAAACACACATTCAAAGGAAGAAAAACTTGTTGTTTTTTAGTAAATTGGGTTTTCCTCAATCAAACCCATTGTAGGTAATTAAATAAAATTATGAAATAGACGAAATGAAGCATGAAAAATGAAATATGCAATTGATATCACCTTGGATGATGTGTTGTGAAAAAAATATGCAAACTATCATATATTGGAAATGAATAATGTAGATATTGATCCTTGAATATGACGTGAAATAATTCTTGCAAGTAGATATTCAATGCTACATCCACTTTTTTAGCTCAATAACATGAGTGCATTAAACCCTTGTCATGATGATATGATCTTGAATTATTGCAATAGACTCTTTAAATCTGCCTTGAAAAGCCTTGAAAATGCTCTATAATGTTCTTGTGAACTCTTGTGTAATTTCTCTTGATTTCTTATGAACTTCTAGCTCTAAAACAATGTGAATTAACCCCTCAATTATACTAAATTAGGAAATTAATCCCAAAATTCAAACAATTAAGGCCGACACTAGATCTGGAAGTAAACTTTATTAAATTCCTACTAAAATTAAATTTGAAAAGAGGGTACTCATTAAGGGAGGACCCATTATCTAGATAAGGTGAATAGGTCCAAGCTCAATGTTCCAAGACCTAATCTTGAGGGATGAAAAGTACATTAAATACCCATTTTACATCAACTGATGAAGGGGAGTCCTATTAAGGGAGGACACATTCACCACCTAGGGAAAATAGGTCATGGCACCATTTTCTAGAACCTAGTTTTGCCCAATTAAATGTTATATTATTTAAATAATGGGTGTTGGGATTGACTTTTGGGAGGTTTCATAAACAAGGTTTGAATTTAAATTAAAGGCTTGGGTAAATTAACTCCAATTAACCACATGAATTAATACCAGCCTAGATAAATGTGAAAATACTTTACAACAATTTACAACACTTAAATAAGGTACAAATTTAAGTACATTTTAGAAGGGGCCCATGAAGCTTAATAAAGCAAATAAATCCTAGAAAATTGTGAAAGTGTGTTACAATGCTTCACAACACCTTTGTAAAAGATTAATTAAAGCATATTTTAATCAAATAAAGTGTCTAGAATGATATGAATGTGTACACCACATTACTGTTGGCAAAATAAGGATAGACAATTGAGAGGGGGGGGTGAATCAGTTGTCACCAATATCAAATGTATACAACATTAATCAACCTTAAATCTTAGATTTGATAATTGATAGTGCAAGCATAAATCAATAACACATCAGAGACACATGAACACAAATATTTTATATGTGGAAACCAGGTGTTAGGGTAAAAACCATGGTGGATATTAGTCCACAAGATTATACCTTGTTAGAAGTATAATGAAGAATAATAAGGAATGCACTTGCATTCAGGCACACTGTCTAGAGAACACTGCTCAAAGGAAGGCTCACTAACTTACATAAAATAATATGATTAAATCCATATGATGAAATTGAACTGAGAAATTAGCTTCTACAAAAGGCCGATTACAGTTCCAGTTAGGTGCACAAAAACTTCTACACACTCTTCCACACTCTGATCAATATTTTTCACAGTCTACTTTGCTCTTAAATGATTTGACCTTTATTTGCACATATACAATACTTGTACACATTGAGCATTGCCTCAAAATGAGGAAAACAATTAGTTATATATATCCATTACATGAATTTACATAAACTATTCAATCAACCACAAATAAAAAATGAATTAAAATTGTCAGCCTCAACACATGAATATATTTTATTGTGCGCCAAGAAAATTTGGTCACAACATAGTGAGGACCCAAAAAAACACCTTAAATCATGCCAAACAATAAAATATTAATCCTCATGGATCCACAACATGCTAACACCATCATGTTAGCCAATAACATGAAAATTTGAGCACACATCAGAAAAATATTTGATCACGAACACTTTGATCAATGCAAACGTACAAGGATAGAGAACGATATAGACTCATCCATGAATGTCATATGTACATGCACAGCAACTAAAATTACCAGAATTTTATCCTTTGCATTGAAGAACACCATCTATAGAAACTAAATAATTGTAAGCACATAGATCTTCATAACTTCCACAAATCTGGATGCAAACCTCTGAAATTTTTAGAAAACATACTAGAAAAGTTCAGAAAAAATCCCTTTGAAGTGCAATTCATATTAGAAAATTATAGGTCTTTCCACCATTCTGACCTTCTCAGCTTCACTGGTTGCTTGTAATATGTATTTTATAATTTTCTTAATCTCCTCGACATATATAGCCTTCAGAAACACCATTGCTAATACTATTGACATAAATGAAAACCACATATCAGAAGCATAACCAAAACATCAAACAATATCCCCCTTTGGAATTGATGGCAACACATGATGTGAAAAATAATACCATCAACCCAAATAAATTTTCTCCAACAATCTCCCCCTGAGATTGTAAACTCTTTTCTTGTTCCCTTCTTCTCCTATGTTTTTCACATTGCTCTTCTTTCCCCCTTTGACATCAATGAAAAAGATAAACATGATTTTTTCACATATTTGAATCATCTGACTACTCCTCCTGAGTAGCAACCACCACAACATCAATCTGAAAGATGATATGGCTATGAATTCACCGACGGATGCACATACCTGCATCTTAGTTCTGATCAGGAGGGGAGATCACCCAAAAATTTCCTTTGAGGTACTCAAAAGTATCCTTAGTCAATGACTTCATGAAGATTTCTACAATTTTCTCCTTGGTAGGTATATACTCCAACCTAATTCATGTCACTTACTTTGTCTCTCAAGAATTGATGTTGTATGGATATATGATTTGTCTTTGAATGCAACACTAGATTCTTAGAAATGTTAATGGTACTTGAATTCTCACAGAATATGGCAATGGGTTCTTCATAATCAATTCTGACATCTCTCTTGACATTTGCTTCATCCACAATACTTGGGTACAACTATTTGCAGCAACAGTATATTCTACCTCAGTATTAGATAATGAAATTGAGTTTTTCTTTTTGCTTAGCCAAGATACCAATTTCTTTCCCAAGAAGAATGCATTTCCACTGGTACTCTTGCTGTCATCCACATCTCCTGCCCAATCAACATTAGTGAAAGCATTCAGGATAAGATCTCACCCCCAGGATACCAAAGAGCAAGATCAACTGTCCCTTTTAGGTATCTGAAAATTATTTTCACAACAGTCACATGAGACTCTTTGGGATCAACTTGAAATCTAGCAACCATGCAAACAACATTCATTATATCTGGCCTGGTCTGAGTCAAATAGAGTAATCCATCAATCATTGATATGTATCTTGTCTTATTTTCTTTGGGAGAGTCATCATTTTGTGTAATTTTTCATTTGGTTACCATAGGTGTACCAACTGGCTTTGAATCTTCCATGCCAAACTTTTTTAGTAACTCTTTCACATCCTTAGACTGAGATACAAAAAATCCATCATCTAGCTGAGTGATTTGCAATCCTAAAAATAATTTGAGCTCTCCTATCATTGACATTTAAAAATCAGTTTTCATTTCATCAACAAAATTCATAGAAAAATTATCATCACCTTCAAAAATAATATCATCAACAAAGACTTCAATGATCAGTTTTTTATTTTGATCCAACTTGAAATATAAATTGTTGTCAATAGTACCTTTATTGAATCGAAGTTTCAACAAGTATTTATCCAATCTAGCATTCCAAGCTCTAGGAGCTTTCTGAAGTCCATATAGATATTTTTTCAATTGGCATGTACCATGTCCTTTTCATTAGTCAATTGAAATCCATCTGGTTGTCCAACATAGACTTCTTCTTCTAGCTCACCTTTCATCAATGCTGAATTTACATCCATGTGATAGACTTTGTAATTATTGTAAGTGGCATAAGAAATAAATAATATTACATCTTCAATTCTAGAAACAATGGCAAAAGTTTTTTCAAAATCAATACTTTATTTTTGTGAGTACCCTTTGCAAACTAGTCTTGCTTTGTTTCTGACTACTTCACCTTTCTCATTCAAATTATTCCGAAACACCCACTTGGTTCCAATCACTTGTTTTTTCTGAGGTCTAGGAACAAGATCCCATGTATCATTTTTTTGTATCTACATTAGTTCTTTTTTCATGGCTTCCATCCAATATTCATCTTTGCATGCTTCATTGATATTTCTAGGCTCAGATTTATAAATTAGACAATACTCTTCCATAATTCTTCTTCTCTTTTACATACCTTTTCTCTTGTCTCCTATGATCTGACTATCAAAATGATTTTACCTCACATACTTCAAGGGAGTTTTAGGATTTTTTCCGACTTTTTTTTCTTGTGTTCTTTCTTTCGCACTTTTTCTAGTTTATGCTTCTTGATTTCCTTGGTTCACCAGAACAATTTGAAGTTGATTTTTCACTTCAAAATTATTTCCATTGTTAGCACTATCATTTTTATCATCTGAGTCATATCCACTAGATCTGGATAGTCTACTAATATCTTCATCAACTTTGACATTTGCACTTTCAAACATTTTCTTCAACCTCTTCTTAAAGCACCGATTAGCTTTACTTTTAGTAGAGTAACCAAAATTATTGTTGACATTCACCCTATTAATGATATACACAATAGTACTTACAACTTCTCTCTAGTAGAAATGAGAAACATTTTCTTCCAACATCATGGTTCTAACAGTGTCTAGAATGGTTATGTTCTTTCTTTCAACAAATCCATTTTGTTGAGGTGTTCGGGGAGTAGATAGTTTTCTTTGGATTCCATGCTTTTCACAAAAAGAATTGAATTCCCGGGAAGTGAATTCACCACCTCTATCCAACCTTAAAAATTTGATCTTTTGACCTATCTCATTCTCTATCATAGCTTTAAAGCTTTTGAAATTTTCTAATGCTTAATTTTTTTCTCTTAAGAAAGCAACCTATATCATTCTAGAACAATCATCAATGAGCAATATAAAATACCTTTCACCTCAAGTAGGATTCTAATTCTGGATTGACCACATAGATCAATATTTATCAAATCTAGTACTCCATTATATGTATATTGTTTGCTCTGAAAATAATTTCTTGTTTGCTTTCTCATCTGACATTCCTTGCACATAGTTTTAGTAGGCTTCACTAACTTAGGAAGATCTCTAACTGCTTGAGTAGACCTTATCTTGACAATTTTATCAAATTTCACATGACACAACCTCCTATGCCATAACCAGATTACATCAATTTGAGAAATTAAATAGCTCTCACTAGCATCACTCAAATGAAAGATATTACCATTTTTCATTGTACTTGAAGCAATCATATTTCAAGAAATTCCCCTTATTCTGCACTTACCATCCTTGAACTATAGATTGTATCCCTTGTCTATCATTTTTCCAACACTCAACACGTTATTCTTTAATCCTTCTACATAAAGAACATAATTAGTATTGTGTTTAGCACCAAAATAAATAGTGCCTCTGCCACGAATCACAACAGAAGTGTTGTCTCCATATATTACAATACCACCAACATAGTTTTCCAAGCTTACAAACTTGCTTTAGTCACTAGTTATATGATGTGAGCATCCAATGTCAATTAGCCACTCATCCTTTTCTTCAATTTTTGTTGCAAGATCTTTCTGAACATTCACATTACTAGTACATTTAGTGGACACCTGGCCATTTTCTTTGATAGAAATGAATACCCATTGATATTCATTTCTAGTTTCTTTATCAGATTCTTCATCAGTTACACCTTCTTCAGCATAATATAATTTCCTTTGAAATCTATTCTTCTTAGGTTTGTACTTTGAAACTCTTTCAGGACATCTAGATGCAAAATGACCTATCTTACTACAAGAAGAAAATTTAATAGGTAACTTTCCTTTGTACTTACCATGACCTCTTGCTTCTCTTTGCACAATCAAAGCTTCTAGTTCTTCCAGTTCTTTTTCTTCATCTTCAATTTGTTTCATCTCATCTTTATACTTGAATGTCCTCTTGGATATTTCTCTCCTAAATCATATCTCTGCTTGCTTTTCTCAAATACAGTAGCCTTGGAGGCAGATTCTTTCTAAGGAGAAGATTCAAAAAAATTTCTCAACTCAAAGGAATTTTTTTTTCCAATCAACATGTCTCTTGTAATATTTGTCACTGTCCCGAGTTCATCAATAACATGAGCTCTTGTTTTGTAGGAAGGGGGCATAGATATAAGTATCTTAGCCACAATCTCTTCTTCATCCAAGAATCCACCGACACATCTAGTGCTTAACACCAGTTCATTCATCTTTTGAGAGAATGAGAGGATGTTCTCATCTTCACTCATCTTCAAGTCTTCTCACTTTCCTTTCAGAATTTGTAGCTTAGCACTTTTCACTAATGCATCTCCTTCATACAATGTTTCCAACTTTTTCCAGATCTGGTATGCAATCTTCAATCTATCACATTTGTCATCTCTAAATCTATCAAAGCATTGAAAAATGCTTCTATGGCCCTGGTATTAACTTCTAATTGCTTGATCTCATCTTTAGAGGAGGGACCATTATGAGGAATAGTGTATGCACTTTGTGTGATTTTCTAGAAAGGTTCACCAAGGCACTTCAAATGACACTCCTTTTTGACATTCCAAAAAGAGTATTTTGTACCATTGAATCTAGGACTATCCTTCT
Organism: Sequoiadendron giganteum; assembly: GCA_007115665.2. Classification (NCBI taxonomy): domain Eukaryota; kingdom Viridiplantae; phylum Streptophyta; class Pinopsida; order Cupressales; family Cupressaceae; genus Sequoiadendron; species Sequoiadendron giganteum. The sequence continues at coordinate 302,092,304 of CM021100.1, read as the reverse complement.
TGTATGATGCCATATCGGATCACCTCAAGGTGTTAGGATTCTTCAATGTAACTAGCTCTGATACCAATTGTTGGAAAAACAAGGATACACAACTAAGAGGGCGGTGAATTAGTTCTTACCACTATCAAACTTATACAACATTAATCAACCTTAAATCTTAGATTTGATAATTAACAGTGCAAGAATAAATCAATAACACATCAGAGACACATGAACACCAAGATTTTATATGTGGAAACCTTGTTAGGGGAAAAACCATAGTGGATTTTATTCCACAAGATTATACCCTGTTAGAAGTATAATGAAGAATAATAAGGAATGCACTTGTATTCAGGTGTACTACCTAGAGAACACTAATCAGAGGAAGGCTCACTTCATTACATACAATAATCATATTAAATCCATCTGATGATGTTGAACTGAGAAATTAGCTTCTACAAAAGTCTGATTATAGTTCTAGTTAGGCACACAAAAAATTCTACACACTCTTCCACACTCTGCTCAATATTTTTCGCACTCTACTCTACTCTTGAATGATTTGAACTTTACTCACTCATGTACACTACTTGCACACTTTGAGAATTGCCTCAAAATAATGAAAACAATCACTCATATATCCGCTACATGGATTTACATCAACTATTTAGGCGGCCACAAATAAAGAGTAAATTACAATTGTCGGCCTCAATATATGAATAAATTTTAATGCGCACCAACACAAGTCGGTCACAACATAGTGACGACCCTAAAAAAACCCTTCAAACATGTCAAACAATAAAAGATTAATCCTGATGGCTCTAGAACATGCTAACACCATCATGTCAGCGAAGAACATGAAAACTCAAGTACACATTGAAAAAATCTTTGATCACGAACACTTTGATCAATGCCAATGTACAACAAGGATAGAGCACAGTCTAGACTCAGTCATGAACATCACAGGTACATGCACAACAACTGAAATTACGAGAATTTCATCCTCTTCATCCAAGAACACCATCTATAGAAACTAAATAACTATAGGCACACAGATCTTCATAACTTCCATGAATCTGGATACGAAACTCTGAAACTTTTAGACAACATACTAGAAAGGTTCAACAACAAACCCTTTGGAGCACACCTTTGGATTAGCAACTTACAACTCTTTCCACCATTTTGACCTTCATAGCTTCACTAGCTATCTACAATATACTTCTTACAATTTTCTCAATCTCCTCGACATATACAGCCTTCTGAAACACCAATGTTAATAGTGTTGACATCAATGAAAACCACATATCAGCAACATAACCACAACATCCAAAAATTACAAAACTACTCCAAGACACCATTAATTCAGTTTTAATGTCAATTTTGAAACCAAGGGAAAATGATATATTTTGCGTTACTACATTTTGCCCCCACTTAACGTAAAAATTTGAAAGATCAGAGTTAGGCAACTTAACGTAAAAAATTGAATAAGTTATCTATATTATTTCCAAAATATGGAAAAATTGAATCTGTGGAAAATTGAATGTAATTTCTAAACTACTAGGTTATTTTTTGTAAACGAAAAATATATTTGGTGAAAAATTGAAATTTGAATGTAGTAGTACTAAAATTTCTAGGAAAAAATAAGAAGTAGGTGTTTGTCTGATCACCCTAACCATAATAAAATGATAATATTTTTTTACACGATTTTAGATATAAGTAGAGGACTCGTGTCCATATGTGATGCATATTTTTTTGTAATTTTTTTCAAGTAAATAATTAATTATGATTTTTTTATTACAACTTAAAAAATGTATAAAAACTTGTATGTCTGACCACCTTAACTTGGTAAAAAATTCATGAAATTCATTTTTTTTAATCCTATAGTATTCCAAGAATAGAATGCGACACATGTTTTGGATTCAAAAAATGTGATACTGTTTGAAAGCTTTAGATGTTTTTCTATCAAACTATCAATCAAGACTTTAGTCGTAATTCTAATAAAAAATGAATAATAATTATTTATTAGATTCAAAGTAAGGTATAATTTATATTGGTAGAAATATGAGAAGCTCGTTTAAAAACCCTTTTCGCTTCATCAATTTTGGGTAAAATAAAAGTCATCAGCCACATGGGCGAAGTATGGAAAAGCAAGGTAAGTTGTTAAACACATTTTTCATGTTAACTTCTTAGGATTGGTAGGTCTAAAACAAATTACAAAGCAAGCCCAAGCCTAATCCGTAGGCATTAAATTATGTGTCATCATATAGGATACCCGATTTGAATCCGATATCTGATATGTTTTAGATATGAGTTTTAAAAATTTTATACAATTTTTATTATATGATTTCAAAAATGCAATAAATTTTATAATTTAATAAATATAATATACAATATAGTTTATAATGTAAAATATAATATACAATTTATGATAATTTCTTACCGAATTATGTATTTAATATATAATATATTATATTACTATAATATTTAAATATTATTTCAATATTATAGTTAGTCTATAAATATTTAAATATA
>CM021100.1:301824276-302089776 GCA_007115665.2 Sequoiadendron giganteum | reverse complement strand
CTCTCTCTCCCTCTCTCCCCCTCTCCCTCCCTCCCTCAACCCTAAAACCTCTCTCCCTCCCTCTCCCACTCTCCATTTATCTCTCTCCCTCTCACTCTCCCACTCTCCCTCTCAATCTCCCTCTTCTTCTCTCACTCTCCCACTATCCCTCTCTCTCCCATTATCCCTCTCTCCCTCTCTCCCTCACCCCTAAACCCTCTCTCTCCCCCTTTCACTCTCGACCTCTCCCTCTCTCCCCTCCCCACTCCTTGACTCCTCCTCTCTCTCTCTCTCCCAATCCTCCCCCTCTCTCTCTCTCTCCTCTCTCTCTCTCTTCCTCTCTCTCTCCCTCTCTCTCCCTCCACTCTCCCTCTCTGATCTCTCCTACACCCTCCCTCCTCCCCATCCCACTCTCCATCCTCCCCTCACTCTCTCCATCTCTCCCTCCTCTTCCCTCTCTCCTTCCCACTCTCCCTCTTTCTCCTCCTCCCCACTTCATCCCACTCCCCTCCCCACTCCCTCCCTCCCACTCTCCCTCCCTCCCTCCCTCTCTCCTCCCTCCCCTCCTCCCTCCCTCTCTCTCCTCCTCCCTCCTTCCTCAATCTCCCCACCTCCCTTCCCTCCCTCCCTCCTCCCTTTATCTCTGACCTCCTCTATCCCTCCCACTCCTCCTCTCCCACCTCCCCTTTGCTCCCTCTCCTCCCACCTCCCTCCCACCCTCTCCTCCCACTCCCTCCCCTCCCTCCCTCCCCTCCCTCCTCCCTCTCTCCTCCCCCCGCCCCTTCCTCTCTCTCTCTCCTCCTCCCCCATCCCTCCTCCTCTACTCCTCCCACCTCCCACTCCTCCTCTGCACCTCCCACCCCACTCCTCTCCCCTTAACCCCACCTCTCTCTCCCCTCCCCCTCTCTCCCTCCCCACTCCTCCCCTCCCTATATCTCCCCCCTCCTCTCCCTCCCCTCCCTCCCCATCAATCCCCCACTCATCCCTCCCCCTCCCCCAACCTTCAACCCTCTCTCTCTCTCCCTCCTCCCTCCCTCCCACTCCTCCCTCTCCCCTCTCTCTCTCCCTATCCCTTCTCCCCTCTCTCCTCTCCTCCTCCCTCTCTCCCCTCCCACCTCCATCCTCTCATCCCACTCCCTCCCCTCCCTCCCTCCATGTCCTCACCATCTCTCTCCCTCCCACACTCCCTCTCTGCCTCCCTATCTCTGTCTCTATCTCTCTATCCCTCCCTCCCTCACTCTATCTCCCTCCCCAACTCCCTCTCTCTCTACCTACCACTCTCCCTCTCCCTCTCTCTCTCCCCCCTCTCCCTCTCCCTCTCTCCATCCCCTCCCCAACTTCCCCACTCCCTCTCTCCTCAACCCTAAAACCTATCCTCCCTCTCCCCTCTCTCCCTCTCCCTCTCCATCAACTCCAAACCCTCTCCTTCTCCTCCCCATCCCTCTCCAATTATACCATCTCACTCTCCCTCCTCTGCTCCTCCTCGCATTCTCTCCCTCCTCTTCCTCCTACTATCTTCTCCTCTATCTTCCTCCTACTCTCTCTCTCTCTCTCTCTCTCTCTCTCTCTCTCCAACTCTCCTACCCTCTCTCTCCCTCTCCCACTCTCAGACTTCCTCTCCCTCTCTCCCCAATCTCCCTCTACTCTCCTCTCCCCTCCTACCTCTCTCTCTCCTTCCTACCTCCCCCATTCTCCTTCTCTCTCAGCCTCCTAATTCCCTTCCTACTCTCCCTCCCTTCCCTCTCTCCTCCTACTCTCCCTTCCTCTCTCTCTACTCTACTTCCCTTTCTCCCTAACTCTCCTCTCAGCTATCCAACTCTCTCCTCCTCCTCTATCCCTCTCTCCCTCCTTCTATCTCCCACAAATCTAAACCCTCTCTCCATCTCCTACCTCTTCTTCCTCTCCTCTCATTCTCCTACCTAACTCCTCTACCTCTCTCCTCTCCTCCTGCCTCCCTCCCACTTCCTCCCTTCCTCTATCCATCCTGCAACTACCTCTGTCCCTTCCTCTCTCTCTAATCTCCCACTCTCCCTCTCCCTCAACCCTAACTCTCTCTCTCTCCTTCTCTCCCTTCCTCTCTCCCTCTCTCTCCCTCCCACTCTCCCTCCCTCAATCTATCCCTCCCACTCGCCCTCTCTCAATATCCCACTCTCCCACTCTCCCTCTCTCCCTCAACCCTAAAACCTCTCTCCCTCCCACTCTCCCTCTCCCTCTCTCCCAATCTCTCTTTCCCTCTCTCAATCTCTAACTCTGTAACTCTCTATGATTAACCCTTAGGTCTATGTGTGCACAAATTGGATATCCAATTTGTAAAACTCTTATGTGTAGAGCTAAAATATTACTATTGCAAAACATTTTGAATTTTTTTCCAAATTAGATATCCAATTATATCGTATATCAAGTTTGTTGGCCATATAAAAAACCCATGTGGGGTATTTTTGTGCATTCCAATGAACCCTACATTTTTTTTGCATCACTTTGTAGGCAACAAACACATGGTTTCATATAAGAAGATACAAGGATATTTTTTTTGGAGCATCTTGTACTCAAATTTGTCATAAAGAATGATTTTTTAGCATCTTTTATGATGTATAATGGGGAGCAACAGTCGTTGGAAGAAAAAATATAAGAGAAAGATGACAAAAGAACCAATTGAAGAATATAGACAAAGAGATAGAGAAACTCATAGGAAGAAAAGACAAGGTATGTTAAATATTGGTGAACTTGAGCCCTATGGTCTTTCAAGTGAAGAGGAAATTGAATATGTTCAAGGTGAAAATGTAGAACATGATATTGAAATTGGGAATGAAAATGTTCAAGGTGAAAATGTTGGAATAGAAGATGTTGAACATGATATTCAAATTGGGAATGAAAATATTGAAATTGATAATGAAAATGTTCAAGGTGAAAATGTTGGAAATGAAGATGTTGAACAAATATTGAAGCAAGTGTAAATTATGTTTCACCAGATTAAATGAGAAATGATGAACCTTGTGTGGAAGAAAGACATTCCAAATTCAAGACCTTCAAGGACCCCTAAATGGTTAGTTGAAATTGATGATGACATTATAAACAATTTTGAAGGCAAGAGGTCAACATGAACTGTTCAATTGTGGGCTAGAAGAATTGTCAACCAATATTTTAACGATAAGAATTGAACAAGAAATGAAATTTTTTTGTACAATTGCTAAAGATGCAAAAGATGAGACCTTTCCTAGCCAAATTGAAGATTCGTGTGGACAAGAAGACCAAAAAAAATTATATTATTGTTAAAACTAGTTTTAATGCTCTCAAGTCTATTGGAAAAAATAACAAGAAACAAGATAAGAAAGCTACTCAGAGAGTCATTACAACCACCCTAGTAAGCCATCAATTGAAAAAGGCTTGCTTTATGAGAAAAACTTGTATTGATTTTGACATAAATCATTAAACTTTGGATAGAGCACTTGCAAGAATAGAAATAATATATGATCCTCTTCAAAATTATACATGGGATTTTTTTGGGAGGCTTTCACATGTTGATAAGAAGCTAACTGATAATGTAAAGAGGTAATTAAAATTTTTTCGCAAGATAACTCTAGAGTATCACCCAATGCAAAGGATGTTTTAAAATTAAGAATTGGCAATCAAGACCATACACCGCATCCTAAATATTTCCTGGAATCAAGACAAACAATTTTCTTCAAAAAAATTATTGAAACACATCCAAATATGGAAATCTCGCAAAGGAAACTTGAAGGTTTGAAGCCATTTTATTGTGTGCCTCTTAAGATTTGTAATACTTGTTGTTGCAAATACCATGTGGAGTTTTCAATGTACCATGAACTATTATGCTATATCCATTTTACTTTGCATACTAATGAAATTTTGTAGGAGTGTGGTGCAATGCATCTTCCGAAATAATCAAGGAACTTTCTAGATCTAGCATTTATGTTCTAGAGATGATGGTTCCTTTTTCTATAGAAATGATTGTTTAAATGCGGAGTGCTCACAATGTGGTGGCTTGTCAAAGTTTGTTCAATGTTTTCATGAGGGTTTCGAACATGAATTTGGAAAGAATATTGTTGAGAAAAAGAGATATGAGATAGTCAAATATACTTTGCAGAGTGGAGGTGAAGGTTCTAGATGTGAGTTGGTTACAAAAGAATGCAGTGTTGCTGATTTTATTTCATATTTTAAGGACAATATTTTTTATAAATGTGCAAGGCATAGTCATAGGTCTCAGTGGTTGGATCAACAATTCAGGATATGTAAGGACTCTTTTTCGATTGGAACTATTATATCAGTGGTTGATTTTTCTGAAAACTACACATTGCAACCACAAAATGAGGTACAATCTCAGTATTATAATTCCATTCAAATTGCTATATTTGTCCACATAACATTTAGACATGCACCTGATAGTAAATAGGAGCATTGAAAGATAATCAAAGAGTATAATTTTTATATGAATGATGATAGATCTCACTCATCCAAGTATGTCCAACATTGTTTTGAGATTTTTTTTGAGTTCTTGTAGGAGCATGAGATAGCATTGGGTCGACATCTCATTTGGTCAGATAACTACACAGGTCAATTCAAGAATGCTTGTATGTTTTATTGGTTAAGTAGAATGCATGTAGATAGGGGTGTACCTAATATTTGGAGTTTTTTTAAAGTTGGGCATGGGAAAAGGGAGCATGATGGAGCAAGTGCATGTATAAAGAGAGCTCTAGTTAAGGAGCAATTGAAGATTTCAGGAGAAAAATTTAGTGATGCACATTCTATTGTTGATTGGTGTAGTTCCACATTGTTAAAGGAAGGGACACTTGATTCGATAGTGCATAGATTATTTTGGTTGGTTGACGAGGGTATAGTGGGATGAATATTGGATTGTTATAGAATCAAAGATTTTTCAAAGATGCATTCATTTCAAATCTCAGATGCAAGCACATGGGCTATTTGGACACAATAGTTGGCTTATTTTTGTCAAAGTTGTATTCAGTGTGAATGGGATCAATGCGAGTCAATTGAGTGGGTGGATACATGGGTTCCATAGTATCTAACCCCTTTATCTCAAACTATATCCATGAAAAATTACATAATGGAAATTTCACTTGATTATGACTGCCTTTCAGATCTACTATAGCCAGGACATGTTTTTGCAATTATTGCATCGTAGGGGAATAAAGAGAGATCAAAATATTGGTTGGCTCGATGTGTGTGGGTAAAGCACAAGCTAACACAATCGATCGAATATGATGATGGGTTCATGTATCCTATAGGTTCAGTTGTGGTTGCTGGAACTTGGTTGTGAACATACATGATTATAAAGAATGACATACTTACATTTGAAGACTACGAGAAAAAAAAAAACCATTCTCATGTAGTCATACCTTGTTATAGCAGCAAATCTTAATTTTTTGAAGCATCATGCCAAACCAAAGACAAAACAACTATGGACACTTAGTAATGTTGATCATGAAGCAATATTGGATACTCTTAAGCAAATAGATGACCCTTTAGGCACACTTGAATAGCATATTCAAGAATGGAAGGAACAATGCTTATGTTCATTATGCTTAAGTTCATTAGTGTTCTCTATTTAATACTGATATTTTGTATACTATTGCAATGCAAGTGTCTTTAATAGTGATATTTTGTATGTAATTTTGGGATATTTTTGGCACGATTGATCATGGACCTGCTGTAACAATAGCCAACTCTGATAATTTCAAAGAGGTATTTGATAGATTACAATAATATAGATTGGTTATTGAAAGCATATTTTATAGTTTGCGTTACCATCTCATCATCAATTAGGTCATTTAGAATAATATAAATTGGTTATTCTAAGAATCTTTTATAGTTTGCATTACCATTTCATCATCATTCAGGTTGTTTAGATTAATGTATATTTTTTAGTCTAAGCATCTTTTTTTTTGTGACAATATAGATTTATCATTTGACAACTTTTGTGATATTCATGGAATGATTGATCATGGACCTGCTACAACAATAAGCAACTCTGATACTTTCAGAGAGCTATACGAAAAATTACAATAATATAGATTCGTTATTCTAAGAATCTTTTCTATTTTATGTAGTTTAATTGCTACCTTCATGGTTTGTACATGTGCTTGTCACTCCAAAATGTCAACATACTACTCTTGTGGAAGACTATGCCCTGAATGCCTCCAATATGAAAATTTTGTAAAATTTGAATTTTGAAATGTGAAACAATGTAAAAAGGTCATAACCATGTATAGGAATAATCTATATCCAGTAATATTTTTTGAAATACGGATAAAATATCTGACATTGTATAAAGGGTATGTTTAAAATATAAAGAGATTTTTGTACTTAATCAAGCTATAACTGAAGGTTTTCTTCCTAGTTGTTTCCTATCGGTATGCTCATTTGAACTAGGTTTTTTAATATCTCCTATTTATCTATAACTATAATTAAAGATGATTTAAACTCCAATTTGATCATCAAAACCAACCTTGGGTGCAACTTCACTCCCCAAACCTTTCCACACCCTATAAACTCATCAAACACATCTATTAGGACTTGTAAAAGCTCGATCCAACCTTAAATATTTCTACCCCCACATTTCATTGACATTAACATATTGTGACCATCATGGTTTCCAAGGAATAGCTTTTCAAAGATTGTTGCCTTTTAGCACTTTGGACTCTTAATTGAAATCGTCAATCAAATGTAGCTCAGAGTGATTCAACACATTTGGGTGAAAAAGAGGACCATAACTAGTGTAAAAGCACCCATTCAGAAGTTTTGGAACAAAACATTTGGTCGTACAAGTTGGAGAATGAAATTTTCACCACTTTGCAACTTTACACTATTTGCATTTGACAATTTTTTCCTGAACTCAAAACTCATCACCACGGGAAAAAAATTTTGAGATAGAAAAAAATAAAAGAGGTTATTGTAGATGGTCGCAACATGATCCCATATCCTTAGACAAAGAGTCTATAAGCATCATGGTTTCTAAGAAATAGCCCTTCAAATATTTCTTCCTTTTAGCACTTTGGACTCTTGAGGGAAATCGTTGGTCCAATGTAGCTCAAAGTGATTCGACATATTTAGGTACAAAAGAGGACATACCTAACGTAAAATTACCCATATGGACGTGTTGGAATAGTTTGTTTGGTCATACGAGTTGGAGAATGAAATTTGCACCACTTTTCAACTTTACACTGCTTGCATTTGTTATCTTTTCCCTCAACTGAAAACTCATCACCACGGAAAACATCTTTGAGATAGAAAATCCCAAGAGAGTTTATTGTAGATGGTCCCAACATGATTCCATATCCTCAGATGAAGAGTCTATAAGGGTCATGATTTGTGAGAAATATTCCTTCAAAGATTGTTGCCTTTTAGCATTTTGGACTGTTAAGGGAAATTGTTGGTCCAATGTAGCTTAGAGTGATTCAACATATTTGGGTGTAAAAGAGGACCATATCCAATGTAAACATACCCATCTAGAAATGTTGGAACAATCTGTTTGGTTGTACGAGTTCGAGAATGAAATTTGCACCACTTTGCAACTTTACACTGCTTGCATTTGGTAATTTTTCCCTCAACTGAAAAACTCATCACCATGCGAAAATGCCTCCAAGATAGCAAAAATTGAGAGAGGTTATTGTAGATGGTCACAAAAAAATCTCATATCCTCATAAGGAGAGTTTTTAAGCATCATGGTTTCTAGGAAATAATACTTTGAAGATTGCTTCCTTTTAGCACTTAGGACTCTTAAGGGAAATCATCGGTCCAATGTAGCTCAGTGTGATTCGGCATATTTGGGTGAAAAAGAGGACCATACCTAGTGTAAAAGTACCCATCCAGACATGTTGGAAATTTTTTTTTGGTCGTATGAGTTGGAGAATAAAAGTTGCACCACTTTGCAACTTTACATTGCCTACATTTGACAACTTTTCCCTCAACTGAAAAATCCTCACCACGGGAAAAGGCCTCTGATATAGAAAAATGTGAGAAATGTTATTGTAGATGGTCCCAATACAATCCCATATCCTGAGATAGAGAGTCTGTAAGCGTCATTATTTCTAAGAAACAACCCTTCAAAGATTGCTACCTTTTTGTAGTTTGGACTCTTAAGAGAAATCGTCGGTCCAATGTAGCTCGGAGTGATTTGAGGTATTTGGATGGAAAAGAGGAGCATACTTGGCATAAATGTATTCACCGAGACGTGTTGGAATATTCCATTTTGTTGTACGAATTGGAGAATGAAAGTTGTACCACTTTGCAAATTTACACTGCTTGTATTTGACAACTTTCCACTCAACTGAAAACTCATCACCGCAGGAAAATTCCTCCGAGATAGAAAAAACCAAAGAGAGGTTATTGTAGAGAGTCCCAACATGATTTCATACCCTTAGAAGGCGAGTCTGTAAGAATCACGTTTTGTAATAAATATCCCTTCAAATATTGTTGTCTTTTAGCATATTGACTCTTAAGGGAAATCATCGGTCCAATGTAACTCAGAGTGATTCGGGTGTAAAAGAGGACCATAAATAGTGTAAACATACCCATACAAACATGTTGGAATATTTTTTTTGGTCATACAAGTTGGAGAATGAAATTGGCACCACTTTACAACTTGACACTGCTTGCATTTGACAAATTCTCCTCACCTGAAAACTCATCACCATGGGAAAATGCCTCCGAGATAGCAAAAACCGAGAGAGGTTATTGTAGACGGTCCCAAAAAAATCCCATATCCTTAGACAAAGAGTTTGTGAGTATCACGATTTCTGAGAAATATCCCTTCAAAGATTGCTTCCTTTTAGAACTTTGGATTCTTAAGGGAAATCGTCGATCCAATGTAGCTCAAAGTGATTCGGCTTATTTGGGTGCAAAAGAGGACCATACCTAACATAAAAGTACCCATCCAAATGTGTTGGAATAGTTCATTTGGTTGTATGAGTTGGAGAATGAAAGTTTCACCACTTTGTATCTTTACACTGCTTGCATTTGACAACTTTTCCCTCAACTAAAAACTCATCAACACGAAAAAATGCCTCTGAGATAGAAAAAACCAAGAGAGGTTATTGTAGATGGTCCCAACACAATCCTATATCCTTAGACAAAGATTCTTTAAGCATCACTATTTCTAGGGAATAACCCTTCAAAGATTGTTTTCTTTTAGCGCTTTTGACTCTTAAGGGAAATCGTCGGTCCAATGTAGCTCAGAGTGATTCGGCATATTTGGGTGTAAAAGAGGACCATATATAGCATAAATGTACCTAAATGAATGTGTTGGAATAGTCTGTTTGATCGTATGAGATGGAGAATAAAAGTTGCAACACTTTGAAACTTTACACTACTTGCATTTTGACAACTTTTCCCTCAATTCAAACCTCATCACCATGGGAAAATTCCTCTGAGATAGAAAAATTTGAGAGAGGTTATTGTATATGGTCCCAACACAATCCCATATGGTTTTCGAGAAATATCCCTTCAAAGATTGCTTCCTTTTAGCACTTTGGACTCTTAAGGGAAATCAGTTGTTAAATGTAGCTTAGAGTGATTTATCATATTTGGGTGCAAAAGAGGACCATACCTAGCGTAAATGTACCCATATAGACATGCTGGAATATTCCATTTGGTTGTACGAGTTGGAGAATGAAATTTTATGCACTTTGCAACTTTACACTGCTTGCATTTGGCAACTTTTCCCTTAACTGAAAACTCATCACCACGGGAAAACACCTCCGAGATAGAAAAAACCAAAAGAGGTTATCGTATATGGTTACAACATGATCCCATATCCTTAGATGAAGATTCTATAAGTATGAAGGTTTTTGATAAATATCCCTTCAAAGATTGCTTCCTTTTAGCACTTTGGATTCTTAAGGGAAATTGTCGGTCCAATGTAGTTCAGAGTGAGTCAACATATTTGGGTGCAAAAGAGGACCATAAAATAGTGTAAAAATACTCATCTAGACATTTTGGAATAGTCCATCTGGTTGTATGAGTTGGAGAATGAAAGTTGCACCACTTTGCAACTTTACATTGCTTGCATTGGCAACTTTTCCTTCAACTAAAAATTCATTACCATAGGAAAATGCCTCTGAGATAGAAAAAACTAAAAGAGGTTATTGTATATGGTCCCAATACAATCCCATATCCTTAGATAGGGAGTCTATAAGCATCACAGTTTTTGAGAAATAGCCCTTCAGACATTGTTGTCTTTTAGCACTTTGGACTCTTAAGGGAAATCGTCGATCCAATGTAGCTCAGAGTGGTTCGGTGTATTTGGGTGCAAAAAATAACCATACTTATTGTAAACATACCAATCCAGATGTGTTGAAATAGTCTATTTGGTCGTATGAGTTGAAGAATGAAATTTGCACCACTTTATAACTTTACACTGCTTGCATTTGGCAACTTTTCCCTCAACTGAAAACTCATCACCATGGGAAAACACCTCCGAGATTGCCAAAACTAAGAGAGGTTATTTTAGATGGTCCCAACAAAATTGTATACCCTTAGATAGTGATTCTAAAAGAATAATGGTTTCCAAGAAATAGGCCTTCCAAGATTGTTGTCTTTTAGCAGTTTGGATTGTTAAGGGAAATCATTGGTCCAATGTAGCTCAGAGTGATTTTTTCGTATTTGGGTGAAAAAGAGGACCATACCTAGTTTAAACGTACCCATCCAAACATTTTGGAATAGTCTGTTTGGTCATACGAGTTGAATAATGAAAGTTGCACCACTTTGCAACTTTACACTACTTACATTTTGCAACTTTTCCCTCAATTGAAAACTCATCACCACAGGAAAATGCCTCCGAGATAGCAAAAAATGAGAGAGGTAATTGTAGATGGTCCCAACATGATCCCATAGAGGTTACTGCCCTTCTACACTCTGGACTCTTAAGGAATTTTGTTGATTGATCGTAGCTTAGACTGCTTCGGTCTGTTTGGGTGCGAACGGGAACCATACCTAACCTAAACGTACCCATTTGGATGTGATGGAATAGTCAGTTTAGTCATACGAGTTGTAGAACAAGATTTATTGATCTCCTTACAAGTAGTTTTCAACCTCCAATAGAAATCCAATGTTGTCTTTTTTTTGCGAAAATCTAGTCAAACACCTTTATTTAAACCCTACCACAACTTATACACTCCTATCTTGCCCTTCCCTTTACAATTTTGAAAAATTTCCTTCAAAAGACTAAATGGTAATTTTGACAATTTTGAAGCAAGACTATATTTTTGGCATATTGGACCCCTAGACTCAAAACTTTAACTTAATACACCTTAAATGGTCTTCATTGACCTTAATTAACATAAATAGATCACACCTAACCTCTCAACATATCAAACTTAAAATGTGTAATCTCACAAATAGTAGATTAGGTGGGAAACTTAGAGAGGAAGAGTTTATGGTGAGTGGCCTAGTGAAGGCTAGAGAAGAAGAGTTTGAGGAATATGGTGTTAGGACAGGAAATTGTCCTTGGTTGTCATATTTGGTTGTGTGGAAAATGTATGCTACTATGGAGATGGTTCTAACCATAAATAACTTGAGAAAGATTGTGAATAGAAGAGTTGAAGGGCATAGATAAATGTCTAGTTGGCAAAAGCTTATGGAAGAGCATGAAATAGAGATACTAATGTATGGATTTTTAGAATTGTGTGCAAGTTTGGAATATTGAAAAAAACCATTTGCAGGTGTCAATGAAGACAAATAGCAGCAAGAAGATCCATTTGAGAAGGATCAAGAATGGCAAGACCAAGACAACACAAAGAATGAAGGGTACAAAATCCCTCGGATGAAGATTTCCATGCAAGTGACTTGGAGTAGGTTTGAAGGGATTGTGAAGAAGATAGGAGTAGAAATATGGAGTGATTTATGGGGCATAAATATTTTGTACCCAGGGAGTATGGTGCAGGAGCACCTAAAACATGTAAGATTTCATGAATTGAAAAGGACATTCCTCCTTCTGTATAGATTGTAACTTAGAGGAATGGTAATAAATTAGATAGGGGTAGGCGTAGGAACAAGTTTTTAGGGGTGATAAAGGTATTAGAGTGGTATGAGAAGGCTGCCTTGTTAAGAAACACAAACTTTTGTGCCTTTCGAGTAAGGCTAAGAGTGAGTTTTTGAGAAGTTGAATGAAAATAGGCTGGAATTTGTTGGAAACTATTGGAATAGGTGTATTTAATGGTGTTTAAGAGGTCTGAATGATTAAGAGTAACCTAAGAAGAGTAAAAATGTGAAACCCTAGTTGGAAGGGGCAAAAACAAGGGAAAATTGGTTATTTTACAAAGAAAGTGTAAGCCAAATTATGGTGCAACATAATTCAATGATGTTTTAATTTTAAGCAAAAAAAATTAATAGGGAATGAAGTGGTTTCAGGATTGAGTGAGGTCAGAGCATACAAGTTCCAATAAGCCCTACCAACAAGCTAGTGAACTATTTGATAAAAAGCTTTGGTAGACATGTATGAAAAAAGTGGTAGCATAGATAAGGCAGTGGATTGTTTGAAAAAAACCTCAAAGAAATGTGGTCTCATAGAATTCCATGAAAATAAAATGCAATTGGCAACTGTTGGACTAGTTTTTAGTTATGCAATGTGAATTAATTGCGTAACTACTTAGGTTGACTTTGTAAAAACTATATTGTAATTGAAATTTTCTCATCTATCAACATCTAGTTGTTAGTTATGCAATGTGAAGTAATGATTTGAGTAACTTGAAAGATGTGCAATGCAATGTAATCAGTGATATAAATGTAAACTACATAGTATAACCATTCTTTTTTATGTTATTGTACATTGATATTTAACCATTGCTTAAGATAAAAATTTCAAGGAGTTTAATCATGCATATGAGGAAAAAATTAAATTTCAATTGTCAACATCTATATATCAAATTATCCAATAGTCAAGTGTATGTCCATATATTAAAATGGCATCGATGCCAACTCAAACAAAGTTTTACAAAATGTGGCATATGCCATCTCAATATCTATTCAAAATTTACATGCCAAAATGTCTATCTCATCCTAAACTACTAGTGGATCATCAAAATGGAGCCTCTTTGAAGCACTCGTTGGCTTTGAAGGTAGTTTCACAAGAAAAATTCAAACCACAATTGAGATTAGTTATACTATATAATTTAAAATTGAATAATTAACATCAAAATCAATATACATTGAATTTTAATTGAACTCCAAAATTCAAATCTTGATTACCTAAAATATATGTCTCTTCAAAGGGTCGGGAGTTCTAGAATATACAAAACCAACTTTTGAATTTCAGTATAAGATCTCTAAAATATTAATTCAATCCAATTTGAGTTCAATTACCTTCCCCTTATCTAAATTTTCACCTCCATAGTCTAGATGAGAATGCACCTCACTCACACTAGGTATTTCCTACAAGAGGAAAATAAGATAAACATATAAGTTATTATATAATTTCATTAATGAAAATTCAAATGAAAAGGAAGTATATAATAAAATATATAAATGAGTGAGTGTGAAAATATATACTGTGTGCATGTCCTAGCCAAATGAAATGGCCCTAAGGGTGCTATCAGTCACCCATATGAGCTCCTCCTCAAACATCAACTATTAAATAGACCATGTAAATAAATATTAGTACTTGATACTATCTCTTATTAATATTGATTTAAAAATAAATGCAAGTTATGAATTTAAAAATTAAATCTTACCTCTGTCACTATTCCAACATCCATCTCTCTAGCAAGAGAGGACTCTATAGGGCGTGATCCACTCCCCTGCAACTAATCTATAATATTCGCATCATGGAGGTCATAAACAGAAGTTCCTAAGGGATGCTCAACAAGTTGTACAAGAGGACCCAAGCATATTTGGTGGCACATACTACAAGTATGTGGCACACAAATATGTGGACCTAAGGAGGAGGATGCAGTAGCACTCAAGACTTTTCCAACATCACCAGAATGTGGTTGAGCTTCTTTAGAAGCATGCATAACCAAATGGCCACTCAAAGAGTGAATAGCTTGAATTGTCTGTGTGGCTGCATTCTGGATAATCTCAGGATGATATACTGGAGGTTGAAGGGGAAGGGGAGGAGGGGGAACATATGGGTGAGGGACTACTCTAATTTCCCCTAGTCTATCTTTGGGCATACCTCCACCGATGCCCTAGAAGGGTTTAATGTCAAAATAATTGACATGATGCCCTAACACAAGCTCAACATATAGTTTTTTAATAAAGTAAAATGGTATATCAAAATTGTTGTTTGGTGGTTTATCAAAAACCATACACCAATGATCCCAAAATTTATCTACAATGTCCCTATCCATGCACCATTTCATAGAGTTTTTTGTTTTATTAACATTCACTGGCAAATCGATGTAGGGCTTAGTGAATAAAGAGGTTATTTGGGCTTTGGTTATTTGGAGATCTTTCACATCATCATAAGACAATACACATGCATAATATTCCCTCATGTCTTCTTGCCATGAATGAAAGGCATTATGTTGGGTGGAGAGGGTTTCTATATTTTTAATTATTTCCTTCAATGTGTTTTTCATATCTCTCAATCGAGGGATTGTCTTATAAACTTCACAAATGCCCCTCAATTGCCCCATTTTTTCACCAATTAAGTTTTCAATTGGTGCTTTTGGAGGTGGTGGAGCATTTAGAATTTGTGCATTTTCATTCTCAGCCATAATACTTCATTAATTTAAAAACTAATCAATCTAATTGAAATTACACAATATAAATGAAATTATTGTAAGAAAAACCCTAGTTTTTAATAAAAATCCAAAAAAAACCTTACTTTTTCACAAAAATCCATAAAAAAATCTAGGTTTTGATAAAAATATATCAACAACACTAGTTTTTAATCAAAATCCATTTAAAAACATTAATTTTTAATAAAATTTCATTGTAAACTCTAGTTTATAAGAAAAATCAATAAAAACCCTACTTTTGAAAAAAATATCATTAAAACTACTTAAAATTATAAGAATCTAATTGAAAAATTGATTACAACATTAAAAAACCAAAAAATTACCTTTGAAATCGGATATCTGGTGAAATCTGATATCGGATTTCGACTTAGATCCTTGTGCGCTTGTGTTCAAAGTGTGTAAAGTGACTTTGACAGTTAGCTGTTTTTTATTTATATTTTTTGCACAAATCGGATATCCGATTTGTAAATATAGTTTTGGGCATTGCTTTAGAGGAATGTATTGACACCTAAGCCTAAACAAATTCAACTCGACATTTTCGCAATTTTGAGTCGATCCAAAACGTATTTTTTTTCCCATTGCCACTTTTTGGCCCATCATGATCCTGTACATACCCTTAAGTATGCAACAATAACAAAGATACATAACTATACATTGTCAAAGGCCAAGAGAAATAAAAAAAAGGATCAAGAATAACCATTGAAACATGATGTGGAACAGGGTTGTTTGTCCATAACATACACTACTTACTCCGGGGTAGTGGAACCTTAGTCTGTGCACTAGCTGAGTTATCCGAAATTATGTATATGCTCACTCTGGGGTATTAGAAATTTAGTCTATCCACTAGGTGAGTTATCCCAATGAGGTGAAAAATGAGAGAATCATATACACCTCTCATACCATACAAAATTTATCCTCCTAAAAACTTGGATAAAGCACCATAATGTAATTCTTTTTGTGAATGCTTTTGTAATGACATGTATGTAAGTTTTTGTTTAAAGGGTATTTTTCTTTGTTCATGTAAATGTGTTCTTCTTATGGAGAATTGTTCCGAGTGTCTCCAAGAGAGGACAATTCAAAAGTGTCAGATCATCGCTCATGGGATGCCTTGTTCACATCATGCGATGACAATATATTGTTCACTCTTGGATGACATAAAACCCAATGAAACCATCAAGAGGACACATTACAAGAAAAGAGAAAAATCACACCATGAAATTTTTCTAAAAGATGTCATCAATGTATGCACCCACTTTCAAGTAGTGTCTACTCCATCATTATGAGAAAATTATTTAAAGTAGCCAATTTTTGCCTGATAAATGAGAGATTTCGACATAAAACTCTATGTCAAGTCATATGTTTCTGAAATAAGCTGCATCATAAAATACGAAAGAAGTTTTTCCCCCATAAATATATAAGGGATCTATATATTTGGGTCAGTATTTCTTTGCTACAATATTTTCATACAACATGGAACTGTCATCATTCCTCAAATACTCATTGAGTTGTAAGTATGACACAAAGTGCGAAAAAAAAATGAAAAAGCCTTTCGAGTAAACATGAAAGAGACCTAAATGTCACGACACCTTGTGTCATCCCCAAAAGGAAAACACAAAAAAATAAAAAATATAAACAAATTTTTTTAGGTCAACATGGAAGAGACCTAAATGTCTCGATGCCTTGCATCATCCCCAAAAGGAAAAAACAAGACAAAATGATAAAATTTTTACGACATATAGAAGAATGAAGGTACATATAGAATAATGCACAAAGAGAGAAGGATTCATCAAGAGAAATTCCATGGGGGATCACATTATGCACATCGAATCACATAAATAGAAACTTGTTAAAAAAAAAGACTAGTAAGGCACATGCAATTCAACCTAAAGCAATTTGTCCACATCCCAATCTCAATGGATATAAATGGAAGGTGGGCAACTAGCCAAAGGGACACCATTAATTTTTGAACTAGGACATGCAAAAATTGCAACACTCTTAGTAGGAGACTTTTCATCTAATCTCATGGAAGGATAAAACAATGTATTCAACTCATCATGTAGTTGTTCATTACTTTTTGCAATAATAGTGTCATCATCTAAGTTAATCACAATAGGAGGTCAAATAAAAATTTCCATACAATTTTTTTGATTATGTTGTCGTGAAGGTTGAGATTCATCATGCATTTCTTCAAGTAGGTATGGACTTTTATTTTCTATGTTGTTTTCTTGAGTTTGTAATCTATGAGGAATAATATGACGTTGGCGTCTATGCTCTCTAGCACTTTGATTTCTCTTCAGTTTACTATAATATTTTTTTTGTGTAAGAGTGGTTTTGTCAATCATAGGTTCCTTCTGTTCCTTGGGAGGAATAGAAGAAACAATAGGAGGTTCCTCAACTGCTTTCTCTTTGACTTTTTTAACTTTTTTGACTCTAGGAGAGACAATAGGATTGCTTGTGTTATCTTGTGGTATCTTGTAGGAAATTGCAGGAGGTCTTTCGAAAGGTTGTTCTTGTACTTTTAGAAGTGCTTTTGGTTCAATCATTGTTGGTTCGGTCATAGGTTGAGGCATGTTGTCAAGGGACAACTCTGCTATTTTATTAGCCTTGAATTTTTGATATGATTTGAAAAATAAATATTCACGAGGCTTGATATGCTCCATAGGCTTGGGCCAAAAGTAATCAAGTAAAAAATTTCATTTAATTGAGGCAAGATTAAATCCACTATGATGCATAGTGAAGATATAATTTCCAAATGTAAACTTTAGACATTTCTACACAACCGAAGGGACAACATTCATGGAGAGAATCCATCGACAACCTAGATTCACACAAAATTGGTCTGATTGTAGGATGATGGTGAAAGGTGGAAAATTATTTCTTTTCTAGCGTCTAGAACCTAGAATGTCAATCTTCACTAACTTTCACTCAAGAACAAACCTTTGAGATCTCAATGCAAAGGAGAAAGAGATGTTGCAAGAGGGTTGTTCTAGGGGATTAATATGATCTAATAAGGTGTTCACCACCATGTTTAGACTTGGAAAAGATAATGGCATGCAAGATGAAATGAAAAATCCTAATTGAATGTAAAGTAATACTAAATGACCTACAAAAGTGAATGAAACAACATAGAATACTACAAAACAAAATGTGTGCACCTAAAAATCTATAGGTGGTTGGATGAACATCTAGAACATTGGAAAATTTGACTTCAAGGTTGAATGGGACTCATTCGCCAAGTTGGGCGAGTCAATCCAGATTCTTGAAAATTATGTGAGAATATGAATCTGCCAAATGGGTATGCAGATCTACAAAAACCTAAAAATTGCCTAGAATTGGGACTCATTTTCTAGAGAGTGATAAATCAGTCTAGTCAGCGTTTTATAAAGTTTCAAATTCTAAATTTTCTCTTCCTAGTCTAGACAATCTACCTCTACAAGTTTCTAGATTGGAATATTTGATTTGTAACTTGTAGGTCTTCTCCAAGGTTCTCTAATGCTTATTTACAGCTTTGACAATTTTGAGCTCTTGATAACTTTTCTCAAATCTTGCTCCTTAGGAAATGTACGGCAAGACCTATAAATCAAAAAAAAAGGAGAGGTAAAAATTTTGTTAGGTTAGTGGATAGGGGTTTGCCTTGGTCAAACCCCTTGTTGGTAATTAAACCTTGAAATGAAATAAAATATGAATGGATAATGATGAATAACAAATGAAAATGTTGTGACTCACCAAACTCTCGCAAGAAAGTGCTAAAAATATGCTTGAGATGGCTCCAATGGATGTAGACATCGATCCTTCCTTGAATGAGATGGATCTTAAATTAAGCACTTGCTTGAATCATGAAATACTACATCACAATTATTAACTCAAAACCAAACATGATGCATGCAATCTTTGACATGATTACTGATTCTTGAAGAATGCTCTAGAATTCTTGATAATATGCCCTTGAATTCTCTTGTGAACTAAATTTTATATAAGGATCACTTGATTGCTTGTTAGTATGTTAGGATGAAACTAAGTGAAAGAACCTTGTATTTATACTCAATTATGTAAGAATTTCCAAAATTACAACACTACAAGCCAACATCTGATCTAGGAGAATAAAATCCTACTAGAAATTTGATTTAATTTTTATTTTGGGCCACACGAGACTCGTTCTACCAAGGTGGAAAATGGGTCCCACGAGACTCAATTTTTGGGACCAATTTAAAAAAAATTTAGAAATGTGTGAAACCAGGTTTGGGGTCAAAAGATCTAGGTGGGACTCATTCACGAAATGTGGTGAATGAGTCCTAGATCACTAAATCTGGGCCATTCAAACCCAAAAAACCTAAATTATGATTGGCTAAATGATTAGTGTCAGGATTATCCTAAAAAAGATGCAATAAATAAGGTTTGTGGATGCAAAATAGGGCCAATTAAAGCATAAGAAAGAACAATTATTAATGGGAAGCCTAAATAAGTATGGAAGTGTTTTATAACACTTTACAACACTTCAAATAAGGCAAGATTAAGGTTTAAAAAGAGATTTATTAGGTTCAGTTAATTTATAAAACCCTAGAAAAATGTGAAAGTGAGTTAAAACACTTCACAATACTTTAGCATGGTACCATTAAAATCCATTAGTTCACAAGGGAAAAATACCTAATGTGAATTTCTCAACTATAATACAACACTAAATAAATGAAACATTAAGCCTAATTTGGAAAGGTGGTCCCAAACAAGTGTGAAAATGTCCCGATGACATTTTTTGACACTACATTTAGCTCCCACTTTAGTGAGTGGATGAAATTGCTTCAAACTCATACTAAAGTAGAAAATCACACACATCAAGAGGGGTTCAAATGTACCAATGATAATAAGATGAGACAACAATGATCAAGCCCCCAGGATCAAGATCCTAATACAAATCAACTTGACAACAAAAGAACACACATGAGAATGATATAAAGAGAAACAAAAAAATACAAGCATGCATTACCAAATATGATAAATAGAAAAGGTAAAAGATAAAAGAGTGTTGGATCAAGATTTGACCATTTTTTCATCACACTGTGGATCAAATCTAGGGTGTTTGTCCATAAAATGCATACTCACTATGAGGCAACAAAACTCCTAGTTGTCTACTAGGTGATAAGTTCTAAAAGGTGAGAAAAATACACTCATGGATGGTACGTAGTCACACACATACAAAGTGGCTATGGGTAAATTCATGCCTCGGTCGGGCTTCTTGCTCAAACTATACCAAATTTATACCTCCCGATAAATTTAATAAGGTACCACATAAAGTAGAAGATTTTCAAGCTTCATGAGATGAGAAAAACTTTGTATGCTTGGAGCTCATGAGAAAATATGATGGCTCTATAGGCATGCAAGCTATATTATGCAAGGTGTTCATATAAATACAAATTGAAATTGCAAGGAAAATTCAAAGGAGTCTTGCTTAGTTCATGAAAGGTCTTTAAGTTAGAGAACATTGTTCCTAATATCTCTTAGAGAGGAATAATCAAGGAATAGAAGATTTAAAACTTAGGGGAGGTAGTGTGTCACATCAAGCCACTAAGAGGAATATAATATGATAAGATAGATCATGCTCCTAAAATATATCACACCCAATGGAATCCAAAAAGTGAAAAATGCATCGTATGAAATAAGAAAACTACACAATGAACCATAAAAAAGGAAAATACAAAAGAATAATTCCAATGTATGTACCCATTTTAAAGAAATTGCTAAACATCATACTATGAGTAGTTACTTTAAAGTAGCAAATGATAAATACAGTCAAAGAAGACATGAGATCCAACTTTGAAATCCCTATGCAAAGTCATATGTTTCCAAGTAAATCCATGTCATGTGAAGTAAAAGGAAAAGAGAGAAGAGGGGTTGCCCCAAAAATGAAAACACCAAACACATAAGGAATCTATTTATTTGGGGTCAGTATGTTGTTACCACAATATTTTATTTAGAGATCTTGGAACTGTCATCATTCCCCAAATACACATAGAACTATAAGAATGACACAAAGAGAGCGAAAACAAAGAAAAACCTTTCGGGTCAACATCTAAGAGACATGAATGTCTCGACACCTTTCATCATCCCCAAAAGCAAAACACAAGACAAATGAAGAGAAGCAAACAAAAGAAAAGGAAAATATTTTGGGTCAACATGGAAGAGACATGAATGTCTCGAAACCTTGCATCATCCCCAAAAGGAAAACACAAGACAAATGAAAACTAATAAAAGGTAAAAAATGAAAATTTTATGACATAAAGAAGAATGAAGGTACAAATAGAGGAATGTCACAAAGAGAGAGATACATCAAATAGAATGTCATAGGGGATCACATCATGCACATGCAATTACAAAAAATAAAATGAAAATAAATAATTCTAAAGACTACTAGGGCACATGCAATTCAACCTATGAGTAGGTCGTCTGCATCCCAATCATGTTGATTATATACCGAGGGTAGAAAAATAGCCAGAGGGACAATAGCAAGTGAAAAATTATGGCCAACACTAGTTTCAACACTCTTTGTAGTAGATTTATCATATAAGCTCATGGAAGAGGAAAATAATGTACTCAATTCATTATGAACCTCTTCATTAATTTTATAAATCTCATCATCATCATCCAAATTGATCACAACAAGAGGTCAAATGATAATGTCCAAAGAAGGCTTCAACTCTTGTTGTATTGGATTATTTTTTTTGGTGAAGGGGGAGGTCGTTCATGCATTGCTTCAATAAAGTTTGGATTTTGATTTTGATTTTTTAGTTCTTCATGTATCCTATGAGCAAGGGAACAATTTCTATGCCTATGCTATCTAGAAACTTTGTTTATTTTAGTTTTTTTTTCAAGTTGTTTTTGTGTAGTAGTGGGTTGATTAACCATAGGTTTATTTTCTTCCCTAAGGGGAGGAACAAAAGGAACCACATGAGGTTGTTCAAACACTTTTTGTTTGACTTTATACAAAAAATATTCTAGGCAATGGGGTTGTTGTTATTGTCTCTTAGTTGTTTGTAAGAGGTAGGTGAAGGTTTAGTCTTAGGTTGGTCTTGGTGGATTGGAATTTATTGAGGATTAATCACGGTTTCATCAAAAATGGTAGGCTCAATGGTAGGTGGAGACATGTTTCAGAGGGATAATTCTTTTATTTTCTTTGCCTTGAACTTTGGATAGGACAAGAAAAATAAGTATTCTTGTGGTTTTATAAGTTCCATACCCTCAGGCCAAAAGGAATCTAACGAAAAAGTTCCTTTAGAGGACAAAGGGTTAAAACCACTATGATGGGCAATGAATACTTGATTGTATAAGATAAAATTTAAGATTTTATGCACAATTGAAGGGAAAAATTTCATGGAGTGAAGCCATGGGTAGCCTAGCTTCACACAAAATTGGTTTGATTGTGGGGTGATGGAGAATAATGTTTTTGGTCCTATTTGTAAAGGAAGAGTGATCGATTCCATCATAGGGAAAATAAAACCATTATGTTTCCTGATCCATGCTTTTCGTTTATCATATATGTCTTGATAGAGCTCATGCAAAAGTGAAAATTCCTCAATGATCACATTCTCTCCATAAGCGAGATCTATTAGTATCCCATTAGTGGGCTTGTCATAGATACAACTAGCTATGAAAAAAGGACCATCTGGTGCATGTTTAAGTATATCCTTAGAGGAGAAGGCAATGTCATGAGAATTTTTAGTTTGGCCCCTACAAGGAATGAAATCTATCACTACTACCATTTTATCCATAGGATCATTTTCAATAGCATTATGTGGAATAGAATCATTTGCTATCATCATCCATATCAACATTCATCACATCATTCTTGGTAGTTCACTGGCTTTAACAAATGGAATACAATGTTTTGGCATGTGGTTGGTAAAAATATGAAAATTTTGGGTAGGAGGGGAAACAAACTTACTTCTTTGATCACTGAAACCTCTAACAGAGAGATGACCAGAACCAATGAGGTCTTGCACAAGATGTTTAAGATGCTTGCAATGTTTTGTGTCATGTCCATTTTTTCAGTGATATTGGCAATAAGCATTTGATATAAAGCTTGGGGGTAAATTCTTATTAGGATCGAGTGTTTTGATGGGAGACAAGGTAATAATTTTTGTTATAAAAGTAGGGACATTGTGTTATGAAGGGTATCGCGTAAGGCATTGAATTGTCTTTTCAGGTCCCCATAGCTAAACGGTATCATGGCTTTAACAACAACTACCTGGTTATTGAAATTTTGAGTTGT
Organism: Sequoiadendron giganteum; assembly: GCA_007115665.2. Taxonomy (NCBI): domain Eukaryota; kingdom Viridiplantae; phylum Streptophyta; class Pinopsida; order Cupressales; family Cupressaceae; genus Sequoiadendron; species Sequoiadendron giganteum. The sequence continues at coordinate 302,066,823 of CM021100.1, read as the reverse complement.
TTGTTGAGGGAGATTAAATTGAAGGAACCCTTTTTTTTTCTAAAAGGTTGGGAAGTGTTTTTGTTTGTGGCCTCAAATTTCTCAAATTGGCTAGAAGTGGACTTTGTATCTTGACTAATAACTAAAATTTGATAATCATAGAGGGCAGTACACATTTGAATAAAGGATAAGAGTTTCATTGTGGTAATATTTTCTTGGATTTTTCTTTTCAAAATTTCTATGAACATATTTTAAAGGTGAGGATTGAGAACCTTGACATCAATTTGGGAATAAAGTGATTTGTAGCATGAAATAAAGTCAGTTATCTTTTCTTCTTCCTTTTGCTCACATCTCATCAAATTGACCAAGGTCATCTTGGGAGTCATATGCACTTGGAAATGGTTTACAAATGCATCAAAAATTTCATTGAATGAATGAATTGAGTTTTTCGGTAAAGAGGTGAACCATTCCAAGGTAGTATCTTTCAATGACCTCGGAAAAATATTAGCCAATAGTTTATCATGAAGGACAAAGTCACTACATAAGGCAATATAAGCATTAACATGGTTAGAAGGATCTCCCTTCCCTCCATATTTTTTTAATCTAGGAAACTCTTGATATAGAGGTAAGAGGAGTCCAAAATAACATAAATTCAATGATCTTGGCAAGACAAAAACTCTAACACTTATAACAAATGATTTTTCTCATAATCTTCCACTATACTTTTATGAGAGCAGAAAATAAGATATGTTTGACAGAAATTTTAGATAAAAACTCCAACCCACAACCTAAAACCTGTTTTGGATATCCATTTGTGATTTTTACAACATATTAAATTTTAAAGGTAGGTTATTTTGGAACAAAATCCTCAAACCTATGTTGCTATGCTAGGTTTAATTAGGCTTAATATGCGTGCAAATGAAAGGAACAAACACCTATAAATTTCAAACATGAAATACTTAGATCAATTGCTTCGGTGAGACTCAAGAGGACCTTATTAAATAACTTTAATCCATTTTTTATCAAAATCCAACAGTGTAAGTAAGTGTTATTCCATTTTTCCCAAAATTGGAAACCCTGGGACAAATTCAGACCTATTTTAGTAAATTTGCAATAACTTTCTCAGATCTCCATAAAAATGAATGAAACCAATTCCAAAAGAAATATAATTCATTCTTATATTAATAAATATCAATTTTAGATATCTAAAATATCATAAAGATCTGTACAACTCAATGGAGAAGCAACTTTTGTAGCCAAATTACACAAAAAAAATGCATAAAAATATGTCTAATTGTATTTTATTCCTCCAAACTGCTCTCCCACACCTTGGGTCATCTCCCTAGATCAACATCACATAATAAATTAACTTCTTTTTGAGTAACATATTCAACACTCTGATTCATCCTTGGTTCTCTATACAACTTGACTTCTTCACCATTGATTGGTATTGTGGCATATGATAAATCAAGTTGTATGTTACCTCCAACTGCTACAGTCCATTGTCTTGACAAAAAAATTCCAAACTGAGGAGGTGTATCAATCACAGTTATATCAATGTTATAGGTTACCTTTGGGTAGGTTTCTAGTTTTACTTCTACATCTTTCATAATCCCCACATTTGGGATAAGCCTACTATCCATGCCATAACATTTACCACCCTCAATATCTATCCACACGCCAAGTTATTTTATTACCCCTACTGGTATAATATTCATAGAAGAACCTGAATCTATCATGCAATTTATTAACCATTTATGAGTAGGGTAGTAAAAAATGGATCAATTTATGGTGTATTCATCAATGCATCATTTAGGCAAACTTCTGCAACTTTTATCTTTCCTTTCTTATAAGGAATTCCAATATTATCCATTTGTTCAAAATTTATATTTTGATTCCTCCCACTAGAAATTAATTGAATAAAACTTTCCCTATACTCCTTAATTTTCATCATTTCAAGTAATGGGATAAACATTTTTACGTGGGATAAAGCTTGTACAAAATCAAAAGATGCACCTTCAACTCTAATCACCTTCTTGTGTTCTGTTTTTTCACCTTTGTTCTCCTCTTTCTCCCTTTTTGATGTCTGATCTATCTTTTGTTTGTCCTTGGGGAATCCTTTATTTTCTTCTTTGGGGACATACTTTTGTTCTTTTTCTTCAGGGTGCTCATCATTTGTCTTTTTTGATATTTCATGGGAAATCTCGTTATTTTTCTAGAATATTCCTCTAGGAAAACCTTCATTCTCATTCATTGTTCTATTCCTTAGCCAATACTTTCTTGTAGCTTGCTGAACCACTGCAATATTCAATATTTTAATTTCTTTTTCAATTGGTCTCATCATATTTCCCTTGTTAGGCTGATATGATGTAGTAGGAGGACCTTTTTCATCATCTCTTTCCTCATAGTCAGAAGAAACTTGTTGTTCTACAATGTGGACATTATGTTTCTGATGATCAAAATCATATTCATATCCTCCTTCTGAAGATGAATACCCTTACTCTGCAGAGTGAAGAGTATGAGAAGTCAAATAGATATTATGGTCTTCTTCATTATTATTTCCTACTATGTCTTATTTATGACACTGACCGAGCTACAACACAATGCTCTGAAGAATGTGGCATGTCACAAACTAAACACCAAGGACTATTATCAACCATGTATGCCCCTCTCCTTTTTAAAGGATCAGGTGTCTCTGTATTTCTTGGCCTATTATCCATCATTAGATTTCCATCTCTCCAATTTGTATTATAAGGCATGTCATGTAGTCTAGGCCTTTCATTCCTATATGTGTTCTCCTATTTATTTGGAGGAGCATATTGGGGAACCCTAGGGTTATCCCTCTTGGAAATCATCCCTACAACCTTCCTATTATTTTCAATGGTGAGTGCTATCCTTTGAGCTTGAGCAAAATTTCTAGGACCCCTGTTCCTAAGCTCATATCCTATCTTAGGATCAAAATATTTTAAATAAATAATCAATGCAACAGGATCAGCTAATTCTAATCCAATAGGTATCCTATTATGCAATTTATAAAACCTCTGGTTGAAATCATAAGCTCACTCATTTTGATGCTTCTGAATAGTCACCAACTCATGCAAAGAAAAATCTAGTGCATATTGATTCCCATACTGCTCAATAAAATGTTCATAAAAAATGTGAATATAATCAATAGAGGCTATTGGAAAACTATTAAACCAATCCAAGAAATATTCAATCAGTGACATCATAAAAAACCTCATTTGCATATCTTCATATTGCATATATTCATATTGCATATCCAAATCTTGCAAAAAATAATTAAAGCCCCTTAAATGTTCTTGAGCTGTAATTGCACTACTTCCTATAAACTTTGGGACAAGGCTTCTCTAACTGTTATCCATAGGATAAGGAAATATTTGAAATCTTGCCAAATAAAACTGCTTGATCATGGTTGTGTATTGTAGAGGAGGTGGATTTTGGTAATTCTGATGCTAGTACAATGGATTATTATGAAACATTGCCACGTATTGTTGACCCTGTGGGGGTATGTGTTGCTAATAAGGAGGTGGTTGAACACCATGATGTTGTGGTGGAGCATTTTGATGTCTACATTGATTCCTTGGATGATTTTGGTGGGCTTGTGGCGAATTTGATGGGCCTGCATTATTGTTCCCCTACCTATGAGGTGGCACATATTTATGCAAATTAGCCATTTGAGTATTCATTTATACTTTCTTCAATTTAAACTATTCAAGTTATCTAATTGCTTGGAGCCTCTGCTCATATTTTATTCTTGATTTATCCACCTCTTGTCTCTCATATTCCATTCTTGCATTTGTTTCATCCCTAGCCATAAGTTCATAATTCTCCTCAGATGTTGCTTCATATCCAAGTCCATCCTCACGAATTGTTTCTTTTTGATCATATTCAAGTTGTCTCCTTTCTCTTTCAGCATCACATTCACCCATGAACTCAACTTTCTTAGGGTCTTGTTGATAGAAGGGATTCCTCTTTTCCTCAGGAGTAAGAGGTTCTTTGGAAGGGTTGTCTTCATTTTCTAGTGTACCATACGAATTGTGTGTCTCCAATGGTTTTTTTGAAGTTTATTTTTATTTCATTGGCCCATGTCATCATATATTTTCTTGCCCTTATCATTCTTCTAAGTCCATTTAATTTTGTCATTGGGACCATCACCATATTTATACAAAGACCTTCTTCCCTACATGTTGTGAGCAATTGTGATAGTTTGAACTCTAGGATGATTCCTTTCTAATGTATATTTCAATTTATTAGTTTCAACACATTTGTTCATTTAGAGTCGCCACTTAGTTTCCAAAAGTGAAGAAAAACTCAATTCTTTGTTCCCAGTGGAGTCCTCTACAAAATATTGACTCTATGATGAAGGCTTATGTTCAATATACAATCCTGTGGAATCCAAGGGTTGTGACCCTTCATTTGTTCTAGTATAACCATTTAAATTCTACTACAAATAAAATATTTAATTAGGTTGCCTATTGGAAAATTAAATACTTTATAATACATCTCCCGCCATATTTATTTGATTTTAAACCTTACCGCTCCACCACGGAATTCAGTTTTACCTTTGGTGGTAATGCGGTGTCTAACTTTTGCAGTTATCCTTGGTGTTTACCACAGTCACCGCGGTCTCCACTTTGACTGCTAGCGGTACCATGGTGTCTTCATTCTACTGCTTCCTTCACTTCTACCATGTTACCATGGTCTCATCTCTATCTCCCTATGACCACAATACCATGGTCACCATTCTACCTAGCTGTGGTATGGCGGTAAACACTCCAACTGCCACCTTGATGTCAACTCACTACTCATCATACTACCATGGTCTATTCTTTAACCGCACATGGTGTAGTGGTAAACATTTCTCCTTCCACCGCACCACAGCAACCTGCTTTTAATTGTCGAGGGTTGCACAATATTTCTTCTTCCCTTCTACCCACCTCTGTTCATCATGCCACTGTGGTCTTCCTCTTGACTGGCCATGCTATAGCGGTAACCGTTTCATGACCGCGAGCTCCTTTCTGACTGTCCATGGTTGCACGGTAACCACTTGCTAACCCCACTAACTGTCCACCGCATAAATGTTGGCTACCAATGACTATCAACGGTGCAACAGTAAGGGCTATTGTGACTACATAATCGTCACTTCTATACCGCGAGCCACTTTGCAAAAGGCCACAATAAAGCAGTTAGTGATGTTGGCCTATGAAATGTGATTAATATGGCAATGGTAAAGGATATTTTAGCTTTATGAAAGGTGGTGAATTATTTTTTGTGAAAAGGATAGTGAAATAATAGGTTTAAATGAGCAAATAAATTATAATTTGTGGAAATTTTGGGTTCTAATGCCTCTCTACCTCTTTCCCTATATACTCTCTATCTCCTCTCCCTCTCTTTACCTACATCTCTCTCTCACTCTCTATCCCTCTATTCCCCCTCTCTCTCTAACTCTCTCCTCTCTATCTCATAATTCTCTCTCCCTCCCTCTCACTCTCTCGTCTCTATCTCACCACTCTCTCTTTCTCTCTCACACATAAAATCCTCTATCTCCATCCTTCCCTCTCTAATTCTCTCTATCTATCCTCTCCCTCCCTCTCTTGACCTCACCCTCCCTCCCATTTTTATCTCTCCTCCCAATCTCTCTCAATATTGTCCCTCCCTCCCTCCCCCCTCTTTGTGTCTCAATTTCTCCTTTTCTCTATCTAACCAATATCTCTCTCACTCACACACAAACATCTATCTCCCTCCCTACCTCTCCCTCCCTCCCTCCCCTCTCTACTCTCTATCTATCCTCTCTCTTTCACTCTCTATACCTACCTCTCCCTACATCACTGTCTCTCCATCCCTCTCTATCTCACCTATGTCTCCTTCCCTGCCTCTGTCCCTCTCTTCTCTCTATTTATCCTCTCCCTTCCTCTACCTACCTCATTCTCTATATCTCCATCCCTCTATTTATCTCTCACTCTCTCCTCTCTATATCAACACTATCTCTATCCCTACCTCTAACTCTCTCCTCTCTAAATCACCATTTTCTCTATCTCCAACATTTCCTCCTTCCCTCTCACTTCCTCCTCTCTAAATCACCATTCTCTCTCTACCCCACTTTCCCTCCTTCCCTCTCTCTATCTCGCCTATCCATTTCTATATCTCCCTCACTCCAACCTCCCTCTCTCTCTCTCTTTATCTCTCTTTCGCATTCTCTCATTACCTCTCAACTCTTTATCTCACCACTCTCTCTCCATCTCACTCTCCCTCCTTCCCTCCCTACCTCCTATCCCGCCCTCTCTCCTTCCCTCTCTACCTACCTATCCCTCCACTTCCTACCTCTCTCTCTACCTATCTCTCTCCCTCCCCCAACTTTCTCTCTTACTCTCTCCTTCCCTCTCTACTCTCTATCTCTCCCCCATTCCCTCTCTACTCTCTTTCTCTCTCTCCTCATTCCTCTCTCCCCTCATTTTATCTCCTCTCACTCTCTCTACCTCTCTCACACACTCACCTCTATCTCCTCCATTCTTGTCCCTCCATACCTCAACTCTCTACTTCACTCTATCTATCATCTCTTTCTACATTTCATTCCCTCTCTATTTATCTTTATCTCTCGTCTCCCTCTCTTTACCCACCTCTACCTCCATCACTCTATATCTCAATTGTGTCTCCTCCCTACCTATTTCCCTCTAGAATCTCTATCTCTCCTATCCCTCCCACTACCTATCCCTCTCTATCCACCTTTCTCTCTTGTACACACACACATACTCACCTCTCTCTCCTCCCTACCTACCTCCCTCCCTTCTCCACTTCTTGCTATCTCTCCTCTATTTACATATCCTTCCCTCTATACCTATATTTATCTCCCCTCTCCCTCTATTTACTTACCTCTAATTTTATCACTCTATATCTCACCTATGTTTCCCTACCTACCTATGGTTAAGGGATTAACGTTGAGGGTTGATGATTGAGAATTGAGGGTTGAGGTTTTAATATATAGGGTGGATTTTGTAGTGTAGAGGGTAGACAATTTAAGGTTTTAGGGTTGAGGGTAGAGGGTAGAGGGTATAGGTTTGAGGGTCCAATGTATAGGGTATAGGGTATATTAGTTGAGGGATTGGGGTTTAAGGGTTGAGAGTTGAGGTTTGAGGGTAGAGGGTAGAGGTTTGAGGGTTGAGGGATTAGGGTAGAGATTTTACTCGATTTTAAGGGTTTAAGGGTTGAGGGTAGAGGGTATTGGGTAGAGGGTAGAGGGTAGAGGTTTTAAGGGATTAGGGTTTAAGGGTTAAGGGTTTAGGGTTGAGTTTTTAAGGGTTAAGGGATTAGGGAAGAGAGGGAGGGATGTAGGGATGGGGATATGGAGGGAGAAGTGGAATATAGAGAAGTAGAGAAGATGAGGGAGGGATTGAGATAGATGAGGGTTGAAGATGCAATGTATAAGATCGATGGTGAAGGGTAGAGGATAGAGAGATAGAGGGTGTGATTGAGAGAGGGAAAGATTTGAGAGAGGGAGAGGGGCTATTAGGGAGAGACTTGAGAGAGAGAGGGAGGGAGGGGGAGAGAGATAGAGGGAGGGGGGGTTATAGGGGAGAGGTTTTAAGGAAAGAGAGAGAGAGAGAGAAGAGAGAGAGGAAGAGAGAGAGAGAGAGAGAAGAGAGAGAGGGAGAGAGTGGGAGAGAGATAGAGAGAGGGAGGGTAGAGGGTACATATTTTAAAGGTTAAGGGTTTAGGGTGAAGGGTAGAGGGTTAAGGGTTTAAGAGTTAAGGGTATAGGGTAGAGGGTTTAGAGTAAAAGGGAGAGAGATAGAGGGAGTTAGTGACTAAGAGAGAGACTTGAGAGACAAAGAGGAGGTAGGAGGGAGATACTTGAGAGATAGAAAGGGAGGGAGTGAGAGAGAGATAGAGGGAGGCAAGGTTAAGGGTAGAGGGTAGAGGGTTTAGGGTTTAAAGGTAAAGGGTTCAAAATTTAGGATTAAGGGTAGAGGGGAGATAAATAGAGAGTGACTAAGAGAGAGATACCTGAGAGAGGGAGACGGGGTAGGAGGGAGATGGTTGAGAGAGAGAGGGAAGGAAGGAGTGGGAGAGAGATAGAGGGAGGGAGAGTTTAAGGGTTAAGGGTTTAATGGTTAAGGGTCCAAGGATTTTGGGTTTAAGGGTTAATGGTAGAGGGTAAAGCGTTAAGGGTAGAGGGAAGAGATATAGAGGGAGTGAGTGAGAGAGAGATACTTGAGAGAGGGATAAGGGAAAGAGGGAGAGACCTTATAGAGAGAGTGTGAGGGAGTGGGAGAGAGATAGAGGGAGGGAGGGTTAAGGGTAGAGGATATATGGTTTAAGGGTTGGTGTTTAAGGGTTAAGGGTTTAGGGTTTATGGTTAAGGGTAGAGTGGATAGGGATAGAGGGAGTGACTAAGAGAGAGAGACCTAAGAGGGGGGGAAGGGGTAGGAGGGATAGATTTTAGATAGAGAGAGAGGGAGTGGGAGAGAGACATAGAATCAAGGGTAAAGGGTTGAGAGTTGAGGGGAGAGAGATAGGAGAGAGTGAGAGAGGGAGACTTGAGAGAGGGAGAGGGGGTAGGAGGGAGATAATTTAGAGAGAAAGAGATGGAGAGAGTGGGAGATAGGTAGAGGGTAGAGGGTTTAAGGATTAAGGGTTTAGGGGTAAGGGTTAAGGGTAGAGGGGAGAGATAGAGGGAGTGAGAGAGAGAGAGAGGGAGGGAGTGGGAAAGAGATAGAGGGTAGAGAGTTAAGGGTAGAGGGGAGAGATAGAGGGAGTGAGAGAGAGAGAGGGAGGGAGTGGGAAAGAGATAGAGGGTAGAGAGTTAAGGGTAGAGGGTATAGCATAGAGGGTTAAGGGTAGAGGGGACATAAATATAATTAGAGAGGGAAGGAGAGGTAGAGAGAGAGTAGAGAGGGAATGAGGGAGGGAGGGAGAGAAGCAAGACATATAGGTGTAGAGAGAGTGTTAGGGAGTGATGTATGGAGAGGTATGTAGAGAGGGATTAGGGAGGTAGAGAGTAGAGAGGGAAGGAGAGGGAGAGGTATGTATGAAGAGAGTGGGAGGTGAGATAGAGAGTAATAGAGAGATAGTGGTAGGTTGTGATGGATGGAGAGCTAGGTAGAGAGGGAGAGGGGGGATATAGATAAGTAGAGAGGGAGGGAGAGAGTGAGAGATATGTAGTGAGGGAGAGAGAGGTGAGATAGAGAGAAATAAATAATGGTTAAGGAGAGGTAGGTAGAGAGAGCGAGAGATGAGAAAAAGATATTTAGAGATGGAAGGAGAGGTAGAGAGAGAAGCAAGACAAAGAGAAGTAGAGAGGAAATGAGGGAGAGTGTGAGAGGTAGGGAGGGAGAGAAATTTGAGATAGAGAGGTTAGAGAGGTGTAGAGAGATAGAGTTGTAAGGTTTGATGGATGTAGAGGTAGGTAGAGAGATGGATTGGGAGATAGAGAGGGAGAGAGAACTATGGAGGGAGAGAGAGGGAGGTGAGAGAGAGTTTATGTAGAGAGAAATAGATAGTGGTAGGGAGTGATGGAAGGAGATGTAGGTAGGTAGGTAAGTAGGTAGAGAGAGAGAGAGGGAGAGAGAGAGAGGGAGGGAGATAGAGATAAGCAGAGAGGTAAGGAGGGAGGGAGGGAGAGAAAAGTAAGGTAGAGAGAGACAAAGAGAGAGAGACTTCTTGAGATCAAGGGAGAGAGAGTAAAAAAATGGATAGACATAGTGTGAGAGAGGTCTAGAATGTAAGGGATAAAAATGAGTGAGATAGAGAGAGAGATAATACGATTTTCTAACTTCTAAAATTTGACCTCTCGAATATTGAAATTTGCGAGATCTTCCAAAAACAAGAAGAGAGGAAGGAAGGGAGAGAGAGAGAAGGAGTGGAGAGATAGAGAGTAGAGAGAAGGAGAGAGTGAGAGAGAAAGATGACAGAACATTTTGAATACTAAAATTTGACTAAGTCTGAAATTTTTAAGATCTTCTAGAAACTAGAATTTGCATTATAACTCCTAGAGATCTGAAACCACTCTAAACAATCCTACCTATATACATGAAATATAACTTAAAGTATAATAAATTAAATTTCCATATGTAAATGTAGATAGAGATAAGAAAAAGAGAAGAAAGAGATAAGAAAAATAGAAGATTTTTTTTTGATGTACACCAAAACACGAGCGCGTTATAATGCACTCACATTTTGTTAATGCATTCACAAACATATCAAAACTAAGATATAATGTGAGCACATTATAACATGCTTGTGTTATAACACACTCACATTATATCTTGCCTTGGGAATCACCAAGCCTTAGGATTGGTATTTTCCTTGGAATACCAACCCAAAGGTTTGGAGGCAATTCTTAATGACCAAAGACATGTTTCTGCAAATTCTAAATTTTTTCACATAATCGGGTCTGTGCTTACTATCAAGATTGCATTTCGTTCAATATCAAAAAAATCGAACACATGGGTAATGTTGGGTTCTCTCTTAGCTATCCAACGATGTATTTTTTTTCACTTTCTAACAATGTTAAGCCTTTCATCCATAATTTATTTCGTTTGTATGTCTCTTTTTTGCCAAAAAGTAGTGTTTGGTGTTTTTTTTGTGATAAATTAACCGTTCATCAAATTTTCAAATAAATTATTTTTTTAGAAACTATACTCCATTCTACAATTTTTTTATTTTTTAAAAATTGAAATAATTTCCAAAATTTGTAGGGGTAGCATGGCCAAAATTATATTTTTCAGGAAGTGTCCACTTTAAAAATTAGTGAAAAATAAAATATTGATTAAAAAATTATTAAAAAAATCATGCATCAACTACATACTATTAGCTAACTTTTGATCATAGTGATTTTAAGAATACTAAAAGAAATTTCATCGTACGAGGGTCATACAAGAGTTTCTATGTTATGTTTTTTGACAAAAATGGCACGAATTTGTGTGCGTCCCTTGTTTGAACCCCTTAATATTAACCATTTTCCAAATAAATTAGTATTTTAGAAAGTAGACTCAGAGCACTTGAATCCTTCTTTTTGTTCCATCTCAAAACTTTGAGTGTAAGTATCCTCAATTTCACGTCGAAGGTCAGTTTTTCATGATTTCAGAAAAAAAGCTATCAACTTAAGTCCCCTTTTTGGGAACCACCTTTGTGCACTTACTCCTCTAATTGAAAAGATAAGGAGCTCAAAGCATGACAATAACAGATTTGTGGAAAATGCATGTGAACATAGAGGCCTAATTGGTCTGAAGATTGAGATAATGTCAAGTGTACTAAAGGAAGGTGAAGATGCTATGGCGGTTAGTTATCCAATAAAATTGGAGTCTGTAGAGATACAATCCTACTTATTATGTGGTCACATAATAATTTTGGAGAGTCTCAAAAGGGTTTGGGACACAAATATGATCCAGTTAAAGAAATATTTTACAAATATTTCCCAGTTTATGTAAGTTAAAGAAGCATCTTTGTATATATGCAGTCTACTTATAATAGTTTTGTTTGATATTTTTTATATGTGGATTCTTGCCTTTTCTATTGGTGTCAAAGGAGGAATATGGTAGAGTGAAAAATATATAATCATATCAAAGGGAGAGTTGACTTTTTGGAATTTTGAAGATGGGAGTGCAACTCATCTTGGTACTTATTCGACACTATCATTTTTCACTAAGTGTTTCCATCAATGCCAAAGCGAGAGATTGTTGGAAAGAGACACTAATAATATAGTTTGGTGTTTTCATTGATGTCAACCCTAATCAATGATTGGATAGACACATTATCAGTTAATCGTATTGGTAGACAAATTGAAGACAGTCAAGGAAGAACAGAGCATCCAACAGTTTTGTGTTCATCGATTGTTATGAAGATTTATTGTTATTATTTTGTGTTGCGTATCTTAGAGAATTATGTTTGACATATGATATTTTCTTCTATTGAATCTTAGTGGGTTGTATTGATCCATGCGAGAGTTAGAAGATTCAACTGACTAATTTATTGTTTATCAATGTATGGAAGCCGACATGATTACCATAACATATTGCGGATATTACAAGAGTAATTATTCAAGTGTGTTTTTGTTGGAGAATTTTTTTTGGGTCCTAGCTATGTTGTGACCGACCGTTCTGGATGAGAATTATACGTTACTCATTTTTTGGGTCGACAATTGTAAATATTTTTGTGTTCTATTGATGCTGACATATTGCGATTAAATTCTTGGTCGCAAATATATATATATATAAGTTATTTATCATATCATTTTGAGATATGAAGAAGGTGTGTTGATACAACTTGTGAATTCCAAAAGTGTAGAAGAGCGATTATGCACAATTTCAATTGTATATTAAGGATTTTATGATGCGAGTTTGAGTAGAGCAAAGTAGAAGTGTCGAACCATTCAGAAGGATAGAAGATTTATTGTTCAGCCTAACTAGAACTATAATCAAGCATATGTAGATGCTAATATCTCAGTTTAATTTCTTAGATGGATTTAATTTGATTATCTTTGTAAGATACTGAGTCTTCTTTGAGCAACCTGAGCTCTAGGCAGTGTGCTTGAAAGCAAGTGCATTCCCCATATTGTAAAATTCATTTCAAGTATAATCTGATCATATTATGGATTGGCCATTCACTGTGGTTTTTTCCCTAATAGGGTTTCCATGTAAAATCCTTGCGTTATTGTGTTGTGATTGTTTTCTTCAGGTTCTTGCATTTTGTTTGAATGTTACTAGTGCTTTGAAGATAAATATTAATAAAGTTAATTTTTTCACAGCATTGATTCACCCCCGCTCTTAGTGTAGCTTGTTTCCAACACATCCAATAATAAAGATGTCTTAAAATTAAGGGTGGGGTCCAATGTTCACAATCCTCATCTATAAAACCTATTAGATACAACAGAAACTGAATTTTATAAAATATTTTTTGGTGATTTAGTGTTACTTGGTAATATTAAAATAAGTCAAATGTCTTTAAAACAATGTAAACCATGGTATGTAAAAATGAATAAAGAATGAATATCTTTTTATTTGTAAAACACATGTTAAATTTTGTTATTTTTATAATTTTTGTTCAATATGTATGTTGTACTTTTCATACTAACATGATTATGTAGGAATGTTCTATCAATATGACACCTGAAACAATAAGGGAGTTTATATCAAGTTTATTTTGTGAAAGATCTAATGAAAAAATAATTTTATTCAAGTTCTTGTATTTCTAGACAATGCACTAGTTGTGTAAATCTTTCATTCTTTAGAGTTTACATGTATGAAAGTGTTGATAATGATTTTGGAAAAAAACTAGTCGATGATAAGAGATTTAACAATGTTAACTATTCTCTAAAACATGGAAAAATTTGAAAGCATTGTGATTTAGTTACATAAAAATTTAGTGTGCATTCATTCATATTAGTGTGTCACCAAAAAGTTAGCCTTGAAAATTTTCACTCATTTGGACCTTTGCCTATGGATTTTGGGCCCTTTTTAGCCTCTTTGTACCCCTTTCCAAGCCTTGTGTCAAGGTGTTGTAAACATGTTTCACACTTTCCTAGGCTTGTCATCACTCAATCAACCCTTTATTATGCTATAATGACCCCTTAATACACATAGAAGTCCTATCTTAGTGTTTTTTCATGAGACAATCCTGAAAAGCATCAATAACCACATGTTATTCCTTGAAAACCAATGAAAATTTCTGAGGTGGACTAGGTCACCACCTTGGGTGACCTAGTCCCATGTGGCATAAAATTCAAATTCAACTTAATATTCTTTCAGGATTTTGTCTCTAAAACCCTAAGGTCGGCCTCTATGGTGCTATTTAAGAAAAATTAGCGCAAAACATGTATAAATAAGGGTTTTTCCCATCATTTTTCACCTCACTCAATCTTCTCAATCACTCATCCATTATTCTTCTCAAGCAAGCTAGGGTTTGCATCCTAGATCATCAAGAGATCTTTGCTGAAGCACTCAAGGGTTTAATCCTCCATTGTTTTAACTCAAGATCATTCATCATGGAAAGGTATTAGCCCCATCATTTCATGTTTCATTACTTTATTTCTTCACTAGATTTAATTATCTACAAAGGAGCTTGACCAAGGCAAGCCCCCATTATCTAACAATTAACATTTATTTTTCCTTCCTTGTGTGTTTACAAATTTAGGTAGTTTGCAAACTTGGAAATCATTCAAGAGTGTATTGAAAGCTTGCTGAAGAAAAATTCTTGAAAACTACGAAAAAACGTCCATTAAAAGACATGTACATACCGAGAATCAATTCGAATCTAAACACTTTGAGAAAAAAAAAGTGCAGTTCAAGACCTCCATATTCCACTTTCAAACTTCTCGAAAGGTTGAAAGGGAATAGGTCACCATTAGTGGTGACCTAGTCCTACCATACATGCATTTTAGGGTTTTTTTTAAATCTAAGTACCCTTTTAGCAAAAATGAGTTCCATAATATTTTGAAAGAAAGATGACTAGGTCACCCAAAATGGTGTAAATGTCCTAGTGGACCTCTGGATCAGATTCTTTAGGTTTCCAGACCTCCAAGCCATCCCTCTTCAACCTCCAAGTGCACCTATTCATTTTTGTTTTTTTTGTTATAGTTTGTTTACATTTCTTAGGTCATTTGCATATCATAGTATGTTTTCCAGCACTTTGCATTTCAATAGTTTAGCATTCATTAAATCATTCTTATTTTAAGTTTATTTCATCTAGGGTACATTCACACACTGCACAGCCCCCAATCCTCATTTGAATGAACCCTAAACTTAAAAGGTGTGAGAGAGAGTTGTTCCTTCAACTAAGCTTCTAGGTGAAAAATCCTAGAAGTCTATTGTGGAATCCTCTTTCCCTTCTTTATTTTTGATGGGTCATTTTGGTGAACCCGAAATTATTGCACTCTTCTTTTTTGATTTAGAGTCATATTTCATCCTAGGTTTGCATTGCATTGCATTGCGTTATTTAAATAATATTCTAAGGTTTCACATTTTTGCATGCATGAAATTTTCTATTTTTTGCATTATTTCATCTCAGTTCATTTTTTTTCATCCCAAATCTATACGTACCTTCATTCTTCTGGTCATCCAAAATAATACCCATCCTAAAAAATTGCAAATTTTTGGAAATTTTGAAAAAAACCCTAACTAGAACTAATTCACCATTCTGGGCGACCTAGTACCTTTCCAGACTTCTCATTGTTTGTTACAACACCAAAAACCTCATTTTTGTGCTTTCTTAGGCTCCTAGTATCATATTCTATACGTTTGGCAAGTTTCAGGAACATTGGTTTTACTCTTCTAGCTCAAAAACGCCATTTTCGAATGGTCATTCTTCAAATCATTTCATCATTAAATCTCAAAATACTTCCCTTTCTGCAATTTTGTATCTCATTAATAAAACTTCTTTTCAATTTTTCACATACAATGTTTATATTCATAAAAAAATTCATTAGTTTTTTAAATGTGCTTATCATTATTGCATGTACATTCTTTATATCCTGAAAGCTTAGCATTTATTGGATATTAATATTTTGTATTATTACATATACATTGTTTATATTGCTGAAACATTGCATAAAATGGTAACACGTAATTTTCTTTTTTATTCAAACAATGCTAGTAGCTTACATAAGTAGATATGCTAAGAAAAATTGAATCTCCCCTCCCTATGAGAATTTTTTAGTGGATGAGGAAACAACCTTGGACATTCCTAACGATCATATTAGTTCTCCTAATATCTCTCCCTTTGGTGATGAAAATATTTTGTTAGAAGAACCAATTAATGAGAGTTATGAGAATCCTAGTTGTTTCTCTCCTCTTACTTTTGTTAGTGGACAAGACCTTAAAAACCAAGACAACACAAACATGGATAATCATGACAATAAAATTTGTTTTTCTCTTAGTATTTCTCCTCGTTGTGATGGAGATACTTTGTTGTTGGAAAACATAATTAGTGAAGGTCATGAGCATCTTAGTTTTCATCCTTCACCTAAAAAGATACTTTTTAGGCATAACCATTCCATCATTGATTCTTCCCCTAGTACTACTGATTAAGTCCTTTTAGAAGAACCAACCTTCGACTCTCCCAAACCATTGGTTTGTTGTTCAACTACAACCCTTCCCCCTAGGGAGGATATCATGATACACAATAAGGATACAAATTAAAATAACAATATTACAATCTTAGAAGAAAATGTAGAGACGCCCTTGGCCTCTCCCTTGCCCAAGGATATTAATATTATTCAACCTCAACTCATCCTTTACCCCCTTCCACCAAACCCAAACCCCAATTCATCCTTTACCCACCTACCCATATTGTGTTGCAGCAGTCGAGTCATAATTTACTATTGATCATACACATTACACCCACAATAATCCACAACCACAAACATCACCCTCAACTCCTTTACCTTTCCCTAATCCTATCTTACTTGGTTCCCCTCGCTTAAATTCAATCCTTAGGGAGTATAACCATGTTGACCAACTAAGGAATGCTCCTACTAAGATCTCCTTATGAGATATTATTGAAGTCTCCCCTCACTATCACAACCTGATGCAAGGAGCCTTACAATAAGTTCATATCCCTTATAATAAGAAATCAAATGACATAGAAACTATTATTCATGGAATCAATGTTGATATTATTTTTCACCAAAGTGACCTCCCCTCTTTGGAAGTAAGAAAATAAATGAAGCTTTCAGAATAATATCTCAATACAAACGAAAATGGATCAAGAGAACTCTTGTAGATATTTTTTCTTCTCTTAATGTGTGTAGTGTGAGCCTTTTGGATAGGCTTGACATTGCTAGATCACATATTAAACCTGATTCTCTATCTATTAGAGGATTTGACAATGTCACTAAGCAACCGCTCAGTGTGATCACTATACCTCTCAGAGTTGGAATGTCCACATTGGACACAAAAGTCCATGTTATGCCTCATGAAATCTCATATAATCTTCTCTTAGGAAGATTGTGGATTCATGCTATGAATGGAGTTCCTTCAACTCTTCATCATAAGATGAAATACATTTACAACAACAAATTTTAAACACTTGAAGATGGCCTTGAACCTAACAGTTGCTTAAACATTGACAAATCCAAGTAGAATCACTAAAACACATTAACACAAACTACCCAAGTGGAACCCTCAGAATAAAAAAACAATGAACAAAATCTTGAGAAAATCACCAAGATCTTAGATGATGATTGGGGTTCCTTACACTTCACTGTCCCTTAATGGGAGATTCCTAGATCATACTCAAAGACTTTAACAAGGGACACGTAGTCTTGTCTACACAAGACTTGATTGATCCTTTACACATATCCACCTCAACTCCTTTAGACACTCCTTTGAAGGAGTATACAAAATATCACAATCAAAAGTGTCTTGCATAGGTATGACATGCCATACTAAGAGACAACCTTCCTTGCAAATCAAAGCACTAGCTTCTCCTCTCAATCAATATGGTATCTTGTTGAGACTCCTCCAATATTACTTCATCTCCCTTCCTCCCAGAACTTGAAAGAAATGTTTCCACAAACATTCCTATTGTGCCTACCATTGCGTTCATGGTCATCAGACTAATGAGTGTAAGGCCTTGAGTTGTAAAATCCAACATATTAAGGAGTTTGGTGCTTTCCCTTATGTGGGGGCACCTCATTCCTCTAATTTATATCAATTTTCACTCAACCTTGCATTTCAATCTATGTCATCAACTCAGTCTTTTCCTGCACTAAGTGGGGGCAAGGGGTTAGTTAGCCTTCTCCCTCATATGTCGCTTTTTTTCATCTCCTTGACTATTCATTAACCTTTCATGAACATAAAATAACAAACTTGGGATGTGGATGAAATGTCTTAAGTTCACTCACAGGTGACATACTCTCCTTTTCATGACAAAACTTATCAGAAACATATGACTCGACATAGGGCTTTTCGAACAAGCTCTCATGTCTTCTTCCTCTTCTCTTCTTCTACTTTAAAGCAATGGCTCACAATATGGTGTGTAGATATTATATTAAATTGGGGGCATACATCATCGCTCACATTTTCTTGTGAAATCTTATTTTTCTTGTGATTCCCTCTATTGGAAGCATTATGTAAAATGTTTCTCAAGATGGGACATTTGCATTTTTCCTCTTTTTCATACAAGATGATATTTTTATCTCTTGCATAGAAGATGAATCCATTTGTGTAATGCCCCGCCACACAACCCTAGAGGAAGTTGCAAACAACTACTTAAATAGGCTAATTTTTTTTTTGTTTAAGAACAAATAATAAGCAAGTTCACTAACTAAAGCCAAAAACCTCTAAGGTTACAAGACAAAGGTTATATAGAACCTCAACAAAAAAAATGAATTAAACCATGTCATTTAATTACTACATAAATTAAACACATACATTCCAAATAAGATAAATTTCCACAAGCATAAGAGATAAATTTTAATTAAATTTATCTAGATTAAATAAGATGATTACATCTCTCATTCCCCGAATGAGGTAAGTCCAATAAAATTGTTACAATTATAGATTCCACCTCGATAATGACTGAGGGGTAAAAATTACAAGAACAACTTAAATTAAATAAAGAAAGAACTGAAACTGAATCCAATGAGCTCTCCAACTGGAAGTATTGTTTGCAAGAACACGAAGAAAGAACCCAATAGATTAAGTTGCACGCCACCCAACCAAGTGGAACCCAAAGGCCCACCCCCTGTGCTAGGAGATAGTAACAAGGAATCCTAGCCAAGACCAACACCTCTAGACACAGGCTAAACCAGAATTGAACCAAACTGAAACAACCAATCACATGCACCACACAAGTACAACACAAGTGCAACTCCACATGGTCACATTACTTGTAGAATTAAAGAAGATCAAGTATTTAAAAAGAACCATACACGTAATAATCAAATACCAACTATGGTCACATCAGATATGTTATGGAAACCATACCCACAAAAAAAGTACCAATTGTTGTCCTAGACAAAGTGTCATCACACAGCTCATCATGGGTTGTCCTCTGGGAATATTCATAGGCTCCGACCCCCACTATACGTTCTCTTGGTGGCCTCAATTGAATCTCAACCCCCATACTCACTCATGCGGAATCAAATACCTTTCGTACAAACAAGATAGATGACCTTGCCATTCCAGGCCTTCCCACCCATCCCAAGTCTAAATGAGCCCTTGTGTCTATGAGTGAGGCATAATTATCTTGATTAGTGAGAAGTTAGTCTTAATCTTTCAAGTATTGTTTTAGTTATCACTTGATTAAACCACTTCTAAAGGTTACCCAATCTTACCTCTTCTGGGCTCTAGCCCCTACAGAAGCCACTCTTCTACTTGACAACACACATACCATCCAAACACTAAGCATACAAAGTGCAAAAAACAAGATATCATGACCACTCCTTTCATAGGAGGTGATATAAAATGGAACCCACTCCAGCATTGGAGGTAACAAAATACAACCCACTCCTTACAAGGAGACACGGATCCCATAATCGACTCCTAAACCAAGGAGGTACAAAACATCCCAGTTCATGGAAACCAGGTTGAACACTAACCAGACACCATACACTACCCAAGGGAGTTCACAACAGGTTGACATCACAAATTAAGACCCCCAACCTCTAGGGTCTTCTGGAAGACTTATAAATAGAGGATGCATTTAACCCACTTCCCTAACCATGAACACAAAAGATATATTCATAGAGGACAAATGAAAGAAACTCCCTTTGGATATTCTAAATCCATTTCTTGTACTAACATTCAGTACTTATTTTCCTTATGAAAAACTGAATTAAATATCGTCTCTTTCAGCTGAAAAGTAAAATTTTCAACCAAGTATTTCTTTCTCTAATTGCAAAATAAATAAATCTAGGAAGAACATTTATTTCAACCATTCAAGAAATAACAATATAGAATTAATAATCGTTTCCTCTATATAAACTAAACCATTTTAAAAGAAATCAATTAACTTTGCAATTAAACATATTACTTACAACTCCATTAATTGCCTTTTAAATAAATTATCCTTAAACAAAATAAAAACAATAATTTGCTTAAAAGCACAATATTTAAATCACTCCATTATATTTAAATCGTGATATTAACCAAATCATTTGCTCAATACTTTAATACCTTTCCAATTACATAATAAATTTATGCTTTTATTTTACTCATTCATTTAAATATAAATATACATTTAAAAATATATATATGTATATTAAAATCATATCCCCAACTATAGAAATATTCAAGTTAAATTCAAATATTATTTACATATAATATAAATTATTTAAATATATATTATTGATTAATATATATATTAAATAATATTTTAATATTACATAAAACTAATATTAAATAATAATAAAAAAGATACTTTATTCCCATATGTATTTTGAAACAAATCCCTCAACACACGCCTCAGGCCGCACGGATCTCGGGCTGCGTGCAGTTTAGGGTGGCATTCTGGCCACACAGGTTCTAACCAGGGCGGCGGTGGTGGTATTTTAACTAGGTGGCGGTGGCATTTTAACCAGGTGGTTGCAATTTTGGGTGGGGCCGCGGTTGTGTGTAACACAGCCGACCCTTGCCATGAGGGGCGACTGTGTTAACATAGTCGTCTCCCTAAGTGGACGACGACTGTGTTAACACAGCCGTCCCCTAGCCCTTGGTGGCCGCAGTGGTTTGGAGGAGTGGGGGGAGCGCACTAGGCACGGTGGGGGTGAGTGCCCAGCGACCTCCCCCAATGAATTTTTTTATTATTTCCTTTCCAAAAATTCATACGGATTTTTGGAAAACCGTGCCCTTTTTTTGGGGTATTTTAAAATTATTTTAACAGCATAATCCCTCCTCCAAATCAAAATATAAATAATATATATGTATGTATATATACTTTTATTAGTATATATACAAATATATATGCACACATATAAACATCTCTATTTTAGATTTGCTAATCAAATTGAGCAAATAATTTCCAAATACAATAAATTGTAGCCAAGAACACAACTTTTCTTATAAGAAATTTATTTCCAACAAAGGTTTAAAATTGAAACAAAATTTAACATGAAGTTAGATCAGATCTTGAATTTTCCAAATATGATATCCAACAACAAAATATAAGTAAATGCATTTTTTTTTGAACAATCAAATTTACAAAGAATGAACCTGGTTTTTTTTCGAGTTCAGAAGATCCAAAATGGTGCTCAGCTTCCAACTTCAACTCCACAAATTTTCATAACTTAAATCCAAAACCCACAAAATTGAAAATTTCTTCCTCTCTCTAATTCAATCTTTTTCTAAAATTCCATGAACATCAAAATTATGATGCGAAATTCAATCATAAGGAAAAAACCCTAAAATTCCTACAACCACCCCCATAAATTCTCCAAAATAGAAAATGCAAAATATCTCATTTTTTTCAATTTTTTTGAATTTCAAATTTCCCAAATTGACTTTTATGCATTTTCTTTATTTTCAATTTCAACAATATAACAATAACTTCAACATAAATAAATTAACTTCTTTCAACATCATAAATTTAATTAATTAATAAATAGATTTAATCTATGATTAAATTATTTATTAATTAAATTAAATTAATAATAAAATAAATTACATTTCAACATAATCTCAGAATAAATTAAACCACAAGTTAAATACATTAAGCCATTTAATTACCCTTTTCTAACTTGAAATTAAATAATGAAGAGAGGGAACGATATTCAAAGAAACACAACCCGACTAACACCAGATGACACACTAGGGCTAGGGTGATGACTTGGCACGAAAAACCTAGCTACTATCTCCCAATCGAATACCGTTGGGCATTGGACACACTCAAAACTATGAAACTAGGTGGAGTCGATGTCCTGTACCTGTCAACCTATGAATAAAGAGTATATCCACATGCATATATATGTCATAATTAAAACACATCATGAAGAGGGAATCACAAAATCGTAGGGCACTCGCAAGCGAGTGATGCGATCCATCCCCTTCACTAATACAATATTACTAACTAACAAATCTAACATCATTAATATGATCAAAAGAATAAACATCATTAATTCAATTACCCACTATGCTAATTCAAAGCATATCATAATGATAACATCAGAAAATTACACCATCACACCAAAATATAATATTAACATCACTTTATAGATAGCAATCAAATCACAGCTGAGTACCATAGTCAAGGTACTAATAGAAAGCACACAAACTAGGCATTTGAATATCCAAAAAAACATCAAAGCAACATACCCACACAAGGACACACTGTCCAACCAGAAGGCAAAACAGAGGGGTATTACAATTTGCACTTTTCCTCTCTTTGTGAGATTACACATAATATTCCTTAAGATGAGACCTTACATGAACAAAATAAAAATCCCTTTGAGCAAAATCATTAGAATTTTTTTTTTCTTTTGTGGCGCCTTATCAAAGTTATCAGGAGGTATAAATTTTGTATGGTTTGAGCAAGAATCCCAACAAGTAGCATGAATTTCCCCATAACAACCTATATGTTTGTGAGTACATACCAATTGTGGGTATGTTTCTCACCTTTTGGGACAACTCACCTCATGGACAACCTGATCATTTGTGGCCCTAGAGTGAGCAAATATTTTTCACTTCCCTTCTTCTCTTTATTCTAGTTCTTGGCATTGCATGATCATGCATCTTGTTTTTTTGTAATGCATTCACCCTTGAATGTGTCTTTTGTATTTATGTCAAATTGACTTAGAATCTAAAATGTTGAGGCCTTAACCACATCCTTCTTCTTTGTCATTCTTCATCATCTCCATTGGGCTAATTTAGTGTGAGATTGAAGTAAGTTCATCCTCTTACTAAAGTGGGGGCTAAATGTGTCGCCAAAAAGTGTAGCCTTGACACTTTTCGCTCATTTGGACCTTTTCCTATAATTTTTAGACCTTTTTTAGCCTCTTTTAATCCCTTTTCAAGCCTTGTGACAAGGTGTTGTAAAAAATTTTCACACTTTCCTAGGCTTGTCATCGCTCAATCAACCCTTTATTATGCTATAATAACCCCTTAATACACATATAAGTCCTATCTCAATGTGTTTTTAATGAGACAATCCTGACAAGCATTAGTAGCCACATGTTATTCCATAGAAAACCAATAAAAATTTCCGAGGTGGACTGGGTCGCCACCTTAGGTGACCTAGTCCCATGTGGCATAAAATTAAAATTTAACGTAATATTCTTTCGATATTTTATCTATAAAACCCTAAGGTCACCCTATATGGTGTTATTTCAAGAAAATTAGGTCACAATTTGTATAAATAAGGGGTTTTCCCCTCATTTTTCACTTCTTCCACCTGATTTTTCTCCTCACTCAATCTTCTCAAACACTCATCCACTATTCTTCTCAAGAAAACCAGGGTTTGCATCCTATGTCATCAAAAAATATTTTCTAAAGCACTCAAGAGTTGAATACTTAAGATCATTCATCATGGAAAGGTATTAGCCTTATCATTTCATGTTTCATTACTTTTTTTCTTAATTAGATTTAATTATTTACAAAGGGGCTTGACCAAGGCAAGGCCCCATACTCTAGCAATCAACATTTCTTCTTCCTTCCTTGTGTGTTTGTAGATTTAGGTATTTTTCAAACTTGGAAATCATTGAAGAGTGGATTGAAAGATTTTTGAAGACTCCTTCTTGAAAACTATGGAAAAACATCCATTAAAATATACCTACAGTCTAAGAATCAAAGTTTCAGATCAAAACACTTTGAGAAGAAAAAATTATAGATCGAGACCTCCAGATTCCACTTTCAAACTTCTCAAAAGGATGAAAGGGACTAGGTCACCATACATGCATTTTAGGGTTTCTTGTAGATCTAAGTACCCTTTTGGCAGAAATGGGTTCCCATATATTTTCATAAAAAGAAGATTAGGTCACCAAGGATGGCATAAATGTTCCAGTGGACCTCTTCATCAGAATTTTTAGGTTTCAAGACCTCCAATCCATCCCTCTTTAGCCTTCAGGTGCACCTCTTCATTTCTGTTTATTTTTTTTACAATTTGTTTACATTTCTTAGGTCATTTGCATATCGTAGTGTGGTTTCCAACACTTTGCATTTCAATAGTTTAGCATTCATTAAATAATTCTATTTTTCAATTTATTGCATCTAGGGAACATTCAAACACCTCAAAACTCCCAATCCTCCTTTGAATGAAGTCTAAAATGAAAAGGTGTGAGAGAGAGCCATTCCTTCAACTACGCTTCTAGGTGAAAAACCTAGAATTCTATTAGGGAATCCTCTTTCCCTTCTTCATTTTTGGCATTTCAATTAGAATTTAGGAATAATATTGTACCTAAATATGGCACACATTGTCAACATGATTGATGCATTATGCCCAATTTTTCACATATACAAAAAAAATTCCGGTTGGTACTATACTTTCAATGGTTGATTTTGTGGAAAATTATACTCTTGGTGCATAAGAGAAAATTCAATCACAGTATTATAATTTAGTGCAAGTAGCTATGTTTGTCCATATTTTTTATAGAAATTAAGATGATAGCAAAGAGGATGATAGAATTTTTTTGAGGGATTATCATTTTTATTTGAGTGTACAATCTGTTACACTCATCAGAGTTTGTTCAATACTATTTCAACATATTTTATAGAAATTTAAGTGAAACAGGAATCCAAATGACATAACACCTCATATGGTCAAATAATTGTATAGGGAATTTCATGAATGCTCGAATGTTCTATAGGTTAAGTAGGGTTCACAAGGAACTTAATTTCCAACATATATGGCATTTTCTTGAAGTTGGGCATGGTAAAGGAGAACATGATGGAGTTGGTGTATGTGTCAAAATAATTCTTGCTAGAGAAAAGTTAAATTCGATGATGCGATAAAAATTAAAGATGCACATGGGATTTTGGATTGGTGCAATACAAGACTATCTACACCTAGCTTGAGTGAGTACTTTATATTTTGTTGATTCTTTTGGTTGGTTGAAGAAGAGAATATTCTACCTAGCGTTGACTGTGAGACAATCAGTGGATCTACTAAATGGAATTCATTTAGGAGTTCGATAGAAAGCACATGGACTATTTGGATATGATAGCTTTCATGTTTTTTTTTTCAGTTTTGTATCTTGGGATATTGGGAAGTATGTGAAAAGAAAAAATGGGTTGAAGAGTGGGAGAAAAGTTTGTTGAAACTTTCACAAGCACACAATGAATATGAAAGAACTACTGAAGAAAACCATCAAGTTTTTTCATCTAAAGACTATGACCATGTTTCAGACCTTGTACAAGAAGGTAATTTAATTCAATTTAATTCATTTTATTTTACTTTATTAAGTTATTTTGTAATAAGTACTAAATTATCTATATGGATACGGGCAAGTTATTAAATCAAATTTTGTTTGTAGGACATGTGTATGCTATTGTTGCACTAGAGGGGGATAAAGAGGAAAAAAATATTACTTGGCTCATTGTGTGGAAACCAAACATAATTTAATAGTTCCTTGAGAAGATTATGATGACTATCATTATCCAATAGGTACGGTAATCCCCTCAAGACACCCCCTTAAGCAAAATTTGAATTTTTTTTTGATCCCATGAAGAAAATTTTAAGAACAAGTCTTTGATCCCCTTAACAAAATTTTGGGAACTTATTTTATGATGGTTTTCATGTTTTCCAATAGGATCGATGGTGGTTTTTGGCACTTGGCTATCAAAATACCTGATAAGGAAGAATGGTCTACCCACATTCAAAGATTATGAAATGCATACAAATATTATATACTATTCACATTTTGTGGTGGTAAAAAAATACAAATCTAGATCGGTATCATGGAAGACTTAAAAATAAATTTCTATGGAAGAGCATGAGAAAATCATAGATGCTTTACAAAAAATGGAGGATGTAGATGGTACAATGGAATAAGTAAATATAGTTTTATTTTTATATTGTCCTTTTAAATAGATTAAATACATGTTCTGATAGTGGTCAAGTGTGTTATTAGTTGAAATTTATTTAAATTGTCCTTTTATAGATCCTTAAGCCATAATCACAAAAAGGAGTGTCCATGCAGATTCAACCTAGACAACATGGAATACTTGGTAAAAACAAGTAATTATTAGTTAAATTATATTTAAATACATATTTTGATTAAATATATTGTTATTTCTTCTACATTAATAGCTAAAATTGATCTATTATACCTTTTTTGTATCCTTAAGCCATCATCATATTGATCTCATACTTTTTAACAAAAACGAGAGGATGCCTGGATTCAACCTACACACATTTGTGGAATACTTGTAAATGAGGGTACTTGAGTTGTGTACATATATATAGTTTTATTTAAATTAAAATTGTACGTTTTGATGATTTCATTGATATTTCTTGTATCGCTCTATATCAGGTGGCATGAAGACTTACTACATTTCGGGCATGAGTTTGGGATGTTCTTGAGATGGAATTTCCATATTTTGTAAACATTGTTATGAGATGACATATATCTACATACATACTTACATAATTAAAATTTTTGTACAAATTACAAATACTTGTACATACACATTTATGTACTCTATGTACTTTTATGTATCCAAATCAATATACTATATATTTTGTTTGTTAAATGTGCATATTTTCCTACGTTGAAACTTTGTATTTGATTGTATAATCACTAAATATCATGTATAAATTATTGTTAAATCAATTATATACTCTTCTTTGATTCCCTTAAGAAGTGTTGTACTAGCACATATCCTTAATATTTGACTTAATTATATATCATTTGTTATGATGACTCACCCTAAAGTATAATAGTTGTTTATATCACTTAATATTTATACTTAATTATACTCTCCTTTGATCCCCTTAAAATGTCGTATTAGGTCCCCTTAAGATGTGTCGTATTAGAAAATAACCTAAATATTATACTTAATTATATAATTTGTTATGATGAATCACCCTAAAGTATAATACTTGTTTATATCACTTAATATTTATAATTAATTATACTCTCCTTTTATCCCCTTAAGATGTCATATTAGAACCCCTTAAGACAATCTATAAATTAGTGTTTGATGCTATTATTCATTTAGGGAGCTTATAAATTAGTATTTTTTGTGGAGCATGAGGTCAAGAGGATTTTTATGTTCTTAAGTTTTCTCTAGCCCTTTGCATGATTTGTAAATATGGGACTACATGATTTAATTTCAAAACTTTAGCCTATTTTTGGATAATTAAGTTCTTTAATCTAATGTTGTAAAAGAACTAGGAGATATGGTGTCTTCTTATAGAACATTTTTTTTGGAAATTTGTTGCATTTTGATTGTTATTTGTGTTTATTTTATAGAATTTATTAATTCTTTTGCTCTCTCATCTTGTATGGTATTTTTTATTTCTTAAAATTTCATCCTTTGTGGTATATAAACAAATTACTTTTATTTGTATATTATGATTTATTGAAAAATTATTGATTGACATGAATTGAATAAGTTCATTGACTAATTATCACTAATTAATGAATGTACATATAATGTATATCATGTATGAGATCAATAGATTTGTAAAGTAAAAATATTGAAATGTCCCATTAATTTCAACTTTAATTTCATATTTATAGTTAATTTTACATTAATGTCCTATATTAATGTCTTGACTATGAACATAAAATGTGTAAATGTACATGTGTAAATTAAAATTGAACAATAATAAAGTACATAATTGACAACATATTAAGTGCATGAAACCAATATATTAAGCACATTATAATACAACCCATGAAGTGGATGACTTGTAACACTCTGTACAAGGGAAAGATGAAATTATATGTAAGACAATGAAAAATGATTCAGTGAAAATTTAATTTATAATCATAAAATTAAATTACCATCATATCTGGGTCAAGATGCTCTAGTGCACCTGAAACAACCTCTAAATTCTCCAAATCAGTCTACATAAACAAGGCATAGGGTCATCACACAATAATGTGTTACACTTTTTTGCGAAACTTGACATTTAAGTCAACATTTTTCACCAGATCTTCACTTTCTTACACCTATAGTAGCTAAACCATTAAGAATTTGAAGATGAATCAAACTAGTGATTTGTAAGATTTTGTGTGTAGATTATAATTATATTTAAAAAATAAATAAATTGTGAATCCTTTTATGTAATTTTTAATAACTTATTTTTTCTACTAAACAACATTTTAAAAAAGTGATATTTACTTTGAACCACATAACATTTTTTATAGAAAGGACACAATTCTAATTTTTAAAATACAGATTTGTCACACCAATATCTAGTGCATGGATATTTTTTCATAATTTTTTTTTACCAATTTTTTTAATTAAATTTCCAAGTCAGAGTAATTATAATTTGGAAAAAGGTGTATTTTAGACTGCATAACATTTTTTGTTGGAATAAGGACATCAATACCTAGTGCATGTCTATTTTTTAGAGTTTTATTTCTCTATTTTCCTATTTTTTCCATATGTGTGAAACAAAGAACTTGATGTTCATTGAGAAGCCTACATTCAAAAGAAATAAAAAATAAATATAATAATAAAATTAAATATATTTAAAATTATACTTTCTAGGAACCTTATAATAAGGGCTACATACTTACAAAACCTAAATTTTAAATGAATCCATTTGATCACCCAAAAGGTGAATCAAAAGTGGTTTTTAATCAACATTTTGATAGGTGTAGAGGAGACTCCATTATAGGTATGGTTTAAAACAAACAGGCTTCTATCCAAGGGGGTTTGATTTAAGGGGATTTGATGAAACCCTATTTAATTAAAATCATTTAAATGAAAAATTTAAAGCATTAAATCAATATACTTTCTAAAAATATGTGACTTCAAGAAAAAATCAGGATGTCCCAAAAAGTGTAACACATTGTTATGGCAGCACCCCACACAAAGTTGAAATTAGATATAAGTCTACAATTAAAAATGGTTTAATTTTTAATTCAATTTAATTTATAATTTATCATATTTTAATTGTACTGTACTTTGGGGTTATGCACACTCTACTCAAGGACCTATTTGTATATGCTCAACTACAAGATGTTTCTCATGTTATAAAAGAAAAAGTATTTTAAATTAAATTTATTCAGAATATATAATTTATATTTGATTTTAAGTATAATATTTTAAATTACCATGATATTTTGAGCCTGCTATGCATGTCATCCTGGAGGTGTAACTATGACTGATTCAGGGCAAAAATTCACACTAAGAAATTCCTACAAGATCAAATTTATAGCATTTATAATTGAATTAGGTTAAAATATATATTCAAGTTTGCACATTTTATGTAGAATTTTTTTTAAACATCCTAAAATTAAGAGGCCTCACGAGTAGCCACAACATCTAATGTTTTCTCGATGCCCATTCTCATTATCATATCAACCTAGACATAAATGTAGACATTTAATGCTTATAATATTTACAAGTGTACATGCACATTTGATATATATTGAATTAAAAATTCATAATTATAACTATACTAATGTAAGTCAAACAATTTACAATATAAATGTACCTGCCCTTGATCTTTGATGCTCGATAGTGGAGGAGTGCTTGACAACCCCTCGGGTGGAATTGACGTGGAAGTCAATTGACACCCCTAAACCAATATAAATATTTATAAAATATGTTCATGATTCAATTACAAATTTAAAACTCAATTTTATTTTTTTTCATATATAATTTTAAAAAATTGAAATCAAAATACTCCATAAGCATTTTCGACTAGGACTGGTGTTAATGTATTTACTCACAAAGCAGATGATTTCCCCATCATTAGTTTCATCTGTACACCAAAAATTTTGATTGTTAAAATGTATTGGAAACTTTTCTTTGATATATAGATTCTTTAAAATTCTTATAAATTCAACATGTAGATGCATATTTATACTTGTGTCACAGTGTCCTCAAGGTGATGGTCTGATATAAGAAATTCTACAAATTAACTAAAGTGACTAGATGAAACACTAGAATCTTCACATCCGCTAGGTGTGGCCTAATCTGTTCCATAGCATAATTGATGGAAACTAGTACATAAATGTGGTCTCGACACTCTTGGAGTGGTACTCATACTAAATCCATAAAAAAATCCATCATCGTTGTCTCTATGTTTCCTAACCACTATCACAAAAGCATGTTGATCAAGGTCTCTTGCAAGCATACTAAGGGATCCTAATGTTTATACAATTGCAGGTTGATGCACAAGTGTGGAAATGGCAAGACCAAGAGGAGAAACAAGGGGTTGCACATGCATCGGGTGTTGATGATCAACCCTTTCCCCTAACCTCTGTTATGGCATGTCGACACCAACACCCTAAAATGATTTAAAATAAAAATAATTGGGATTTTTCTTGATAACAAACTCTACATATAATTTATTCAAAAAATACAATGGGACCTCAAAATTAGTATGTGGTGGACTATCAAATACAATAAACCATCTATCCAAAAAAATTGCACTCATTTTTGGATGTATGCACCACCTCATGGATATTTTAGATTTTTTGGAAGGAATGGGTTGTTGAGTAACATAGTTGATAAAGTACGGGGATAGATGGGATTTTTTTATTTTAAGGTCTAAAATGTGCTTATAGGAGAGACCATCTACATAAAATTGTCTCATCTACTCTCTTTATCATTGATGCCTATCTAGATCAAAATCAATAGTCCTAGTAATGGAATCCACAACGTTTTTCATCACAGATGTAAAACATCTCATGTGTGGTGGAATCAATGCTTGATTTTGTATAACATTGGTTCATTTTTAATGGATGCCACTTTATCATTAACATGTGCTTGTAGGTGACTATCATCAGATCCAACGGGTGGTGGGTGTGGGATATTAAGTGGAGGAGGTTGAGGGGGGAGGTGGAGCCTAGGGTGGAGGTGGGATATTAAGGGGAGGGGGTGGATGGGGAGGTGGAGCCTAGGGTGGAGGTGGTAGCGGCTGAGGTGTTGGATTGATGATATCATTAATGTTAAATTGATCCATGATATTAGATATAAGTGTACCTACATTAAATTATACAAAATTAACATGTACAAACTCAAAAAATTACAAGAAATAGTTAAATTTGAAACATACATGAAAATTTGTTTAAATAGGATGTGCATACATATACATACACATACATACATTGATTGAACTTGAGCATGTGCATACAAATTTCAAAATTTAACATGTACATACATTCAAAATAAAAAATATGATGCACAATTTGCATGCATACATCATTACACTAAAGTATGTACATACATAAAAATTTCAAATTTTAAGATCTATAACTATCCAATTTTGATACATGTACATACTAAAAAATAAACTTGAAACATTCACAAGAAGCTCATTTTTTGTCTAATATATTAAATTTTTCCAATAGGGGAAGTTGTGATCTAGAAAATAGTCATAAAATATATATTATTATAGATTCATCACTATAATTTTGTAAGTTCCACCAAACTGATAAATTTGTGTCACTAAAAATATCCATCCAACCAAAATCATAAATTCACGCCACTAAAAATATCCATCCAACCAAATTCATAAATTCATAACTATAAGATCATTGTCTTAATTTATAAATTGTTGTGGCTCTCTACTGCTTCTCTTCATTTCTTTTTTTTTTCCTTTTTAGAATCACCACCTTGGGCGACTTAGTCCCATTTGGCATAAAAATCAAAATTAACTCAAAACTTTGGTGGGATATTGTCTCATAAACCCTAAGGTCGGCATGTGATGAGATATTTTTAGGAAATTAGGGAAAATCATGTATAAATAAAGGGTTTTCCCCTCATTTTGACCCCAATTCTATTTTATGCATTAATTCTTCACTCTTCATTAACTACTCTTCTCAAGCAAGCTAGGGTTTGACTATTCTAAGTCATCAAGGCATCTCTCCAAAGAATTCAAGAGTGGATTCTCCATCCATTGCTGAAAAAACTAAATATCTATGATCATATAAAGGTACTAAATCCATTTTTCCATGCTTCATTATCTTATTTGATCACTTTGGTTTAATTACTCAAAAGGGGTTTGACCAAGGCCCCATGCCCTAATAATCAACATTCCTCTCTCTCACTTTGTGTGTTTGTAGATTTAGGTACATTGAAGGCTTGAAAATCATTGAAGAATGGATTGGAAGATTCTTTAAGACATATATTCTTTTCTAGGGAAATAAATCTACAAAAGGTCACGTACAGTGTTGAAAACCAGAGTTTCAAATCTGGGTACTTGGAGAAGCAAAAAGTTGAAATCGAGGACTTCTGACTCCACTTTCAAACTTTTAGAAAATCCAAAGTGGGATAAATATCCATTAGTGCTGAATTAGTCCCACTATACATTATTTTCATCATTTTATGTAGACCTGGATACCCATTTGGTCGAAATGGGCTTCAAAGCAGTTTCCTAGATCTGTGACTAAGTCACCCAGCTTGGCAAAAGTTTCCCAATAGACCAAAATTTTAGATTCAACAATATTTATAACCTCTTTTATATTCTAAAAATCACTCACAAGTGCACATTATTCATTTCCATATTTTTTGTTTTGCTTCACAGTCATTTCTAGGTCATTTTGTATGTGTTTGCATATCATAATGTGTTTTCCAAAAAGTTGCATTGCCTAGGTTTTACATTACTAGTTAGTTTATTTTATCAATTATTTGAACTTAGAACATATTATTTAGACACAATAAAAAACACACATCAAAATCCTAATCTTGAATGGACCCTCAAATTTTGGGTGTAAAAGAAGTCTCTCCTTCTAGGTGAAAACCCTAGAACTGCTAAAGAACCCTCTTTTTCCCCTAAAATTTGTGGTTCACACCCTAAACTGTAAAATCAATCAACCTAGATCATGAAATATTATTCACATTACAATCTTGCATGATCTTATTATTGTTAAATTTGGTTCCCTTGGGCAACTTCACCAAATTTTGAGAAATTGGTTGATCCCCTTAAGAAATGTCATATTAGGACCCCTGAAGACATCCTAAAGTATAAATTAAGGGGATCAATGTAGTAAGGTCCTAGTACAAAATTACATGGTTTTTAATTGAATAAAATTGGGTTAAGATTCCCAAGACAACAAAATTTCACTAAGCTCCTAAGCAACTTCACCAAATTTTATTCACTTGAACCATGTCGTTTTGTCCTAGGACCTTACTAGACATAGATACCCTTAAGACATCCTATCACCCTAAAAAATGAATCCATCAACCTAGATCATGATTTATCTCATTCATATTATAATCTTGCATGATCTTATAATTTTTAAATTTGGTTTCCTTCGGCAACTTCACCATTTTTGAGAACTTATTTGATCCCCTTAAGATATGTCATATTAGGACCACTTAAGACGTCAATTTATGGTTTAGGGTGATACGATGAATTAAGTAGATCTGTGTCTAATGAGGTCCTAGGACAAAATGACATGGCTAAAGTGAATAAAATTTGGTGGATTTTCCCAAGGACACCAAATTTCATTAAGGGCCTAGGAAATAATGATGGCTTTAGGATTTACAGTTTAGAGCTTAGAGTTTAGGGTTTTGGGTAATAGGATGGCTTAAGGGGATATATGTAGTAAGGTCCTAGGAAAAAATGGCATGGCTTAATGGAAAAAATTTTGGTGGAGTTTCCTAAGGCAACCAAATTTCATTTTAAGGTTCTAGGATAAAATTAATGCTTTAGTGTTTAGGGTTTAGATTTTAGAGTTTAAGTTTTAGGGTTTATGGAACTTAGGGTGAAGTTTGGGTGGCCCTTGGAATAATGGAATTGCAAGTTAGTGAAAAAAATTTCATTTTGGAATAGTTGATTGAGATAACTCTTGTTTTTGACTGACCAACCTAGATCTTGAAATATCATTCATATTATAATCTTGCACAATCTTATTATTGTTAAATTTGGTTGGCTTGGGAAACTTCACCAAATTTTGTGAACTTATTTGATCCACTTAAGAAGTGTCATATTAGGACCCCTTAAGACATTGATTTATGGTTTATGGTGATAGGATATCTTAAAGGGTTTATTTCTAGTGATGTCCTAGGACAAAATGACATGGCTCAAGTAAATAAAATTTGGTGAAGTTTCCCAAGGAAAAAAAATTTCATTAAGGGCCTAGGAAAAAATGAGTGATTTAAGGTTTAGTTTTTAGAGTTTAGATTTTAGAATTTAGGGTAATAGGATGGCTTAAGGGGATCTATGTAGAAATGTCCTAGGACAAAATAATATGGCTTAAGGGAATAAAATTAGGTGGAGTTTCCTAAGGAAAAAAAAATTAATTTTAAGTTCCTAGGAGAATATGAAGTCATTAGCATTTAGGATTTAGATTTTAAAGTTAAGGGTTTAGGTTTTAGGGAGGTTATGGTGATGTTTGGGTGGCCCTTGGAATAATGGACTTGCAATTTAGTGAATAACATTTTCTTGTGGAATAGTTGATTGAGATAGATCTTATTTAAACTAACCAACCTAGATCATGAAATCTCATTCATATTATAATCTTGCACAATCTTATTAAATTGTTAAATATGTTTTCCTTGGGAAACCTCACTAAAATCTGAAATCTTATTTGATCCCCTTAAGAAATTTCATATTAAGACCCCTTAAGACATAAGTGTATGGTTTAGGGTAATAGACTGGCTAGTTTATTAATATTTTTGACTTTATGAATAGATTGACTATTTCCATAATAGAAACACATAATTATGTATTATTAAGATTGATTTTGATGTATATTTTAACTTGATATTTTATTAATTGAATATAAGATTATTTTATTTAACATTTTTCTCAATTAATATTTCCCACTTAAAGGAATTTTGTGATATAAACAGTATAATATTTCCAAAGGTATGTTTTCATCAGCAGTACCAAAAGGAGGATCTTCCATAACTTTTGTAGAAGCCTATTTTCTTAATTCAGGTGTCATAATAGATGCACCAATCATTCCATAATTTAGTGCTATACTCAGGCTAATAGTATTTACATTTTGATTCCTTATCCTTTTGATTTTCTTCTTTTCTCTGGTCATCAGAGTATTAACTCTCTTCTTTACCTGGAATAAGTTAGCATAAAACTTCTTCAAGGTTTCTAGATCACCCAGAGATAGAGCAGATACAATCTCCTTATATGCCTTACCTCTTATTTTCTCTTATAGCTCAACCACCTCTACTCTTCTCTTCATTAGTATTTCACATAATTTTTCAAGTTAATCACACTTAATATTATCCCACTTAGCTTCCAATATAATGACATATTTAATGATAGCCATTATTATTGTTTCCTTATATTCTGCGCCCACTATATCATAAAGTTTTTCTATGGATTTCACAATATTTTCTTGATGCACTAAATTAATCACCAAAGCATGTAATACTAGAGGGGAACAAGGTCTAACTGAATATACATTTTGGTCTTCCTAGTTCAATGAGACCTCTTCTATGACTATGGCCTTATTTGAAATAACTTCACAATCACTGTAATCTTGTTCATTAACATCCTCTAAGGAGGATACATAGTGAACTTTCTTTGATCCAACACTAGTTTCTTGCGATGCTCCTTCACTGAAGGAAATGCTTACCCTTCTTTTCCTTATCAACTTAGAACTTGGGTCTTCCTCCTCTTATTCCTAGTCCTTAGTGTTTCTTAGATTGTTCTCCCTTGTGGCATTTTCTCTTCTTCCTCAATTAACAGGTACTACAAAAGGAACACTTTTTTCTCTTTCATGATCTGGTAGTGGGTTCGAAAGGGGTCGGGCCTTTGCCTTTGTTAGAGGTGTTGGGCTTAATATTTATTGAAGCTAATCCAAAATTTGGTTTGGGATCAGGGATCTTGTCACATCTCCTTACACTAGGTGATTCTCTAGACTGTTTTCCTCGAACAACTCTTCCTAGTGCTATCTCGTCATCTGTGAAACTAGATTTTTTCAGCATTTCAGTTAAATTTTTTTTCTTGTAGATTTTTTGTAATCCAAATGAATTTCCATTTATCTTCTCTACATATGTTCCAATCCAGGGTATGTTTGCATCTATTGGAATCTTCAATAAGAGTTGTACATAACCTTCAAATTCTTCTTCTATGATTTCATAACACATGGATTGAATCTAGATAGTTTGGGGTTTAACCGCTTCTACCATGCACTCATTAGAAGACACATGAAATATGATGTCATTTTTATATTTTTTCAACAATCTTCTTCAAAATTCTATCTATTTCATTCATATTTTTCTTGAATAAAAAAAAAATTCCATTGAGGCATTTCCTATGTTGTTCACATCACCCAACTTATGCATATGATCAAATATTTGATTGGCAACTGGTCAGGATGGGTTCCAAGACATTGTTTTGGATTTTCCCATAAGTATTCTAATGAAATAGAATAATAGGAAAATAATCAGAGAATTCAACTTGAAAGGATACTTCTTTTCCTTCAACATTCTCATATTCTCAAGTAGTTGTTGTCTAAGGAGCTCACATAGATCATAATTTTCACCATTTATAGTTGTGTTAAAATTAGTATAAATTATTGTGGTGAGCACATAATTTTCTTTATTGGTGAAGTAGATTTTGTGACCAATCATTATTTTTGTGTACTTTTTAGCTAGATTAGTGATAATATTTATTGTGAGAGATCTCTTGTCATATGTTACACTAGTGAGTTCCATCACCACTTCATTTTTCACTGCTTTCAGAATAAGTACTAGTCTAGTGTCACAAAGTCCAGTTTTGAATTTGATCACTTCCTTAGTTATCAAGTGTGGCTCATTGGTCCATAAAAAATAATCATGCATTCTAATAAGGATTGGTTTTACATATTTACCATCCACTATGAAACATAAATTTGGGAAGTTGTTCCAATAATTCAAATTCTTTGTAACAAGATTCAAGTACTCAGGTTTCTCCAAGAAATCATCTTCACTAGGGTTTTTCAGCCATATTTCAATCAACTTGGTGTAATTGAATTGCTCAGTCTTAACACTAATATACATTCTTGTATCCTCTATCGGCATGATGCCATGAGGAGTCAAAGAGAAAGTGCCCATAGGGTCATCTTCAAAAACCTTCATTCAATATTTCTTGTAGGAGGGTCTAGGTATTTCTGTTGTATTTACGACTACAAGAGTTTCCATTTTCTATATATCAATATTTTAAACGACTTAGAAAGAGAATTTTCACAATGTGACAATGACATAGATTCGAAAAATACCTTTTCCTTTGTGAATAGCTGAAAATAGGGTTTGCAATAGTGACACTTCAATTCACTCTAAGTCGCTCTAAATCACACTCCATCTCCTTTTGAATGCACAAGTGATCAAAATTGATTTATTATTTTTCTTTATAGATCAATGTGATGCCCTAATTCACATTAAATTTTATAAAATTTGAAAATATGGCAAAACCCTTCAACTATGCTAAAAAACCATAATATGCTCCACAAGCTAGCATACATGCACTTTTTTTCTAGTTTCTTTTTAAAAAATGAGCTACCTATTCATTTCTAACAAAATTAACTCATCCCAAGGACTGACATGCCTAAAATCATGGGGTTTAAATTATTATTTGTTAAAGCTCCCCCTAAGACAATGATATGTCTAGTTCCAAGAGGAATTGTTTCCACTAGATGAGGGCACATACGCATTAGAGGATATTGATTCTTCTTTATTTTTCCATATCTTACCCATTTCTTGCTTAACTTTATCTTTTTCAACCTTTTTCACAAGTTCATTCCTCTTTACCAGAGAATTTTTTTTTCTCTTTTTACTTTTGCATACCGTTGAAATATGTCCTAGTTTTTTGCAATTATAACAAACAATATTTCTTTGATTTTTTTTACTTCCACCAACCTTGTTCTACACTGATTCACCTTATACTCATATTTTTTGCAAGTAAAAAAATAGCCAACAAAGGATTGATTCACTCTTCATCCATTAAACTAGTTCATCATATGTGTTTTGCATTCACTAGCTTTATGTCAAATTTTATTATAAGCATAGAATTGTCTGGAGAAGTGACTAGAGAATTAATTCATCCTACTTATGAATTCAATTGACTTATGACCAATCTTGTTACATGAAAATAAAGTTCCATTGAATCATGGATACCTTTGTACATTTGGTTGTATGATAGGTGGTTTCCTTCCTGGAATTATTTTCTGCTTCCCTTTATCTTAAGTATTTTGATCATTTAACTATTTTAATATTTCACAGGTTCTTCTAGTCCCAATACACCTTTGTCTTTAGAGGGTTCTTTTAGGAAAACAGTTCATCAAGCCTGGTAGAGCTCCTCTTGAAACTATCTTCATAGAATTTTTATTTTTCCATTTATGCTCTTAGGCTTACCACTTCTTGCTCAAGCCTGGAACATTCATTAGATTTTCTTTTCATTTCTACATTCAAACACTATTCAATTCTTTTTTTTTTTTCCACTTGTAGCTTTAATCTGGTAACATCTTCATTTTTCGTGTTTTAATTGGTCACTAACTTCTCTATATCTCTCTTTGAATTTCTTTAATTTTTCTTTCAACTTTTGAATACATTCATTTTCTTCCTCAATATTTTCTTTTAGATCTCTATTCTCAATTTGATCTTTGTCAAGATCATCAAGGGTAGTCTGAATTTTTTCATTATCACCCTTTGTTTAATCTTCAAGATCTACCTCAAGTTGTAAGACTTATCCAGAGGAACCACACTTTGATACAAATTGTTAAATATCAAAGATACTAAGAGGGGGGTGAATCAGTATCTTCTTAAAATTATTGAACAAAAACCATCCAATTAATCCAATTCATATCATTATTAAGACAAGTAGAAGCATTAATTGAAAATGAAGCACATAACACAAGAACACCAAGATTTTTACATGAAAAACCTTGAATGGGAAAAACCCTAGTGAGGATTAACTCATAATATAGTATAAATAGTTATAAGATATTACAAAAGGGTGGCTCACTATCAGGAATCACTATTCAAAACTAGAGGCTCACTGCCTACAAAGTATAGAGAAAAAAATGTCTTACAACTAGAGAATGAATGGATGTAAGTACACCTCAAAGTTAAAATTTAGTTCCTTTGAAGCTCAATAAATTCGCATGCCATCAAGTCACTCTTCACTCTTTTTTCTTCCACAAACAATCTACTAATATTCACATACCTCAACTCACATCCATTACCTTATCTCGAAATATATCCTGTATATACATATATATGATTTTCCCATAGTTAATAATCAGGTTAGATTCAAGAGAACACACAACTTCTAAAAAACAATTCAAACATGTGGCACACAACTATATGTTGGCATGGATTACAAAGTTTAATCCATTTCACCTTGAACCACTTATTAGGTTGACCAACAATAGAGCTAATAAAAAAAAATGTAAACAAAAAAAATTATGGCATCAACAACCATGAGCATCTAAATGTACGAGATCCTATCCATGCATCCTTTTATCACCCAAAAACTATTTCCCAAAATTTGAAGTAGCAACCATCATCGAAGGGGAATTAGTATTAGTGGATGAACCAGCATTACTGGTTCATAATACTGGATCAACATGACTTTGAATCTTGCATTTGCAATTCATATATCATGGTGACATCAATGACAACAAAATCTATATCAAGAGATGTGATCTTCATTCTTCCAACATACATTCTCCAATGCATAAATGATAATCCAATGATTCTAATATGTGTGTCCGTAATTTCAGGCCAGGACTAAAATTCCACCTAAGGAATCTTTGTCCCCTTGAGGTCTTGAGACCCTAATTTTGAGGCATCTTAATTGGGCCCCTTTTTGGTGTTTATGTCCCAAGTTTCATGAACTGGGACTAAGATGCCACCTAGGGAGTCTTAAGCCTCCTTGGGTCATTTTCTAGATTTAAATTCAAGTTTTGGTAGGATATAGCCTCCTTTATTTAATGAATTGACATTTTGGCTTGGTGTGATAAAATTTTAGGATATTAAGCATAGATAAGTATAAATACAAGGTTCGGTCATTCATTTTGATCCTAGTAATTTGAGTATTCATTCCTAAGGAAAATTTATGGGATCAAGTGCATTCAAGAGTAATTCATTAAGTATTTGGAGTCATCATGAATAATCAAGAATCATGTCAAATTCTACTCTTGCATCATGTGTGTTATTGTGCTAACATTTGTGATGCAGGGTTTTGATTCAAGCAATCAATTCAAGTATCCATCTATCAAGCATTTCAAGATCCATATTGATTATAACCATTTAACACAAGTTTGTACAATTTACAAGGGTTTGGTGAGTTGTAGCATTGCATTTTTTTAATTCACCATTTCCCTTCATTATTTCATTTCATTTTGAGGTTTAATTACTAACAATGGGTTTTACCAGCGAAAACTCCCATTGAATTTAACAATCAACAAGTTTTCCGCTTCTTACATATTTGTGCTTGTAGATCTAGATTGAAGTATTGAAGATCATTTGTAGTGAAAAGTTTTAAAATTTGCAAATTTGCATTGAAAATTTATCATCTTCATGTAAACTCACAAGTTAGATCCAAAAAATTTAGAACTTGAGATCCAAAAAGAAGGAAGTGTGGACCTCGCAACTCAAGACAACATTTAGAAATTCTAAAAAATTCAGATTGAGACTAATACACCACCTTTGGTGTCTTAGTCCTTCTAGGCATGTCTTTCATAGATTTGTTCAGATCTAGTATCAACATCTAAAGATTCTATATTTTCCTCGAAAATCATAAGGAATACTAATACGCCATCTTGGCAATCTTAGTCCTCCACAACATATTTTGCTAGCTTCTTTACATTTCTAGAATACACAAGACATATCCAAACTTCCCAAGTACATAGATCCTATCTTATTATTATGTATTTTCATTATTTTCATCTCTCATTTAGCTTGCATAACTAGGTTTTGTAGGTTTAATGTTCATTTGTGTTTTTGAAGCATTTTCTTGGTGGTGAACCCATTAAAATCTAAAAGAACCCTTTCCTAGGTATTCCTCATTGTGAGGTTGTTAGTCAATCCAATTAGGACTCCTAGGATAATATTGAATATCCTAAATAGAATAGGTAGTCAACAGTCATATTTTATTTACTATTCAATCCTAGGGCATATTTCAATTAAAATCTCAACAAGATCAACATATAAACTTAATTTCTTCACTCCCCAACATTATCTTTCTTCAAATAGGCTATGGGGGACCTATTGATGCCAAAATTTGACAAGGTAGAAGTCTTTATGGGAAACTCAGTTAAAGGGGCTATTTCACTAAATTAAGTGACCTCTGAATTTTAAAGCAGCCAATTTTTTCTATAGCTAGGATTTTAAATGGAAAAAGGAAGCATATATAAAAAAGAAGAAGATCTTACTAGGGTGATGTGCCAATATGTAGATGTACGACACGATAAATCTATCTTTTGGATGGGATTTAAGGTCCTAGTTAGCAATTTTCTATGTCCTAGAATGACCAAAATTAAAGGTAGAAGTATGAATGATTCAACCAATGACATAAAATAATATTTATGCACATTCACTGAATCGAGGAGTCAAAGACATGATCGAAAATAGAAAAATTGCATTAAATTTATATAATTTTTGCAAATGAAACATTCAATACCATAATGACACAATAAATCTTTATCAAATATCCAAATAAAATAGTAAGGTCAAACAACATGGCATTGTCTGTGAGTTCTTTTGCAATAATCTTAAAAAAAGGAATTAAAAGGCTTGTTTATTCCACCAATTTCTCTATCAAAATCATTACCCTTGCTTTGAAATAAGAAGAAATATTTATAATAAAATCCCCAGCCTAGTGAGCTAGTAAGATAAAAGATCCATCAATCATGAGAAATGATATATATGGTAATGATTTTACCTGGTTGTTGCAACAAAAAAATATTTGAACCATGAATGAGGTTTCCCAACACTAGATGCATCCCCTATGAATGATGATAGTGCTCCTAGTAGACTAGAGTGTCAACATGTGTCACCCACTCATGATGACAGTATAATACATGGTAACTACTTGAGGTTGTTGCTTGTTTCATTTTTCCTACATGATGGAACCCTTAGAAGATCCACATGGCTATCGGTCGGGGCCTAATGTTCATCCTTCCTTCCATGCGATGAAAATGTGGATGTCTCCCAAACATATTGCACTGTAGATAGGGGCTTCCAAGGAATGTGTGGATCAATGCCACATGGGATGTAGTCGGGGCTCGATAAGGAAGTGATGGGAATAAAAATTGAAGAGTGTGAATTATCGACATGTGGAAGCATGGTGACGGCACTTGAAAAGTGAAGGAAAGGATCCTTGGGAGGAGCATTCAGATAAAGCCTTGTGAATGGAACCCAATGTTGTGTTACAATTGATAGGCATGGTCGGCATTTAGAAAAAATAAAATAACCAGAAGGGAGCTTGGGGATAGTATATTCACAACTTTTGGCAACTATTAGGGGTGTTTCGCTTATGAAACGAGGAGCCCAAAATGTCTGGTTTGCTAGAGCCTTCTCCATTGGGTGATGCAAATAGAGCTTAGAGAGGTTTCTCTACAAAGGTAGCCATTGAGCCTCAGAGGGAGTCGATATGTCACACATATTTTTTTGCAATGCATATAGATCGATCATTTTTATGTAAGGGAGCATCACCGATATATGGGCCCAAGACTCTAGTTGAAAAAGAAGTCATGCAATCGGATGAGTGAGACTCTCAATATCTTCTGCAATAAGGAGCTGACTGAAAATTTTAAAAGTACACACATCTCGCTGCTTCTATTCAATTTTTGTTGTAATATGCTCCACTGTGGCAACCAATTCATCTCCAAGGAATGAGGATGGCAAGCTAATCCAAGTTACGTGGGAGAACCTTGCCCGAATTTTATTCATGTTCTGACCCAATATGGTGGCATAGTCACTAGAATCAAGGATGTTTATGTGGTAGTGGGATGAATGTGTTAGCTATTTTAGCAACAAAATTTTGGTATTGGAGCCCCGCGCTCACCAAGACTCCATTTGGGACCAAATATAGCCTATCCAACAACATCTTGGATTTTGGAACTCTCTCTATGATGGATTGATGGAATCGCTTGATTTCTTCATGAACCTCCATGCCCAATCTTGTTGCTTCTGCCATAAATTGGAGCATTGGCTGTAGAATTAGGTAGAAGGCCTTAACTCTTTCCTAGTATGAAACATATAAATATTGGGCTATTTGAAGAAGGTCCAACTTCATGACAGGATTTTTGGTGAATTTATTTAATAGGACTATCTCTACATCCCTTAATTCCACATTATGTGTGAGCTCCACAACTTTTTGGTTCACTGTGATGAGTTGTCCCTACAGAGTCTATTTTAACACAATCTAGCTCACCTCAACTCATTCCTTGTTTGCTACTTCCTTCTCTAAGGAAGAATTCATTTCTTGGACCTCATTCTCTAGTTGGCCCCAAGGGACTTTGAAATCCACATCTTTCTATTATATCTGCTACTCCATTTGAGAGTGCTAGCGATGAAACTCTTCATCTTTTTGCTGCACTTCTTTCTCCAACTATGCCAACTAGTCTTGATATCCCTGGTTCTTCTATTGAAGCTCAACAACCAGGTTAGGGTCGAGATATTGGAACTTCGCAAGTTCCTCTTGGTTCTTCGGTTTCTTTTTCTTTTCTTGTTGGGATAAGCACATAAATTTAGCATCCCTCGCCCTTTCCTTGGCGAGCAAGACTTTAACCATTCCCATGAAAATTTTCAACTCTTCCTCCCTCTTCCTTAGTGGGCAACAAAACTTAAGAAAGCTGGTGGTCACCACCAGCTATGTTTCCTCCATGATTTCTACCTTATCCAGAGG
This sequence comes from Sequoiadendron giganteum, assembly GCA_007115665.2. Lineage (NCBI taxonomy): Eukaryota > Viridiplantae > Streptophyta > Pinopsida > Cupressales > Cupressaceae > Sequoiadendron > Sequoiadendron giganteum. The sequence continues at coordinate 302,022,969 of CM021100.1, read as the reverse complement.
TTGGTCTATTCTTAGATCGAGCCCTATGGCATACATATTATAGTCATCCAGCTGCATCTCTCCTTGTGGTTTGCTAACAGTCAAGTACATAATCACAAAATATAGTGACTGTTGAACCTCATTAAAAATAGTCTATACTTTTGGCTCTCCTAGCCTCTTAAAATCTTTATATTTTTTTCTTTTAGGCTTTGATTTATTGGGCCTGCTTAGTTTATTACCTTCTACTAAGAATTCTGACAATTACCTAATGAGTCCACCTAAGAAAGGTGTGTCGAGAGGAAGAGCAAAAGGAAATGAGAGAGTAGTGGTCCAAGGTGAATTATTCCTTGGAACACTAATTGTTTAAAGAGATAAAGGAAGGATATTCTAGTACCCAACCTACAAATCATTAGGAGGACTTGAGGGAAGTGACATCATGCTAGATTCCATCTACTGGGAAGACTAGATTGGGACCGACATGGCACCAATAAGAGGGGTATTAATGATGGTAGAAGAGGTATAATTTGAGGTGCTTGGAGATGTAGAATGGGCTAAGGAAAATGGTGGAATGATGCTCATGAGAGAAAAATCTATGGTCTTCTAATAGGTCTCCCCATTTTCTAGAGTGAATGACTCCAATTGAGGTAATTTGGAGCCTCACTCTGGGATGCACAACATGTCTGAGATAGCCTCTTTGGAGATAATAACTCTTAACTCTCGACCCTCAATAGTGTTGGTATCTGGGTTGAAGTGTCTGATGGCCTCGTCGACCAATTTAGGGTAGTAGCCCACTGAACCAACATTTATGTGCCAAGGAATCTAAGTCACTATTCCTTTTCATTCTTTCATAGGCCACCTCCCTCAGTGTCTTTTGGTTCATCACAAGGATTGGATCATTAATATTGTCCAATTCTTCTTTACTTTAGCTCTAATCTTTGTGGGGACTCTTCTTTTTTGCAACCCTCGTATTCACCCATGTTGCCTTTTTTGGTATACTAGGTGAAGCATAAGAGATATCCTCGAAGAAATAGACAGTTGGCTCTTTTCTCATGGCTTGAAATAAACTTTGGGCCCTCTCTTCTTGCATTTTTTTTTGGGAACTCTAATTAGCCTCCATCTGTTTTAAACTTCTACCCAAAACACCACATAAGGCCCTGAACTCAAAACCAAACAACCTCTTGGTTTAGGTTCAATTCACACTAGGGCAGTGAATATTCTACAATTACGTTCCTACTCAATTGTTTTGTTGCTATATGCATCACACTCGTATCCTTAAAAAAAAAATTCTTCTAATTCCCTTTACATAGTTAAGAATATTTATGCTTTGTTTAGCCTTTGCATGCGACACTTAGCTTTTTTATTTGATTTGTTTCGTTCAAACAGTAGACAACGATTTCATTTTTGCATTTAATTTGGCATGTAATACCAACTCCTCCATCCATGAGAAATGAAATACTTTTCCCTTTTGAAAAGATAAGAATTCATGATTACATCAATGATAATGTCCCTTCAGCATGATTTTCTTGGGAAATAATGCCATTGGTGAAATGCTTGCCATCATTTCGCACGCCTTAGCAATAAATATCTTAAAAATAATAATCAAGTTGAAACCGTAATGAGTACTTAGAAAATATTTGTGCTCAACCTTGGAGCTTGAAATTGCCTACATCATGACACCTCAGTATCTGTCCATATGAGCCAGTGCTTGGGATTTCCACCAATTTTAACTATTTGATTGTCTCTCCTTAATCTTGCACGGAGCAATTCGTACCTACAGACGCAATGGGTTGGAATACCGAGCTGGAATTTTGGTTTGATTTTTGAGTTAGCACTTGATTATCACCATGCTTTAGATGTAGGCTACCTTAGATATTTCTATAAATAGGCCCTAATATAGTAGTGTAATCACACTTAGCGATTAGCAAATTAGAATTGGGATGTTAGATAGGATTATCATTTAGATGGTTGAGTAGATACTAATATGATGAATAATCATATTAGACTAGTGTATAAAAAGTCTCAAATAACCTTTCTGATAGAGATTTCAAATAGGCGCCTTAAGCGCATGACTACAAACAAGCACTCGCTCGCTATTATAACATTGAAATGGGTTCAAGGTAGGGATTGTATTTAGTATGAATACAAGTATTAGGTAAATACCAATATTTTTTCTCATTTCGTTGCCTTGTTGCTTGATATTTAGGTCCCAAAACCCATGACTCTACATTTAACGCTACATATTTTTCGAAAGTAGTACCTCAAAGGTCTTGGTGAGGTGGTGATGAATGCAGTGTATGTCTCGCGCCTTCCTATTGCAAGTGACTTGAATATGAATATTGAAGAATACACAGTGGTACCATGGGTGCCATTCCTAAGTGGGTTTTAGATTCACTCACTTTTTGAGCATCGTTAGAGAACCACTTGTGCATGCCATGTTTTGTTGCACTGTTAGAATTTAGTGCTATTTTATGACATGGATTGGTACATTGACTTTAGTAACATTGTGTTCCCTCCCTCGCTTGTTCTAGGTGTTGATGCTACTACTCTAGGTTCCATTTCTACTAGTCATAACCTTCCTACTAGTTGTAACAAAGCTCTTACTGATGAAGACAATGCTCATGTTCCAAATACTTAAAGTTTGAAAAAAAATTCTCTTTTTGAATATATATATTCCAGAAAGAGGGCTTGTGTACGTATATATAAAGAAGGTATATACATATAGTCATAGTACTGATTGCATGTCTTGAGAGCCATTTTGAAATTTTTTTTTATCAAATTATATATATAATGAATATACTTGCTTATCTTATACTCCCTATCTTTATTCCTATGTTTCTACAATATGGATTGAATTAAATTCTTCACATATGAATTTAATTTCTACAACATGAGTAGTATAGTAATTTTGTGTTCTTGTAATAATGAGTTTCATGCATTTTCCTACTTCCTACATCTGCAAAATTATTGAAAATATCGGCCAAAAAAACACGAAAGGGAAATTAATTACATTATTCACATATTTACACTTGCACAAAGTAACTAAAGCTTAATTGAAAAATTTTAAGTGAATCCCATTAATTGGAATTCCCAATGCTTTGTGTTCCATGTTCTCTAATTTGAATGCATTATGTTGTTTTCACTAAATTATTTTGAAAGGATCCTCCTAGAGTTTGTCGAATTTTCCATGTTGGCTAGGCTTTGCAACCCTTTCATTGAAATTTAATACTAGGTCTTTGCATTTTAGACCTTGGTTTGAAGCTTTCTTTTTAAACCACTTCTTAACCACCCACTGGCAGTTGGACATGACTATTAGTGCCTTCTCCCTTTTTTCTTGTACTTCTAGCAATTCAACCAACCAAATCTCCATAGCTCCGTTCTCCTCAATTTGAAGAGACTTGAGTAGCTGTAGTGCAGGTATCTCCATAGAGATAGTAAACAACACCTCTTTTCTATACACTAGTTCATATGGAAAAGTTTCCAGGGCTTGCTTAGGAGTTATGTGGTCTTCCCATAACACTTTCTGGAGGTTCTTGTGCCACTCCCTCTCATGGTTGGACCTAATCCTTTTAATGAGTCAGACTAGATTCTTGTTAGTTAACTCGACTAGGCTATTTCCCTGTGGGTAGTAATTTTATGATATTTTCAAGATTATGCCATGCACAAATGTGAACTAATATAACTTGGAGCTATGGAAAGAATTGGAATTGTCTAAAATGATATTCTTTGGTAGACCGAATCTCATTACTAGCCCCTCGATAAAGTCCACAATTTCTGCCTCTATCACATTCTTTAGGGGCAGGGCTTCATTCCACCTTGTGAAGTAGTTTGCAGCTATGGAAATCCAATTATGACCAATGGTGGAGGAAATATTGATCATTCCAATGAAATAAAGCTTCCATTGTGCAAATGATTTATCTGCTACTATCAGATTGAGAGGCATGGAAAAAAAATTTCTTCACAGAGAAGTGTTTGCGTTCATGGCTGCTATGGATGGTGGCAAGAATTTTCTTTGCTTTCTTTGTAGTGATGCATCATAGTAGGACTCCATTGAAGTTCCTATTGAAAAGGATCCCTTCAATAAGTGAGTACCCACTATTTTAAAATCAGTAGAATCTTCTTCTCTGCGAAGGAAGTCCCGGTGGATACTTGCTAGTGTGCACAAATCTTATTCTATCTGCTAGCCAGTAGCATTTTGGTTCGCACTCATTTTTTAGGACCAGCTCCTCTTACTCTTCCTCACTTTCCATTTCTTCATCATGTACCATATATTTACACAAACCTCTTCCCTGCCACTCTTTGTAGGCTTGACCTTGATGTCATATGCTAGGATCTTAGTGATCTAGTTGGCCCTTTTATTGGTGGTTTTTCCTTCCATAATATATTCACACACACTAGAATGTGAAACATAAATGATCACCTTATTAAAATATATGAGATGTCAAAACATCTCAAGTCCCTTTACAATTGTTAACGGTTGCCTTTCGATGAAGTTATAGTTCGTATCATATTCCTTCAAGGTTTGAGAGTGAAAAGCTATCTGATGTTCTCCTTTTCCTTTATCATCCTTTTGAGTTAGAACAATAGTGATGCTTGTCCTACTCCTAAAAAAATACATTATGCATTTTTTGACAAGTCTAGAATTACCAATACAGGAGCTAAAGAAATAGAATCCTTCATCCTCTTAAAGGCTTCTCTCACTTCTTTTTTCCATTTGTACAGTTGGTCCTTTTTCAGCATTAGGGTGATTGGTATAATTATTCCTGCAAAATCATAAATAAACTTTCTTACAAAGTTAACCTTCCCCAAAAAATATTGGACTCCTTTCTTGTTGATTCGAAGGGGAAGTTCCCTAATTACTTTTACCCTTTCAAGATCAATAGAAATACCTTCTTGGGACACTACATGTCCCAACAATTTTCCTTGCAGTACTTCAAAGACAATTTATTTGGAGTTCAAGGATACCCCAAACTCTTGAATTTTTTTGAAAACCACTTCTAGATGATCAAAATGGTTGTCTTTAGACTTGGAAAATACATTTAGATCATCTAGAAAGATGAGGATAATTTTGTTGAGAGTGATGTCCATTTCCCCCTGTATAGTGTCTCCCACATTTGAGAGGCCGAAATGAATTTTAGCATATGAGAATGCTCCCACTTAGTGGTAAATGTGGTCTTGTTTTGATCTTATTTTTTTAGCTGAACCTGATTGTAGCCCAAAAATCCATCCAATAGAGAAAACATCTTTGAACATGCCACAGTCTACAAGATTGATTCTATGGAAGGTAATGGGTAATGATCCTTTAGTGATGCCTTGTTTAGGTCATGGAAGTCAACACAGAGAAAAATGTATTTTTAATTCTTTTGGACTAGAGAGAGGTTAGATACCCATGCATTGTTCTTGATTGAAAACACAATCTTGGACTGGATTAGCTTCCCTAGCTCTTGTGTCATTAGGGCTTTAATATTTGGATTGACGGGCCTCTATTTTTGTCAAATAGGTTTAGCATGTTCTATTTGTTTGATGGTGTGTTGGATGATGTCAAGAACATATCCCCTGAGGTCATCATAAGACCAAGACACGACCCCTTTGTATGCTTCACAAAAGTGTATAAGTCTATCCATTTTGCATTGTGGAACTTCCTTCCTGACCTTTTGTTCTCTTTGGTCTCCAACCTCAAGGTAGGCTTAATCTACTTGGTCTGCTACAAATTTTCTCATATCATTCGATACATAATCAGAGTCAAAAATATTTTCCAAAGTGACCAACCCCTTCGATTTTTTTTTATCTCAATTGAATGATTTTCCCTTCATATGCTTCTTCAATATTCAATTGAAGTTGATTGGCGAACTCTCTCGACTGTTGAATGAAAGAGGCGATGTGTTTTTCACTTTCAAAAAATTTCTAGCTCTAATTATTGTCTAGGATGGAGGGTCGTACGATCACTCTCTTAGAGTGTACATTGTCGCCATGCAATCCATAGTTGAATTTTGTTCTCTTGGCACCACATGGATATTAAAAGGTTCAAATTTTTCAATAAGGTCTCATACCTTGTGTCTATAAGACTGCATGCAAAAAACATTTGTAGCAGAGAGGTTTCTTATTTGATTGATTATAAGTTTGGAATCTCCGATCATCATTATTTATTTGACACCCATGTGCTCTATGAGGCTTAGCCCTTGCACAAGAACTTCTTATTCAACTTCATTATTTGAGAAGGAAAACTAGAAGCAAAATGATCCAATAATATACTCATTGGTTTGAGATGTTAGACATATCCAAAGCTCTGAGGCTTTTTCGATTGCAGATTCCTTTAATAAACTCGAGAACTCTTGATCCTCAACATAGATGATGTAGGTGCCTAGCTTGGTAGCATGATGATTTCTGAGAGGATTAGTATCTACATATTCACTCAAGAAAACCTCTTCTTGATCGGTCTGGTATTTGATTACCTTCTAATATTTTTCTAGCTTGATACCAACAGTTGCTTCTTTGGTAAAATAAGTATGAGCGGCTTCAAAGTTGATAATGGCTTCATCAACTACATGTTTAATATGTAGAGGTTCTAAAATTATCTTCATTTTAACTTTGTGCTTGGTCTGGAGAATTAGGTTGGACCAATCTAAAGAAAGGTATCTGCCTATATTTGAGGTGAATTCCTGAGATAGACAAAGGTCGAACATGGGAGGGACATCTATGATCGCAATATATTTTGGTATCGTGATGCTAAGATAGGAAAACAAATTCAATGAGAGGTCTTTAATTAGACCTACAATTTCAACCTTGTTCCCATCTAGCTGCGTGACTCTTCTTTTCAAGGGCTCATAGCTACTTGCCTAGGGATTTAGCTATCTGCTTGGGCATGACTATGGTGTTGGCATGGGAGTCAATCATGGAGTTGTGCAATAGTTTCTTTCCCACAATGAGGGTTAATAAAAATTTCTCTTCTTTGACTTTGATCGAAGTCTCCTCTATAGTATTCGTGAGAACTTTGGCCAAAGTTTTTGAGTCTATAACCTTTTTGAAAGATTTTTCTATCAATTTCGCATCCACATGTTCTTGAAGGGCCTTCTATAGTAATGATTTTTTCTCTGCAATGACTAAGATATAACAAAGGGATACAATAGCAGAAGATTTCTTCAACTGGTCCACTACATTGAAGGGTGACAGATTTGGAAGCTTTTTTTCCTTGGCCCTAGTGATGAAAATATCCTTGCATAGTTGTGGAGTGATTCTGGGAGAGCTAGGGAGTTTTCCCAGGACGCTTCTAGGCTATGGAGTGACTGACTCACCTGTGAATCTCCTTTTTTATCTAGTGTTGTAGTCAAACTGTAATTGTCAAGTATTTGATGTGGATGCCTCATATGTGAACAATGATTCTTTTCCTTCCATCCATGAGAAAAGAGCGTGATTGATAGCTATGTCATTTTATTGTTCTAGGGACATTCTCTACATCTATGCGGTAAGAACTACATTCTCCATTTGGGGAGAGGCATATGTATGAACTCCTGAATTTGGCACCATGGCTTGGTCATGTTGTTTTGCAACTTTTTGCTATAAATTTCCATGCGAACAATTTTGAGGCATATGCATGTCACTGTAGGGGAAGAACCATGGATTAAAATCTTCGATGAGATTGTTTTTCCCTACGGTCAACTCTCTTCTTGTACTTATTGGAGCAACTCCCAATGGAGTTGGTACCATTAATATTTGGTTTTTTTTTCAGTTTTTAGATTTATGCGCATGACTCCTTGATATTGGTCATGTTGGTAGAAGGTTCTATTGCCTTGGTAACTTTGGTAGGCTGGTCTTGGAGGAGCTGTCTTGTTGTGCTTGATAGTCATTAATTTATTTGTTAAGTTTCATAACATCTCCTTTATATCGTTCATCTCATCTATTGAAGTGTCAGATGTAGAAGCAACATTTGGTGGCACACTTTGATATGTGTACATAGATGGGGGTGGCGTGGGTGTGCTAGTAGATGAAATCTCCCGGGTGGAAGTTGATACTTTGGGGAATATCGACATAATGGAATGAGGTGGCAACTTCCCGACATCGATCAAATTGTTCTCCACCCTAACTGCTATTTTGTATGCATTTGGTAATGTGGTTTCACCAAGTGACTAGATCGTTATATTGAGATATCGACGTTGATGGATTTCAAGTAGAACATAAATGCCAACTTGCTTGATGAATGAATGGTAGTTTTGATCCTCTACCAGGTTATACAAAATCGAGCATTGAAGTCCGTCATGACATCAGAGGGTGCTCGATTTATTGTTTCTAGCTGATGATATAGTGAAGTCCTGTCTCCATCATTCAAGAATATTTGATAAAAAGGATCCTTGAGATGATCCCAAGTACCAATAGTGTTAGCCAGTAGAGTGTGATACCAATCTAATGTTTTTCCTCAAAGAGAAGCTACGAGCAACCTCAATGCTATGTTTTGATCTATAACTTTGTGTACTAAACACACATCTGCCACATCTTACAGATGTTCAGAGGGTGTTCTTGAACCATCTCCCCTAAGCTTAGGAATTGCTTTGAGAGTAGAGATCAATATAAGGGCCCAAAATGTATGCAACTAGGGCTACAAGAGGACTAACAACATCCTAAGCCACTTAATTTCATTTAGTGATTGGTAACATGGCTGGCAGAGGATTTAGAACATTCACATGATGGGTTCTAGTTGGTACTATTCCTACTAGTGATACCAATGAACCAGTGTAATTTGTTGTTTGGGATCTTGTAATAGGTCGATGGCTCATAACCTTCTCAAGAATTTAAGCACGTCTAGAAGGTCCCACCGGGTGTTCCAGAAAAAATAAACTATTAACGCCAAAAATTGACAAGGTTACAACTTTTGTGGGAAACTTAGTTAAAGTGGGGGAGATATTGTGCTAAACTGAATGACCTCCAAATTTTAAACAAGTTAGATTTCTCTATAACTGGGGTTTTGAATGGGAAAATGAAGCAAATATTAAAACCAAAAGATCTAACTAGGGTAATGTACCAAGATGTAGATGTAAGGAACGATAAATCTATCTTTTGGATGTGATTTAAGGGCCCATTCAACAATCTACTATGTCCTAGAATGACAAAAATTAAAGACAAAAGTCTGAATGATTCACCTAATGACATAAAATAATATTCATGCACATTCACTAAAAGAGGAGTCAAACACATGATCTAAACAAGCAAACTTGTATTAAATTTATAGAATTTTTGTAAATGAAACATTCAATACCATAATTATAGCGTAAAAATTTGTCAAATATCCTAAGAAAATAGATAGTTCAAGCAATGAAACAGTTTGTGAGTTCTTTTGCAACAATATAAAAGAAACCAATAAAAGGCGTGGTTCTTCCACCAATTTATCTATCAAAATCTAAACCCTTGATTCAAAATAAGTAGTATTTAATGAATGTCAGCCTATGGGATCTAATTAACGGGATATTATATGGATTTCTTATATAAATGAGGTCTCAAAACATTATTTCATCAATAATTGATGATATAAAGTCAAGCACTCAAGAGCTAATCATTCCAAGACTTTAGAAGATCATCAAGAGAGCATTCAAGATCATTTCTCAAGTATTCAATAGCATATTTCTTTATCATTTATTGCAAAAACCCAAGATCCATCATCATTCAATGTTATCAAGCATTAAACATCTTATTGAGTTAGTTTTGTTATGTAGTATTGATGATCCAAGATCAAGCATTGTTTGACACCTATTGTCAAGATGAAGATCTACATCCTTCATGGTCATTTCATGTTGAGTTATAGATTTACATGACATCATTTACAAGGAATCCTTCAAGGTATCATTGTTCATGTTTCATGCTTCATGTCCTTGATTCATTGTTTCATCACTTGGTTTAGGGTGCTGCCACAATAATGGGTTACACTTTTTTGGACATCCTGATTTTTGCTGAAATCACACATTTTTAGAAAAAATAATTATTTAAGCCTTAAAAAGATTCCATTTAAATGATTTTAATTGAATATGGTTTGATCAAAGCCACTAATATCAAACCCCCTTGGATAGAAACCCGCTAATTTTAAACCATACCTATAATAGAGTCTCCTCTACACCTATCAAAATGCTGATAAAAGACCACTTTTGATTTACATTTTGGGGGATAAAATTAATTTATTTAAAATTTATCTTTTGTAAACATGTAGTCCTTATTATAAGCTTCCCAAAAAGTATAATTTTAAATATATTTAATTTCATTATTATATTTATTTTTTATTTGTTGTGAATATAGGGTATTTAATTAACATCGAGGTCTTTGTTTCACACATACGGAAAAATAGGAAAAAGAGAGAATTTTTTTTCTAAAAAATACATGTACATTAGATATTCATATCTTTATTCCGACAAAAAAGGAATAAGTTAATTCAAATGCTACAAAAAAAGTTATGCAGCTGAAAGTATAATATTTCCAAATTATAATTACTTTGACTTAGAAATTTAAAAAAAATATATATATGCAACGAGAAATTATGAAAACATATCCATCCACTAGATATTGGTGTGAAAAAACTACATTTAACAAATTAGAATTTTATCCTTTCTATAAAAAAAGTTATGTAGCTGAAAGTAAACATCACTTTTTGAAAATGTTGTTTCGTAGAAAAAATAAGTTGATAAAAATTACATATAAGGATTCACAATGTTTTTAATTTTTATTTTTTAAATATAACTATAATCTGCACATAAAATCTCACAAATCACTAGTTTTCTTCATCCTCAAATTCTTAATGGTTTAGCTTCTATAGGTGTAAGAAAGTGAAGATCTAGTGAAAAATGTTGATTTCAATGTCAAGTTTGGCCAGAAAGTGTATCCCATTATTGTGGGATTACCCTTTAATTATCTAAATAGGTTTTGACCAAGGCAAACCCCTATTTACTAATAATCGTCAAGTTTTTATACTCTTTAGATGTGTAAATGTAGATCTAGGTTTCTTGGAGCATGATCGATCATTGAAGATTAGGTTACAAGCTTTGAGAATGTTTTTATAATTGTCTCCTCTTTAGCAAGGTTGTAATCTTCACTAAAAGGTCATCTATAGATCTTAAATCAAGGTTTCAAATCTGGAAACAAAGTAAAACATAAAAAATAAAGCATTGAAGACCAAATTCATACTTTGAATTTTTAGAAAACCCTAACTAGACTCATACACTAATCTAGGTGTACGAGTCCCAGATTAGGTTTTTTTTAAAGATTTTAACAATTTTGGATACCCCTTTTCTAGAAACCAGTTCTTGTGCTACACAAACCAAGATTTGGAACTAATACGCCAAGATTGGTGTATGAGTCCGAGTAGGCAAAAAATTTAGGTTATTCAACATTTCAGGCCTTCACTCAAGCTCTCTCAAGTTTCTAGGTGCTCCTTTGTACTTTCCCAATTTGTTGTTTTGAGTTATTTTCATTTATAGTTCATTTAGTGAAGTTTCTTGCATCATTAAGTTCAATCATTAGATCATGCATTTCATACATTTTTCCAATCCCTATCTTGGTGGTGAACCCCTCAATAGTTTATAGTGATACCCTAGTTCAACCCTATTGCAAGATCTTTTTTCTCTACTTCATCACTAGATTGAGATCTCTGCGGCCATCCTTTAATGTGGAGCATAGAAAGTTTTTTCTCTTAAGCCCTAAACCCTAGTGACGACTATTTTCTATATTATAGATACTATTTAATAGGAATGGACTAACACATATAGAGTAATAATTAATTCTATCTCAATATCTAAATTCATAGATTCACCAAGGTAAATATTTTTTTGTTTTGACAATTAATAATAGCTAACAAAAATATGATCATATTCTATCTACTAAAATAACATTGTCCAAATACATTTGTTGTTATTAGTTTATTAATTATCAATTGTTGATTACCATTTCTAAATCATGAAATAAATACTCACTTAAAAGTATTAAAGTTTATTCTAATTGACTGGGTATCTATGATAAGTTATTTTACATATCAAAGAGGCCAATTCAAGTGTTGTAATGATGCTTTAAGATGTGGATAAATTGCCTAAAACATAGACTTATTATTACATGTATATAGTTTTATCCCTTAGACATGGTTATCCATTCAAATATTATCCTTAAGCACTTAGGATCATTATAGTGAATACACCATATATAAATATGTATCTAATAATCTCAAAAGAATCCCCTAATATATAAAGAGATGAGATCTAAACATACCTTGACTGTATTAAATCTAGCCCATATTTCTATACTTAACATTATTTTACACACATAACTACGCACATGATTATATTTGCAAGTATTCGTGTGTGGCATGGGTAGGCTACACACATGTATATATCCTAGAATCGCACCATCTTACTTCTGCAGAAGGGTGAACATTCACACCATTAGGTATTAGCTATGCTAAAGGTTGTTTATGTACACCACTTGATAATGTACACCATTGTACACCCACATTAGGAGTAGAATGACGATGGATAAAGAGGAGATACAATTATTTCACTCTCAAAGATGTGATCTCAATGTCTTAGAGTTAGAAAGGGAAAATAACATATTTTATTGAAAAGTCAACTCGCTGATCTTGACTAGGCCACCCAACTTGAAGGATATTTGATCATCTTATTAAAAGAACAAAAACTAACAAAAATATAAAGATAAATCAACAATTCAAGAGTGATAACAAGAACATGATTTTTGGAAGTATGGGCAAGGTAGATGAATTATTTAATAGAATGCCTCAAGAAAATGTGGTCTCCTGAAATTTCATGAAAAGCAAGTGCAACTAGCAATTGTTAAGACAAATTCAACAATTTTTGTCAAACATCCTGTTAGAATAAACTAATGATATTGAGCATTTTTCTCACTGTAGCCAACATAGCTGACTTTAGCTATCCACACCTCATGCTTCACCTATATATCATAAATGTTGCAAAAACCTCCTTTCTATAGTTTGCATTGTATTAATTAAAAATTCATCTATAAATCATATGCTTGAGCTTGTGTTTAAGTAGTGCTCAGATTTGAGCGAATCTATTTTTAAATTTTTTTCTTTGCTCTATTTTTGGTTCTATCTATACCTGAAAAATCTTGCTAGACTCACCTAGGAACATTTTAAGCCCATCCTCTTCATTCAAAAAAGCTCCATACACTTATTCTAGTGTATAAAATCTTGACAACTCTTGCTAGACTCACCTATGAACTTTTTAAGCCCCTCCTCTTCATTCAACAAATTTGGACATACACTTATTCTAGTGTAATATCCTCAAATTTTCTAGTAAGATATAATGTGCGGATGAAGTTATGATACTCATTTGGAAGACTTTCAATTAAAAAATCTATAATTTTAGAGTTCATATTCAACCTTCTTCATTGCAAGTTTATTTCTTAAGTTTTTCAATTTTGCAATATGATCATTCATGCTATCTCCTCCCTCCATTTTAACATGAGTTAATTTTCTTTAGATGTCCACCACTTTTAATTTTCTAATTCTTTCCTACATTTTTTACAAATTTTCCCATATTTTCTTTGTTTTTTTTAGATCTTGAACATGAAATTTTATCCTTGGACTAATTTTCCATAAAATAGTAGCATGTGCATTCATATCCATTTTATTCCATTTTTCATGCTTAGTTTCATTTGTAGGTTTGTATTCAATTTCTAGCTCCCATAATTCTTTGAGAATTTATTTTGTTCTTTCTATGGTTGCCTTTGACATCTCTAATATGAATGCACACGCTACTATTTTATGGAAAACTAGTCCAAGGATAAGATCTCAAATTCAATATCTAAAAACAACAAATAAAATATGGGAAACTTTGCAAACAATGTATGAAATAACTATCAAATTAAAAGTGACGGACATCAAAAGGAAATTAAATCATTTTAAAATAAAGGGAGGAGATAGTATGAATGATCATATTGCAAAATTGAAAAACTTAAGAAATCAACCTACAATCATGAAGGTTGAATATGAAGACTCTAAAATTATAGCTTTTTTAATTGAAAGTCTTCTAGATGAGTATCATAACTTCACTTGCACATTAGAGCTTATTGGAAAATTTGAGGATATTACACTAGAATAAGTGTATTGAGAGGGTTAAAAAGTTCACATGTGACTCTAGCAAGAGTTCTCAAGCATTTATGGCTCGAGGAAAATATAAGAACTATAATAAAAATAATTCATACAAAAAATCAAGGGAATCAACACATAAATAATCAAAGGCGATGGAATCAACCCAAGGATAATCAACAAAGGAATAGTTTTCAAAAGGGAAAAAATGAATGGAGAAACAACAAAGATCATTCTAAAAGAGAAAAAGCTATCAAAATGTTACAACTTTGAAATAGAAGGGAATAAAAGTGATCAATTTTCTAGGAAATCATTTACAAGAGGTCAAACAAAATTTCATCAAAGAAGGAAATAAAAATTTTCTCAAGAAGATGGTAATATTATGATAGCCTCTTTGGCTACTTAAGGAAATTCAAATGACACATGGTATATTGATTCAACAGCTAGTCAACATATGAGTTACAATAAAAACTTATTTAATTCTTTAGAAGAAACAAAAAGTTCAAGGATATTTCTTGGGGATGATAGTTCACATGAAATTGAAGGAATGAGTTAAATTTCAATGAAAGGACATGATGGTAAGAAGTTGGAAGTAATATATGTGAATCTTGTACCTAAGTTAATCAAAAATATTATCTTAGTGAGTCACATAGCTCAACATGGTTATATGGTGAAGTTTTATTTAGATAAGTGTCTAATCAAGAATATTAATTATGGATTCAAAATTGTGGCTAGAGGAGTTGAGAGTGATGGAATCTACAAAATTTTAGCATTTGTTGATAAGAAAGCTTACACTACTACAAGTTCCTCCATAAGTGAGTTGTTGGATCAAAGGTTTGGTCACTTAAACTATCAAAATTTGTCTATTCTTTTAAAAAATATAAAAAAATCATATGTCTAACCACCTTAACTTGGTCAAAACTTCATGAAATTCAATTTTTATTTTTTTTATCATATAGTATGCAAAGCATAGAATGTGACACATATTTTGGATTCAAAAATTATGATACCATTCAAAATCTATAGATGTTTTTCAATCAGCCTATCAATCAGAACTTTATTCGTAATTCAATTAGAAAATTAATAATTATAGACATGCAAAATTAAAATTATTCATTAACATAATATTTGATCATTTTCTTTTTAATTAATTAAATAAAATTAATTAATTAACCTCCTAAAGTCTCTTCATTTAGTTAAATCAAATGTGTTTAATTAAATGACTAATAACCATTATCTCATCTCATTTTGATTTATCTTAACCCACAAATCTAAGTCAAAATATCACAATAAACTAATCACTAGCTTAATTAATCAAATCCCTGATTAATGCTAAGCCTAACCCATGTCCCATCCTCTAGCTTTTCTCACTTGCACAATAAATAATTTATTTTGATTTATTAAAAGAATCTTATTAAAAGAATCTGTTTTCCTCATAAGGTATATTCCTAATGACTATGCCCTCATTAACTCCCTTTGTTTGATTTTTTTGTCCAAACAAATTTACCCCCAAACCTCTCAACCACATGCATTTAACGTTATTTTCAAATTTCGAATTGGCACATTGGCCAAAACTTGCACAATCATGTCCCATTCACATAGTGACAAGTGGCTCTTCCCTGTTTGTTGGGGATTAGTCCCACATTCTTCAAATTCATCTCTTCTCTCTTCAATATCACCTATAAATCCAAGGGGTTTTCTCCTTCATTTGCATCAACCATTTGAGCATTCTCACCATAAGCAACTTGAGTTCATCTTGCATCTCTTTGGCTGTCATCATCATTAAGCTTATCAGGGATTGGGAAAGGGCTCTCTTCTCACATCAAGGGGCACCAATCCCCCTATGGGATGGTGGTTGGTTAACTTAGATTAGATTTTCATATTTTAGATTGCACATACATTTCTTCATGTTTTTCTCTTCTATGTTTGATCAACAATTTTATAGGGAGAGGTTTCTTTCAATTTACTAACAATGGCTAATCCATGTATTGTTAGTTTGTTGCAGATTTTCATGTCACATTTTGGTGCTAGAAGGAGGGAAAAAATATAATCTTTGCTCATCTCCATCTATTTCAAGCATTAGATCACTATTTAGTAATCATGGTTGTGGTAGAAAAGCATGACGATTCAAGTTATTTCAGACCTGTTTTGGAAGTGTCATAATTAGTCATATCATATATGTTCATCAACATTTATTTTTCTAATGCTTTGTGATTAATCTTGGTGATCTCACTTAACTAGAATTGATTTTTGTTTTACTTACGAATATATCAGCTTTAATCCTTTCTTTGTGTGCAACAGTTAGGCCTATACTCCCACTTAATTGAGATGACTTTAATATTCATTATTACAGTTGTTTACCTGTTTATATTCATGATTACAATTGTTTTGGAAGTGTCATAATTTGTCATATCATATATGTTCATCAACATTTATTTTTCTAATGCTTTGTGATTAATCTTGGTGATCTCACTTAACTAGAATTGATTTTTGTTTTACTTACGAATATATCAGCTTTAATCCTTTCTTTGTGTGCAACAGTTAGGCCTATACTCCCACTTAATTGAGATGACTTTAATATTCATTATTACAGTTGTTTACCTGTTTATATTCATGATTACAATTTTTTGACTAGAATATTGTAAAAAAAATCTCCTCTTATGTGGTTTTACATTATATAGTTTAAAAGACGTTCTTACCTATCTGATTGACTGGTGTTGCTCAGGGATTCAACAAAAAATTTCCCGAGTCAGCTACTCCTTTGTGTGGTTAAATCTGCTCATCAAGGTCCATGTGCATACTGTAATTGTTGGTATAAAAATGTGATTTGATGTGATGACTTTTATTTGATCGTGCCACCAATGAGGGTAATGTAGTATAGCTAGATAGTCATTGAGTCAATTTTCAATGCTAAAATTGAACCCTAAGGTTGTCTAGCCACGTCAAATTCAAGACATACAAATATATTACAAGAAAATCTAACTTATGTTTCACATATTAGTATAATGCAACGTTTATATGATCAATTTTGTAATTTAACTATCAAATAGCACTTTGCATGCAACAGTTCAAACTTATAAGACTACGACATTATGCAAGGTCTGTTTTCAAAATGTAAGATAATAATGGTCAACACTGATCAATGACAACGTTAAGTGAATTCTTTTGCTTACCCTGCAATAACAAGCACTGGTTAGAATATTTATTCTCCAATCGTTTCTTGAGAATACTCCTTTTAATATGGTCTGATATATGTGCCCCCCCTCCAACCTCAGCCCAGCCCCCCCTCGTCAATGTGTTGGGCATCATCGAGCATACAAAGCTTCATCTTGGGGTGAGGGATTTGAGGGAGTTTGATGGAGCTGCTGAATCGTTTATCCTTTTGAGTTTATAATTCTTCAGTCTAATCTACAATTCAATCATCTCCACAAACTCTGTCTTCTTGTCTTTTCTCTCTCCCACCAAGCCTGTTATCGCCTCCATCAAAACATCACTCTGAAGCTTACTGAACGAGTATTACACACACACATCACATAATTTCAGCAAACCCTCAAGCGAAAAGCCTATATCAGATCTCTATGCATACATATCTCATGGCTGATGCAATGTTGCCCTTATCCCAAGAGAATAATGTGAACTAATATCGGAGGTCAAGGACATTCGATATGGAGAATCAAGAGGTAGCTGAATGCCCACTCGAAATTGTCTAGAAGAGACCAAATGAATCTAATCGATGCATAAAGATAACATTTTAAAGTTTAAAATGAATATTTATTTTTGGTGCCAGTCACTTTAAATTTTTCCCAGTTCTGTTGCTCTGCTATCCACAAGCTATGAAGGTGGCGTCAAGTCTTTCAAAGTATCTCAGGGTGGATTTGTTGACAGTAAGTGTCAGGTAATGTGTTGATCTTTCGATGGTTGTTTGATTACAAATGAAGAAAGGTACGAGCACCAATCTCTTTATCTGCATAAGTAATCGCTGCAAATTTTAATATTTCGAACATACTCGTAAATTGATAGCAATATACATCTTTTCACTTTATTTAATACTATTAATATCTTCAAAAAAGTTGTTGCGTAGGTGATCGACTGGTGAGTAGTTGTAATTAAGAGGAGGTTTCTTTATCCTTCTTTAAATTTCCACAATATACTAGAGGCATGATTTATAGATCAATCACTTCTTACGTACTTGCTACACATTGAATAAAGTATTGTCTTCTAACTATTTTTTTTTTTAACCGTTGTATCTGTCTTGGGTTTCATTAATGGTGGATGTTGCATATTTCAAAAAGGACATTAGATAAATATTGAAGTGACATGATATGTTTAGCTCTGCTTAGTTCTCATTTAGAGATATAAATGTTAAGCTAATCATACATGCTGGTATAAAATTTCTACGAGTATGCAAATGTATGTTCTTGAGACATTCTGTTGAACAGTTCATGTGACTTGTTCATGCTGCCGAACAATTCATGTGACATTTTCTTTGAGATATTTTGTTGAACAATTCATATGACTTATCCATGTTGCCGAGCTATCAAACAGTTCATGTGACTTGTCTAGGATCTCATGGTTTCTGTCTAATAGACTTCAAGCTTGGCATGGAGTGTACAGTCAATCAATCAATGCATTTCATCTTTTTTAGACTCGAAGCTGACAAATTCCCATCATTTTATTCCACAGGTAGATATTTGATAGACCTGGTGGGGAATCAGCTTGATGAATGGATACATGCTTCACTGCATTTTGTCTATTGGGTGATCCCACAATAGTGGTTTACAATATTTGGTCAAATTGGACATTGAAATTATTACTTTTAACTAGATCTTCACATCCGGGCACCTATAGCGGCTAAATCGTGAGAAATTTGAATATGATGCAAACTAGAGTCTCGTCACATTTTGTCTATAGATTCTAAAAAAAAAAATTCAAAAGTTTTGGAATCAGATTGCACTTCTTTTTAAATCTCCCACGAAAATTGGTTTTTTCAGAAAACAACATTTTTAAAAAGTGACGCACATCGTATAACACATAACTTTGTTTCCATGAAGGATAAAATTCTAATTCTTTTGAATTTATATTTGTAACTCTGATATCTAGTGCTTCCACTTGGCTATATATTTTTTTATTGAACATTTTTTCTTTAATCGAGTTTCGAAGTCAAGTGAATTACAATTCAGACATAGCACGACTATATAGCGTGTAAATTTTTTTGTATATATCAAAATTCATTTTTTTTTTTATTGGATTAAAGACTTCAACATCTAGTGCACTTATATTTTTCAATTTTTTTTTTTATAATCTGCTATTTTTCCACATGTGCAGAACAAAGACCTTCATTTTCGATGAAATACCTATGTTTAATTTTATTTTTTAAACATAATCAAACCAAAACATATTAAAATTATATTCGTTGGATAGCTCGTTCAGAGGAATACCAAAATCATTTGAAATAAATTTTAAATGAATTCATTTGATCCCCCAAAAGTAAATCAAAAGTAATTTTTTTTCAGCATTTTGATAGGTGTAAAGGAGACTCATTTATAGGCATGGTTTAAAAATAGTGAATTTTTATCCAAGGGGGTTTGATCTAAGGTGGTTTGAGAAAACTCTTTTCAATTGGAATCCTTAAAATGGAACTTTTAAAGGCTTAAATCATTATATTTTCTAAAAATATGTGATTTGAGAAAAAATCAGTTCCTCTCAGAAATTGTAAACCAGCTTTGTGGGATCATCCTATTGGCAAGTTCAATACCAAGAGGCATCCATTATTATAGAGTGGAAGTGCGACAATAGTGTTTCTGTTTGAAAGCTTGACATGATAAAGTAATTTGTCAGTGACTCTCATAAATTTCATACTAAAATTTCTATGACAGTGAGGGCGCTCGAGTTCACCGATCAAGAAAGCCATAGTTGTTTCAAATTTGGCGTGCCTTGTCTATGATTCAAAATTTTGCACACATACCTACCAGAGAGGCTGCATACAAGGTTACACAGGAAATAAGAAAAATAAGGAATAAATGTGTTACTATGGTTTAAAATCTTTCTTTGAATGTTTTCAAGGCTTTTTTTTTTTTCAATAAACATATTTCATATGATCTTGACACTGTAGGATAAATCAACAATATTCCCACTTGATATTTCTTTTGTTCAGGCTCAGATGGTTGAGGAATATGCCATAGGAGTATAAGTAATGTTAGAAACTCTTTGAGATACATGGACAGTTCTGTGGAAGTCCATTAAGCACGAAGCTAAGCTCAAAATGCGATGAAAGAAGATAGTTTAGGCTAGTTTACAGTTTCTTAAAGTTGATAAGTCCTTTTTTAAGACTAGACCAATCCACTTTTCCTCATCTAAATCATTTTTTTGAAATTTTGTGGTTCCTAAAGTGGTGTGCCTCTTTAATCCTAGCTCATTTTAGGTGGTAAGTAAGGAGAAGCTTTTTCTCTACATCCCCTAATGCATTCTCTATGGAATTTGTCTCCAATCCCAAAGCTTCTAAAACAAGCTCCATTAACTCTTTTACCAACCCCACCATAGCATCACTATAATCTGCAATATCCAATAGCGATTAATGTTATTTTATTGGTCTAGGGTTCATTCGCATTTATTTGTGATAGTAACATGAACCAATGATTTATCTTCATATGGGTGAACACACTAACATTTGATTATTAACATCCATTGTATACAATTTTGGGGTGGATGTTAGAATGATTTAGTTGCAGTATGCCATTCCATATGATTTAACATTTATTTTGCCTCCACTATCAAAATTGACTTTGAGATGTAAATACTAACTTGATCTTTGGGTTATCTCAACCTATAATCCACAATAGAGATAAATAATCATAGCATTATATTGTCACTGCATTGGTTTGGTCTCTATTTAACTACTTCATTAACTTGTGCATTACAATGTTGGCGTTCTTGCTTATACTTGTTTGTGTCTTAATGTTCGCATTTGGATTAAATGGGTTAAATTCAGAGATAAGTAAATGCAGATAATGTTTTCTATTTTGGCCTCTATAAGATTAAGTCAGTCAACATGTAATCTTTGTTATATCATAGTATTATTATCGGGTAATTATTGTCAAGAAATCTGATCACATTACACACAATAGAAGTAAACATTATAATCAACCAAGCATACAAGATGCAATATTTCTTGGGCATTAATCACATGTAGGTAATTGTCAGTGATGAGTTTTATAGGTCAACATTGGAATCAAGCATTAGAATCAAACAAAAACAAGCAAAATTGGAGCTGTAAAATTGAACATCAAATTTGAAGTTGATATAGCATTTTTTAATGCTTAGACGTTCCATTTCATGCTTCTTTTTTTTTTGTTTTAAATCAAATCACATCTTTTTGGGGCTTTAGAAAGAAAATTTCAATTTTTGCTACAAAGGGCTTAAAATGAATCTTAGGACAAAATCACTAGATTTCATTTGGGGCTAACAATTGAACAAGGCAAATTCCACATTTGGTTTGGTGCTATATAAAAAGAATTCACTTTTGCTTTGAGGACTTAAAATGAACAAGTGTTTCTTTGTTTTGTAATATTTTACTCAAAGTAATACCATCACAAGGACAAATGTGCTTCTCTCGCACTTCATGACGATCTTGAGAATAAAAATCCCTTTTGGTGATCTTAAGTTAAGTAAAGAAATTACCTTCACTTTTCATTTTGGGATTAAAATTGAACAAATCATCTTGCAAGTGTGAGTAAAATTATTGTGTGTGTTCTCCCTTTGTTTCTAAATGAAGGTTGATCGAACTATGAATCTATTTTCTCACTTTTTTTTTATCTTAGAGGGCTTGCCTTGTGGGAAAAATTACTCACCCAAGGGAATGACCCAATCAGTAACACACGAAATCCAAGTGTATTTCTAGCTGGGATATAAAAGTGAGTACTAGAACAAATTCCAGTATCATGCGGTTGGCTCCGATGAGAAGGGCAACAATGGTCTCTCGTCGCATGGTTCAACTCCTCGAAATGGAAAGTCCGAATTAAAAGCTCGTGCTTAGAAAAGGAAAAAATCCTATCTATTTATTGGTGCAAAAGGTCATGTCCTTTGAAGCCGCCCCTCGTATGCATGCAGTTATGTTTTAGAGATGAAAATTATGACATGGGAGATTCATGGGTATTGATGCTTGATTGACCCGAGAAGCGAGTGCACTATAAGGGGGATCATGTGTGGTCAAGCATCTAATCATCTGCACTGAATACGTGCTATTGGATTTATTCAAGTGCGAACCCAATAAATATTGTCTTTGAATCCTAGGATTGTGCATGTTCTTGAAATCAAAACACTTTGCTTGCTCAAAAACATTGGGAAAACAAAAATTCAACGCTATCATCAGAATTTCAAACCCTTTAGGAAGCATATACCATTGAAAAAATTCAAGTGTTATTTATTTCCCTAGGGATTCTATCCTTAGAGGCTTATAAACATTTTAATTTATATCTCCATTTTCTCACTAAATTCAACACTAGGTAACCTTTGCCTTGATTTCCACATAAAGCACTTTGTGGGATGAAAGAAAATTAGGACATTGGGCATTCAGTTTGAAAAACTAAGCAAGAAGTTATTGTGGTAAAAAGGAAGTCATTAATCAATATTAACTACAATCGAACCCCACACATGTGCTTGCAATCTTCTGTCTTATGGTTTTCCATACGAACATTGATCTTTTGGTTTGAAATACTCTTAGGGAAAAACATGTTCTTCAATATCTTGGTCTAGTAAAAAAGTACTTTTAGGCTCATCTAGGATCAATTCAAACACTTCACCCATCTCAACCATCAAAATTAAAGCACATCTCGCCAAAAAAGTCTTGGGAACTTTGAAAACACCATTTATGCTAGAGTTTTGGAAAATCAGCATCACCTTGTTTGGCTTAACACACCTAGCCAAATTATCCTATTATGTATGAATTTACTCTAGGATAACACAAATTCCTAGGGTTTACAAGTTCATTGTCATCTTGTTTGACTTAACACACTTAGTTAAATTATCCAATCCATAATCACCTCGATTGACTTAACACACTTAGTCAAACTATCCTCTTGAATGAATTTATCTCTAGGATAACATAACTTCATAAGGTTTACAAGTTCTAAGTCACCTTTTTTGGCTTAACACACTTAGTCAAACTATCAATCCATCACAATCAATCAAATGAAGTCCTAAATTATAGCATCAATCCAAAGTTCCTAAAATTTTAAACACCCATATCATTCATCCCTTTCATCCTTCATCTCATCATTGGTCCTAAACCCCTCAGAGGTCAACAAGGTAAAAACACAAGAAAAAAATGGAATATAAAATTGATTCATACATCATGAGTAATCTGAGTCAACCAAACTATCCAAGTCTTGCAATTCCAATTTATTATCGAAACTCACATTTATGCATGGCATCATTATCTCCTACAAACCTCAAAAGTACAATGAATGTGAGTATGCCCAATCTAAAGTTTGGAACACCTTTCCCAATGATAGATTTAAATCAAATTCCAAACCTAAAAATCTATCAACCAAACATTCAATGCATGAGTCTTATTCCAAAAAACATTATCCCACCAAATCCATAAATACCAAATACAACTTTTCCAAACATGAACATATCAAATTTGCACTTGGTAAACTTTGGGATTGATATGTTTACGAATCCCATCAATGTTGTTCAAAATCCAAGCAATATGTTGGCAACTCCATGTATTGATCCAAGTCAAGGTAACACCATGCAAAATCAAAGTTACCTAAATTAAAGTAATTTGTCTCCAAACCAAAAAAATGTTCAATTTCAATCTATCATGCCAAATATAAACATCACACCCAATTAGAGCATTATCGAGAATCAAATTGTCCACAATCCCAAGAAACCACCACTAGGATGCATTCCAAATCTGATTTCTCTACAACCAAGTCAACCATATCAAAGGTGTCAAGATCAAAATCAAGCTCAAATTTGTGGGATAAAATTGCTTCACTTGCCAAAGTAGTTGATCCATTGCGCCAAGAAACATCTCCACCCAAAAATCAATACACTCTTCCATTGGTTGAACCATTTCATCAAAGAATTGAGCTATCTACACAATCACATCAAGAAAAATATCTCCAATGTCAAGAAATTGGATATCAGGATCAATGACATCAACAAAAAACTCAATCACCACATCTCAAAGATCAATCACCACATCTCCAAAATCAATCACCACAAGGTCAATTTAAAGTGTAAATCTCACAAGGTAACAAGAAAAATACATACCACTTGGGGAACCAATCAAATCAGTCATGCAATGGTTGATACAAGAAAATCTCATTAAAATCCCCATTTATGTGAATTATCAAGAGCCCATGGTGAAACCACTAGGGTATGACGAGAAGCACTTTTATGATTTTCACAAAACAAAGGGACACATAACGTCATATTGCATTCAACTCAAAAATCTCATCCAAGACCCGATTGCTTGAAAGCTAATAGCTATTGGGGACAATAATCAGAGTTCAACCACTAGCGATAGAATTAAAAACCTCCCCACCATAATTGTTGAAGACAATGATCAAAATAAATCCATCAGTGAGCACTATGAAGATATGTCTACCCCATCGAGTGATCAAATCAACATTCATCAAAAGGCACTTTTTAGTGATCTATTTCAATATGTGTTAATATTATTTGATCCTATTGACACAATCCACGATCTACTGACCAATGATCATATTGAAAATGTCTCTACATCGCCTTATGAGTTATAGGACATATCTCAAGAATTTATTCCAAAGCATTATCAACATCTATCATGAAGGTCTAGCAATGGTCCTTCCCAAGACATATTGGCATCCTTTGACCTCACGGTTGTGAATAGTGTAAGAATCTTTGACTCTAAACTTGATCCAAATCTTCTCAAAGAGCAAGATGATATTGATCCACTTCCCATTCCTAGTAATGATGTCCAAGAACCCTTTGTAAGAAATCCACCCTTTGACATCAACCCATGTCAATAACTTGATCCAAAGCATGTTGAAAGTAATTTCGACATTAACCAAGATCAAAAATTTGTATCTCCAAGATACTAAAATGATCTAATGGGAACTCCTATCTATACAAGATGTCACAAATGATGATCATATACATATAGCCCATATTCCTCCATCTACCCACGAGATTCTTTCTTTAGATGGAAACATGGATGATCTTCATTGAAAACAAGAGTCTCCTACTCTTAACATTTGTGCACAAGACCAAGGTATGGAGAAATCTAAAGACATATAAAAAATGAATCATGAAGAAGGCTCCTACAAAATTTATAAATCAGAAACATCCTGTGAAGTGAGTCCCGAGGAAGGCTTTTATGTGGCTGGTGGATCATCAACACCTCTTGAAGAAGTGTTAAAATTTGATATGTCACAAGATCAAGCTAAATATATCAATCAGGAAGTCATCCCACATATGGAGGATCCTATCACTTATAAATTTGGATCACTTATCTTTTTTACAGAAAGTTGTTTTATCAATGAATAAGTTATAAATTTTGAAGATCCACCACGGAGCAAACAAGGACTAGCACCTTGTTTCCAAGGTAAATCATATCCTATTGTGGATAAAAATTTTGAGTAGATGAATTATCAAGGAAAATGGGTCTGCATGAACAATGTATCCTTGAACCAGTGTAGATTATTGGCAATCCTAAGCATCAAGTCCTTGGTTATTCAAAAATCAAGGGATATAAATATATCAATGATATCTCTATAAAACTGGGGGAAACTTTGTCTCAAGAAAACGTCAATATAGGGAGCATGAAGAATCCTTATGATGAAATTGATGCCAATAATACAACCAACCGCGTCACAAATCTTCATCCACCCATCACCCCATCCACAAATTGGGACAACATCAAAAGAAATATTTGAATCAAAGAATGAAGAATGACATCAAAGAAAAAGAAGTAGCAAAGCATGAAGGACAAATCAAATACAAGTGGGTACCAAAGAACACACATAAATTTTATCCCTATCAAGCTCCATTAGTCAAAGAAACTATGAGGGCAAAATAAAAAATGGGAAAGTATCCATCAAAGATGTCCACAAAAAAAAAAAACATTCTTCTCAAACGACATACAAAGTATATCAAGTTTTTGGTCCTAATTCCACACACACTTCTGTATCCACCCATTATTGTTCATCTTCCCAACTTTGGAGAGTCAAAGGCTCCAAAGTATCAATCAATCCATATTTTATTCCTAAACACACTCCAGCCATGCCTCCATGCATGATATCCAATTCTCACATTGACCATGTATTGGAAGAAACCCTTCATCATAAGGATTCAAAATGCATTCTATCGCAATGTGCACACAAAGACAAAGTTAACTCCGGTATCAACAAAGTAGATCATAAATTTTGAAAGTTTCTTTCAATAGCACGTATCTTGGCAAAGAATCTTGTTCAAGCAGGATATGAGTGGCACATTATGAAGAAAAAAATAAAGGTCAGCAATACCAAGTAATTCAAAATGAGCTTAAATTTTTGCAGCAAAAAATACAAAAATATCAAGAAATATAAAAATCCAAAATAATTTAGAAAAATGATTGTAAATAGTAAAGAAAAAAATTGTCCTCTAGTGAAAACCACTTTGGTGGTGCTTTGGATAGCTACCATGATGAAAACCTGGCAAATAGGTGTCATGTGTAGAATCAAGAATTTGTGTGCGCCAGTTAAGGGGAAAGCATCTTATCACATCCATAATAAAGCCAACATTTGATCCATAATAAATTGATTAATGCATGCACCATTTATTTGAGCCTTGAAGCATTATTTGAAAGAGAATCCTCTATTTGAATAGCCTTATCTTATCGCAAGATAATTCATATCCATTTGTCCAAGAATCTACCCATGGGCTTTCAAACGTTGCTAGACACTGGGGACATATATTTGTATCTTGCTTCAGGAATAAATCTTGATCTATATCCTCTAACTAATGTGGCGATCAAAACATTGGTGAACGTGAAATCAAATTGGTCAAGGAATTTGTGAACCAAAAATCCAAATCAATAGCCTTGGTATATTTTGACACATGAAGACATTACTTATCAAGCTTCATCTTTCATCGAACATCAATCCAAACAATCCACATCAGTCTTATCTAATGTGCACGTCAGCGTCACATCAAATCATCAAAATAATTTTGTTTTGAATCAACCTTCAAGATCTTGATCAATCAAAATCCAGTCAATCCATCATCATCTTGGGATATCCTTCCCAATCCTTATGTTGGTTAAACACATTCTTTGCACTGTTGTGTATCTTCAACAATGTTATCATCATCAATCCAATGATTTGAAAATTCAACCTTAGCTTGGTTTTCAAAAAATTCCCAAAATTGATCACTAATATCATCACATGTCCATATTCAAATCCTCAAAATCATTCAAAATCCAAAACATCTCCAAAAGTCTGAAAAAATAAAAAAAGTCATCGGTTGAACTACGTTGTCTCTGAGCTTGAATGTAGGAAAGGTTGATCTGTGATCATCCCCTGAGACATTTTAGGTCATTCCTATAGGCATATGTTTCAATGGCAATCCGTTTGCCCATCTTTTTCACATTTAGGTCAGTCCTTTAGGCGTTCGTTGCAATGGGAATTTTTTTTCCCATCTATCTCATCAGTAGTAAAGTTAATTATCATTCGAACTATGTCGTCTCTGATCTTAAATGTAGGAAAGGCCATCCTTGATTACTCCTCGAGACATAAAATCCAAAAACATTTACAAATCTTGAAAATATCAAAAACATTTGTAAAATATCTCAAAGTTGAAAAAAAAAAGCCTCAAAACATTTTCAAAACATCAAAAAAATTCAAACATTTGAAAAAACCCAAAATGGTGCATCTATCTCATCTCGGTTTCACTTGAAATAATCACCATTCATAATAAATCAATCGTCGACTTCATCCTTTGGTGAGTCAGTCGGAAGCAAGTCTAGTAGGTTCAAAAAGTGAACACCTAATTGTCAAAGTCTCAATTGTAGATCTGTAAGTCAGCAAGTTGATCAACTCCATGTATCAATAGCTTACCATCCAAATCCAATCTCATCAAAATCCTAATGACAACATGTCCTAGGAATCTGACCTTCTGGTGCTAGACATCGGCATCAGTTATCACCTTAGTTTATCCTTGGCTAGCGGTACGAAAAACAATCGCTTGTTTGTTTACTCTATTTGGTCTTTTTTGAGTTATCTTATTTTGTGCTCATTCCAAGGACCTCTTGATTATGCCTAAACAAAACAGGTTTAGAGAGAAAGGAATGGGGCAATGATCATTATCTTTTTGTTTGATGTGCTTTTTGGAAATTCTTGTAATATAAATTGGTTAATACTTTCATTCTTAGGTCCGTCCTATCAAGGTTTACGTATGCTAAGTGTGAACAAGAGCACTCCTATCTAATTGTCAAGTCAAAGTCCATCACACTAGGTACAACGCCATCTTGGTTCTTTATACCTTGATGCATCACACCTATGTGTGTTATCAAACATAAGAAAAGTTGTGATATTTATCTCTCCCATCCTTGGATAAGCAATACATCATCATCATTCATCATCATATCCAATAAAGTCTTGACGACTAAGGGACTTGTTGGACTTTTGAATTTTCTTGGATTCAAGGGTTGATCCCTCTCATTATTCTATCCTCTTTCGCGCTAACAATGCATCCATCCTACATCTGCACTCTCATCTTGCATAATCATGACATATCATCATAAGACAACACCATCCATCTCATCCATCTCACATGCATTGCATAATCATTTAAGATGTTTAAAATAATATAGATTTGTTATTCTAAGCATCTTCCAAACATCTCATTTGATGACATCATTCTTTGAACCAATGCAACAAGTACATTGCTTCAAAGAGGGGAAAAATGTAGATATGTGAAACTAACATTATTGATTAACATCATATTTGATTATTTTCTTTTTAATTAATTAAATCAAATTAATTAATTAAATTCCTAAAGTCTATTCATTTAGTTAAATCGAAAGTATTTAATTAAATGAGTAATATACATTATCTCATCTCATTTTGATTTATCTTAACCCACAAATCTAAGTAAAAATGTCACAATCAACTAATCACTAGCTTAATTAATCAAATCCCTAATTAATGCTAAGGCTAACCCATGTCCCATCCTCTAGCTTTTCCCACTTGCACAATAAATCATTTATTTTGATTTATTAAAAGAATTTATTTTCCTCACAAGGAATATGCCCTCATTAACTCCCTTTGATTGATTTTTTTGTCTAAATGAATTTCCCTCCAAACTTCTCAACCACATGCATTTAATTCTATTTTCAAATTTCAAATTGGCACATTGGCCAAAACTTACACAATCATGGCCCATTCACATACAAGTTTACAAGTGGCTCTTCCCTATTTGTTGGGGATTAGTCCCACATTCTTCAACTTTTCCTCTTCTCTCTTTAATCTCACCTATAAATACAAGGTGTTTTCCCTCTCATTTGCATCTACCATTTGAGCATTCTCACCATAGGCAACTTGAGTTCATCTTGCATCTCTTTGTCTATCATCATCATTAAGCTTATCAGGGATTGGGAAAGGGCTCTCTTCTCGCATCAAGGGGAACCAATCTCCCTATGGGATGGTGGTTGGTTAGCTTACTTAGATTTGCATATTTTAGATTGCACATGCATTTCTTCATGTTTTTCTCTCGTATGTTTGATCAACAATTTCATAGGGAGAGATTTATTTCAGTTTACTAACAATAGCTAATCCATCTGTTGTTAGTTTGTTGCAGATTTTCCTCTCACAATAATAATTATTTATTAAACTCAAAGTAAAGCATAATTTATATTGGTGGAAAGCTGAGATTATCCTTAAAAAAGCCCTTTTCATTTCATTAATTTTGGGTAAAAAAAGAGTTGTGAGCCACATACCCATCATATCGCCACTTCTTTGGCCCATGATCATCCTACACATACCCTTCATTCGAACCCCCTTTTAACATGTTTTCTTTATGTTTTTGGCGGGATGGTGGGACCTTGTATTTAACTGTTTTGCTCGAACCAGGGTTCGTTCGAACCCCAGAAACCAATTTTTTTTGTAGGGGGTCATTTTTTGCAAGTTTTCATTCCACACTCGAATTGCAAACCACTTTTGCGGGTTTACCCTCTAGTAATGTTGTAGTTTAGCCATAAATAAGAGATTTCCTATATCTATCCATGAAATGTCCATATGGAAGTAAGGTTGACTTTCATTTTTTTCTCTTTTTAAATTGTTTAGTCTCCCATCATTTATCATAATCTTAGCCCAATTGAACCTTAAAAATTTATGCCTACATGGATTTTATGGGATGGCATACTTGCATTCAATCTTTAACTGACTCCAACCTCTATGGCAGGAATTGATCCATTAACTTCTTGTTAATAATAGTAATACTCCCATAATCTAATTTTATAATCATAATATAGTTCATTTTATTTTGAGTACACAACCATAACATAATCCTATTTTTCACCAAATCCAATAGTCATAACATAACCAAGCCCATAATTGAAACACAATCCAATTTCAATCAAGTCAAAGAATCATAGCATAGACTTAGCTTCCATGAAGCCCAAAATCATATTATATTATTTTTTATCGAGTCTAAATTTTAGATATCTTCCTTATATATCATTATAGAAATTCAACCTTATTTCAAGTCAATAGTCTTGTTAATATGGTTTTTGACACACCAACATACTTGTAAGCTATGAAATCTATAGGTTGGAATGAAAAAGGTCATTTTGTTACTTGAACTGTGTGAATCCTTAAGAGTATTTGTTAAACACTAATAAAATAACATGATTACACCGAGAGGCATAAACCTACAATGGCAACATGACCTCTATAGGAGGCCAGCAAAAATAACTATCTTAGCAAAAAGAAATGATTCGTATTGCTTTGGCATTTTAAAACATCTAACTTGTCACCACCTTATGCAATTGCTGCGATATGCATCAACCTGTAACGGATGTGAGTGGAAGAGTGACGAACATGTAACACAATAGATTGGCATTTTAGGTTGACTGGAAATCATAGTGGAGAAGATGTACAGGCATGACATAGATGCATGCAAAATGATGAGGTGGCAATGGTTACGAATCGGTATTCATTCAGGCATCTTTGGAAATAACAATGTAAGACTCACTCTCATCTCTATGCAAATAAACCATTATTATTGCTCCCAACCATTGTACTGGTAAAATTTCTCTAGCATAGTGGGTTACTTATATCCCTCAAGCATCGTATTCCATGATACCACTTTTTTTGAGGAATTTTGTCAAACAGTTCTCATGCCTTGTCTATGCTTCCATAGTTTGTATACATATCAATAAGAGAATTTGCAACAACGACATATGACAAAAACCTACTTTCGATTATGCTTTGATGAATGTTCATGCCCTCTTTTACAACTCGAATTTTGGTACAGGCTAGGAGGGCAGTGGCAAAGGTGAAATGATCTGGTTGGACATTTGTTTGTTGCATTTGGTGAAGCATTGCCAATTCCTGGTCAGGATACTAGTTTCTTTGGTAAGCTACAACTATAAAATTCCTTGAGAAGACATCTTGTGATCTCATACTGTTAAAAATGATATGAGCATCCAAAAAATGACTGCACTTGGCATAAATGTTGATAAACATATTTTCAAAAAAATTAAGCATGGCACTCGGGTGCTCTTTGAGCTCCCTAACATTCTCCAGGATTTTGTTCTTCATTATGAGTATGTTTTTAGTGCATAGGAATCCACGCCTATGCGATAGCAATCCCATCAGGACTACCTTGGTGTTGTGCCACATAGGCTTTCTTCAGCCTAGAAAATAATTTGTTATCAATTGTTGACAATTGATGATCTCAAGCAAGTTTTTTTTCTATGGCCGATGACAAGGCCCTCAGGATTGATGGCTTCCCTTGTGAATTCTAAAAAACCCTTTGGGATTATGTTGGGCATGATTTTCATCATGTTTATCTTGAGGTTTTTCAAACCAACTCTCTAGGAAATTTAATAGACAAGGCTAATATAAAGTTCATACCTAAGCCTAGGGATTCAGAGGATATCTGCAATTGGAGGCCCATTAGGCTTCTAAATGTCTCCTACAAAATCATTTCTGAGGCTTTGGCTCTGAATATCCACCATCTCTTGCCTCAGATTATGCACCCAGAGTAGACTGGCTTCAAAAAATCTAGGTTCATTCTAGATAATATTATTATTGTTTGGGAATGCATGGAGTGGGCCTGATGCTCAAATAAAAAATCTATGTTCATTAAAATTGAATTTTTCAAAGCCTATGACCACATTGAATGGCCTTTCATTCTTGTGATGTTGCAATCTTTGTGGTTTGGGTCCAATTTCGTTCAGTCTATTCATATACTTTTTTTTGATGCCCTAGCTTGCATAACCATTAATGGTTTCCATTCTTCTACTTTTGACCTTTTTTTCTCAATCCAACAGGTGTGTACTCTCACCCCTACTTTCTATGTGCTTGCGGCTGAGCTTTTTGTCTACCTTCTAGCCCATGCTTTTTCTTAGTAGCATGTCAAAGGGATTCTTCTCTCGAACTCTCAGGAGCAACTTGTTAATGGCCACTTTGTGGATGGTTCCTTTCTCACTCTCTTGGAGGAAGAAGAATCAATCACTGCCACCCTTGATTGTCTCAACACTTTTTGTCTTTCCTCTAGCTCTTCTTTCCAATGGCACACGACCTTGTGCTATAGGGAATCTGTAGTACCCACTCATGCGTGGCTTCAAAACTATAATTGAAAGTGGATCGACCAAGGAGAGATATTTCATTTTTTGGGAATCCCTTTTGCTTTCCAGGCATCTCTAGGGGGATTTGGTAATATGTGCTCTCCAAGGTCGAGAAAAAGTTTTCTTACTAGATTACCAAGCCTCTTTCTCTGGCTAGAAAGTTCTAGGTGTGATCTGAATTTTTGGAAGCCACTTAGGTTTAGTACTCTTTTGTTTGGCTCCCTCCAAAGCTGCCTATGGAAGGCTTGAAAATTTCCTTCACGATTTTCTATGGGCCTCCTTTGAAACCCATAAGGGTTTCCATCATGTTGCATGACAATATTTTTGCCTCCCCAAATATTTTGGAGGGCTCGGGCTACTCTCCACTCAATGGCAAGGGACTACTCTTTCTTTCAACTGGATTATATAGACCCTCACTAGAGATAAAGCCTAGAAGATTCTCCTCAGGCATTGTATTTATTCTAGATTTCCTATTCATAGATCTGCCTAGAAAGGAATATGCTTCCAAACCCTCTTGGTTATGAAGGAGCCTATTCAAATTGCTAGATCTTTTATGGCCAAAATAATTTGGCATGCCTAGGAGGTTGTTAAGCCTTCACTCAGATGGGTTGGGGCTAGATTTCATGATGGGATTTCTCTCAATCAATAGAATATTTGGTGGTCTCCTCTTCTTGCGCATAATGGTCAACATTTGGCTAAATCACCTTGGCTTAAAGCACTTAGATTTCACAAAAAGGACATCCAAACCCTACAACAGGTCTTTCACCAACCAACTATGTGCATAATGCAGTGGGATACTTTTAAGGCCTAGTACGGACTTCAAAACAAGGACCGCACTACTTTTGACAGTTTGATGAGTGCTATTCCTGTAGAAATGCCTCATAAAATTAGCATTTGTGGGAAAAAACCTTGGTGGAAAGACTAGAAGTGGTTTCCAGATACTCCTCTCAAGAGCTATAGGCCATGGCTTGGTTATAGGTAGCTTTCACCCTATTCTGCTATGATCAATAGTTTGAACCAAAGGTGGCTTCTTCACTCCTCTACTCATGTTTGGCAAAAGAGGTTTGTTTTAACTTGGTCTACAAGTGTTAATCCAAAGTTGGCCCACTTTTCTTGGTGTTTTTTTTTCCAAGGCTTGCATGTGGGTTCTCAGCTTATACACTTGGGGGTCCAAGACCCTCATTGCCTTTTTTGTGGGCAGCCTAAAATATTTAAGCATATTTTCTAGTTTTTTCCCAGAGCTCAGTAGCTTTGGACTTGGATTGATGAATTTTTTCATCCCTTTCGGTCAAAACCTTTTTCTTGGCATATGGTTCTACTGGGAGATCCGCCTGGGATCCCTGCTAAGTTAACCCATCTTTGACACACTTTCAGGATGGAAATCCTCTTCAACATCTTGAAAGAAAGAAATTCCTGCATATTTTCTCATTCTCAAATGGATATTAATATTTCTCTCTATAATAAAGCAGTTATTTGTTCTAATGTTCTCTTATAGCGACACGTGCAAGCAAAAAAGGTTGTGTTGGAGTCGGCTCACCTCCAAGTGCTCCTATACCATTGGGGCAATGCCCTTTGCATTTTGGCTCAGGTCCCCATCCTCATCCTCTAATTGGTCGCCCTTGTGGGGCCGACAATGGAGTGACTCTTTGTGTCCCCGTTCTTAGGCTCCTGCTCGGTGGGACTCTCATCCTCGTTAGTATGATCAATCTCATTTTTTGTGGGTTGGTTAGGGATGGCCTTTCGATGGTTCTTTGAGGAGTGGCGGTGGTGGTTCTTGGTGGCCCTCTGATACTCTTGCTACCTTTTGTTATGGATGGCCTACTAGTGGTAAAATATTTCTGTGACTGGGGCTTACAATCTTGCCCCAGCACGAGGAAGAATATAAAGATAAGAAAGATGTCGACGATGGCTGGGGTCCTCCTCTTGAAGTCACTCCAAACCCCACGGATGTATGGGGGAAAAATATGGATGAGAGAGACCCTCCCAGCTCTATTGGCACTACTTGGGCCACTTAATGGCTTGTTTTTTATTTCTATTTCTCATGCTCTTCGAATTCTCTGCTAGGCCCATGTGAATTATTTTTGGGCACTGCCGATGTGACTTTCGAGGTATTCCTTTTTACTACCCACCCTTTATTTGTGAATATTTACTCTTATCTTTAATTTAATATAGATAGATGCTTATTCACCAAATATATATACACATATATGTGTGATGTAAATGCAAATAACTTATTGATGGTAAGAGAGTGCATTAACTTACCCTCTATAAGTGTGTTCTTTGTAATGCAGGTGTGCGAATGTTGAAGGTAACAAAAAGAGCCTAGACAACAATTGTGTGTAGGAAGCAGAATGAGGGATTCCTCCCTTAATCGAATCTCCCTACAGAATTTTGTGAGATGGGTAGTGGATGCCATTTTACGATATAAGCGTGGGAAATGTGTGGTTTAATCATTCTATCAGTACATTCATTATGAATTGTGATTTTAAAGCCTTTTATATATTTTTCAGGATTTGACATCATACATGGCTTCTCAATGGTAGTATTTATGTTTTGGAAAAACCCCATAGTTGCCATGGTGGAAGATTTCACTCTACAAATCTCAAACGTATTTTTCTGCATATCCTACAATTATAGCATTCGATGAGGCCATATTTCTTTGAGGTATCCTATCAAATAGTTTAGCTGGATTCTCTATGCTATATCTCTTCGAGGTATCCTATCAAACAGTTCGACCACCTTGTCTATGCTTCCAAATTTTGTTTGGATCTAGGAAAAAATATAAATTAGGCATTAAATATTTATTATTACTAATTCAATCATTAATGGATAAAAAATACACAACCTTATTCAACTCTTTCTCTCAATATATTGTCATATTTTTGCTATTTAAAAATTAGATATTGTTTTTTGAAATCAATAAGTGTTTTATAAAGAAGTAGTTTTATAATATATTTTATTTTTATGGTAATTGTATAAAGAAATAATTTTATAATATATGTGTATGGTAATTATATATAATGGTATTTTTATAATATATTTGTATAAACTAGGTGAATGGTAATCTTATATTTGTAATATGCATTATTTTAATGAAAAAAGAGAGCACACTGTTATATCTTAAAGTTCAAACAAGATGTAGTTTATATTAAAAGTACCAAAATAAAATTAGAACATAAATAAGTTATGATAAATTAATAAGTATGTTTGATATTTATGTGATGTTTATTACAATTAATTAAAAATATGAATTCAAGGTAGGTTGAACTGGGATTAAGAATTTTAAATATATTTGAATAAAAGACAATTTGAGTCAAAGTATGAGAGAGAGAAAAGTCTCTACTTCTTCTTTGGGCTCTATAAACAAAAGAGGGTATTTCATAAGGTTTGATTAAGGATAATTATAGATAAATTGTGGTTAGGATGAAGGTTATTGTTAGCCTTAAATTAGGCTTAGGATAAAACTTGGGCTTACAATTAGGGTTAGCAATAGAGTTAAAATTATCGTTACGTTTAGGATTAAAATATAGTTACAATTAGAATTAGGGTAAGAATTAAAATTATATATAATTCTAGGTTTAGGGTTAGATTAATAAATATATTACAATTATTGGCAGGGTTAGGTGTAGGATTTACATTAGGGTTGTAATTAATGCTAAGACTAGATTATAATTAGGAACGGGTTGAGAATTAGGGTGATGATTACAATTATCCCTAGAATAGAAACATGTTTACCATTAGGTTTAGAAATAGGAATAATGTTAAGTTCATAAAATTTTGGAATTAGGGATATAATTAGGGTTAGGGTTAAGGCTGAATTAGAGATAGATTTAACAATAGATAATGGTTTAGGTTCAATTAAGATTAGGGTTAGAATTTTAATTATGAATAGAATTAAAATTATGGCTAGGGTTAGAATTAGAATTAGAATTAGGGTTATAGCTAGGGTTAACATTAGGTAATGATAAGGGTTACACATAAGATAGAATTATGATTATTGATAGAATTATGGTTAGCGATATAGTTACAATTAGGGATACAATTAGAATTTGGGTTACAATCAGGGCATATATATAACCAAAGTGTTGGGTTTACAATTAGGGAGGGAGAGAGAGAAATATAGGGGAAAATAGAGAGATGGAGAGAAATAGAGAGAGAATACAGAAGTAATGAGATATAGAAAGAGAGTGATAGGGGGAGAGAGAGAGAGAGAGAGAGAAGATATAGGGGAAAGAGTAAGATATATGCAGGGAGAGGTAAGGAGATAGAGATAAGGGATAGGTAGAAAGGAAGATAGATTGAGTTAAAGATGGATATGAAGAGAGAGGGAGAGAGAAATATAGATATAAAGAGAGGGAGATCTAAGGATGGATAGAAAGATATAGGAAGTTATATATAGAGGTAGAGAGAAGGAGATACTTATAGAGAAAGGTATAAATGTATTAAATTAGGATATACATGTAAATTAGAGAGAGATGGAGAGATATATATATGTATATATAGAGAGAGGGAGATATATATGTATATATAGAGAGATGGATATGATTATGATTAAGATAAAATTAGATTAGGGTTCAATAAATATTCTAAGATAAAACTTGGAGGGTTTAGGTGGTTGAAGATAGATCTGGATGAGAATTAGGGTTATAACTGGGATTAAATTTAGGTCAAGGTTTAGTTAGGGTTAGGGTTCTAAAATAAAGCTAGGGTTTAACATAAGGGTTAGGGTTCAATTAGGGTTTGGATTATGGTTTGGCTTCAATTATGGTTTGGATTGTGGTTTGGGTTCAATTAGGATTAGAGTTTAATTAGGGTTAAGATTGAATAGGTTAGGCTGAGAGTTAGGGATCAAGATTAATGAAGTTTATATTTTAAAAGGGTTATGGTTAGGGTTTTAATATAAATCCTAGGGTTAAAGGGTTTGCATTCAATTAGGGTTAGAGTTAGGAGTTAAAAATTAATATTAGTGTTAGGGTGTGTGTAAGGGTTAGGGTTAGGATATAATTAGGACTAAGATTTAATTAGGGTGGGTTAGGGTTCAATTGATGTTCAATTAGGGTAAGAGTTCTAGGATAAATTTTGGGGTAAGGCTTAGGATTGGGGTTATAATTCAATTAGGATTAAGGTTAGGGTTACAATTATGGTAAGGATTAAGTTTCAATTAGGAATTAATTATGGATATAGATAGGTTTTATATTCAATTAGGGTTAGTTTTTAACTAAGGTTAGAATTAATATTTAATTATAATTAGGGTTAAAGTAAGGTTATAGTTAGGGTTCATTTAGGCTTAATTTTTTGGTTTAATTAGGGTTAGTGTTTAGGCTCAATTAGGGTTATAGTTAGACTTAAAGTTAGGATTAGTGTTTAGGTTTAATTAGGGTTGAATATCAACCAAATAAGGGTTATGGTTAGGGTTAGTATTCTAAGATAGATCCTAAGGCTACAATTTGTATTCAATGAGGGTTCTAGATATCTATTAGGGTTAGGGTAGGAGTTATAAGTTAGTGTTAGGGTTATATTTATATTAAGGTTAGAGTTATGAGTTATCAGTTAAGATTAGGGTCAATGATAGAGTAAGGGTTAGGGTTGGGATTAGGATTAATTACTATTATGGTTAGGGTTTAGTAAGGGTTAAGATTCAATTAGGTTTAGCTTCATTTTTTTTTTAATTAGGGTTAAGGTTCTAGGATAAAATTTTGTGTTAGGGTTGGGGTTATAATTCAACTAGGACTAGGGTTAGTGTTATGATTACAACAAGGGTTAAGATTCAATTAGATTTTTTATTAGGGTTTATATTCAATTAGGGTAAGGGTTCAATTGATGTTAGGATTATTATTTAATTATAATTAAAGTTAAATTGAGGTTAGGCTTAATTTAGGGTTAGGGTTAGGTTTTCATTAGGATTACAATTAGAATTAATGCATTTATTATAAGTATGACTATGAATAGGGCTAGAATTATTGTTAAGGTTATAATTTGGATTAGCACTACAAGTAGGACAAGGGATAAAATTCTAATTCTAATTGCAACACTAAAACTACCACTATTTTTTAATCACCCTTAATCTATAACTAACACTAATTTTAATTACAACCCTAACTGTAATTCTAACTTGAATTTTAACTCTTTCCCTAACCCTAACCCTAATATTAACAATATTTCTAACATACCCTGATTCTACAACTAACACTAATTCTAATTCTAATTGCAACCCTAGACCTAATCCTAATTATGTCTCTTATCATAATCCTCAATCTAATCCTAATATTAACCCTAATTATAGTTCCAAAATATTAACTCAAAACCTAACCCTAACCCAATCCTAACCATAAACCTAACCCTAACCCTAACCCTCACCTTAAACTCAAAACCAAACCCTAATGCTAATTTTGTGCCTAACTATAACCCTAACCTTAACCCTAAACCTAACCTAAACCATAATCAAATTCTAACCATAACCCTAATTTTACTTATGATAGTATCTAAAACCTTAATCCTAACCCTAACCTTAACCTTAACCATAATTCAATATCTAATCATAACCCTAACCCTACTTCTATCTCTAAACCTAATCCTATCCCTACTTCTATCTCTAAACCTAACCCTATCCCCAACTAAAATCCTTACCCTAATCCTAATCCTCACTTTAACCCTAACCCTGATTATGATGATAACCCAATCCAAATTATAATTTTTCTACCTTTAAATTTTAATCGTAACCCTAACCCTAATCTTATTATTAAAGCTAATCCAACCATAATCATAAATTTACCTCTAACCCTAACCCAAACCCTAACCCTGATCATGATATAAACTTTAACCCTAATGCTAACTCTAACTGTGATATAAATTGTAACCCTAAATTTTAACCCTAATCCAAACCCTAATTATATTAATTTATTCAATGTATAACACTAACACTTGACACTAAAACCTAACACTAAATATAACCCTAATCATAAGTCTAAACCCTAACCCTCCCCATAATCATAATCGTAAACCAAATCCTAACCCTTATGTTAATCTTAACCTTAATCGTAACCTTGACCCTAATCCTAACCCAAACCATAGCCCTGGCTAAATTTAAATCCTTATCTTACCCCTAATGATAATTTCAATCCAAACCTTAATACTAATTCCAAACCTACCCTTAACACTAACCAAAGCCTTATTCCTAACCTGGAACCTGTTATAATTATAATCCAAACCCTAACCCTAACCATAATTCTACCCCTAACCCTAACATAATTCTAACACTAATTATGACCATAAACCCAACCTTAACACTAAACCATAACTCTAATCATCATAACCCTATTCCTAAATGCTAACTCTAATCATAACCCTAAATATACCAATTCATTCAATGTCTATATGTCGAGAGATATCATTATCGAGACGTGGTTTTTAAACTCAAAAAAGAAAAAAAGAAAAGAAAATGTATTATATATATATTAAGATAGATAAGCTAGTAAATATAAAAGTCTCATAAAAATCACTTTAGTTAGAATTGAACTTTGGTTTATCTATTTACAAGGACTATATCATAAATTGATTATTTATATGAACAAATCTTGATAATTTCCTTATACAACCTAAGTTGTCAAACAACTCATTATTTACATTTTATTTTTTTGGAAATTCCTCCTTAAAATATAATTACTTTCATACATATTTTATTTGGTACTTTCTTACATGCAATATTATTTCTATGTTCTTGATTTTTATTTATTTATTTCAGCTAGTTTAATATTCCATTATTAAGAATATGCATTCAACTTATTGGATGATATTACCCCTTTTGTTCAAAATTGTGATTCTTATTGGACTAAATTAATTATTATATATAAGGGGATTTTTTTATTTTTAATATTTAATTTATGTGGCATTATGATCGCAATAAATTACAATTGAGAAACGAAATTTAATAAGTAAGATCATAGAGTTGTGATGAATAAATAGTGGTTGAACTTCATTCAAATGAGTTGTTGTTGAAACCAATACATAAGATTATGGTAATATTTAATTAGTTCAAAAGAAACATCAATAAGCTAATACAACTTAATAATGAACAATAGCATGAATTTTTTATCATAACCCAATTAGGGCATAAGGATTACTCATTTCAAAAACTACATAAGATTTAATAACACTATTACATGCCTATCTATAGGTGGGTCCTCACTTGTAGAAATATTTAAAGTTTTCCATCAAACCAGTGGCAACTTGACACACAAAAACCTTAGCTATGAGGAAGATTGTCTCAATAGCAATTTCACAAAATGAAAATTGGAGTGACAAAGATGTCCCCTCATTCTATGCAAACATATTAGGGGATCATTGAAGTCTCCAATATGAAAATCAAGAAAAATACCTAAGATAACATGGTATACCCATCATTGAAAAAAATATAGGCCATTTGAATAAGAGGTTCCTTAGTAAGAAGAACATTCTTAATTGTTGTCGGGAGTTGTCTATATGCATGGTACATGACCACATCAAATCCCAAAGTTTTTAGAATCAATATTTCAGCATTTAAAACTTTTTATGTTTGTTCTTCCAAGAAGTCATGTTTTAGATTAAAAAACAAAAAATGTGTTAATGGTAAGAATGAAAATTTAACCAAGATATCCACTATGATGGTTTTCGCTGATCTAAGCTTGGCAGTACATAAGGACTTGAAAAACGTAATGAAGAAGTGCATTGAGTTCATATTGGGAAAAAAATGGTAAATACACCATTATCTTCTAAGTTTTCCTTTCCTTAAAATTTCATACGATTTCAGCAACACTTCACTTACTGGCATAGGAAGATAGGAGTACCTTTTGCCTTTGAAGTTTACAAGCAATGTCCATTACCTACAACAAAATTAGGAACCATTTAGGAATTGTTAAAACCACCTCTATATCATAGATCCAATATATTTCTAAATATAACTACTGTGAATTTGGAAAATTGTGTGTAAATGGATAGACCAGAGGTCAAATATTGTACTGAAAACATGATGTTATATTGCACTGAAAACATAAAGCTCTTACAATAACATCTTCATGCAAATCCACCTAGACAAAAAAAAACATCATTTCCTAGCACAATCTTGTACAATACAAAAATAATAAAACATACAAAAATTTGAATAAATAAAGGAAAAAAAAGAAAAAAATACTCGTGAGGGATTTGAGCACAAGGTTACCTCCACTGAACCTTTTGAGACATCAATCATGAAAAAGTTAATCTTCTAAGAATTTTTGGTAGTTTTACACACAAGTTTAATGTAACTCTTTCAATGTGCGCACCAAACTCACTATTTCTAGCAACCAATGGCTCCACTTGTTAGTCTTAATAAATGAAATTGCCTCTTTTAACTCCCAAGACATCATATAATTTAGCGTCCATTAATCGCGTTTCTTCTAACATTTCATTTCTTCACGCTTATTTTCCAGAATGGTTTCAAAAAAATCAGGATAAATATTTGCATGGACGATCAAGATTTAAGGACAAGTTATTCCATCCATAGACAATTGATTTCACCAATAATATGTTTTTGTGTAAACGGATTTTCTCTTCTATGATGTTGTGAGTGTAGGGAACACCTCTTAGATTTAAATATAAATTATTTACAGATCTTTCATGTAATTCTATGATCATTTTATTTTATTTTATTTGATATTATATACGGAAAAAAATATGAAAAGCTGATAATTCTCTCTTTCATCATTTCAACTTGACAACTTTTATAACGAGTTTGTGTTCTATCTAGATGGTTATTGTCTTTCAATCCTACTCCATATTCATTATCACCATCATTTATATCGCCTTCACACTTATCATTCATTTTTTTCAATTACAAATAATCTTCGTGATATATTTAATTAAAAAAATTAAAAAAATTTTAATTTATATTTTTTTATAAATAATAGTAAAAAGCTACCATATTTTTATAGAATATATATAATTTTGTTGTTCTTCAAGCATATTGTAATATTAGATATCATTTACTAATTAAGTATTGACATATTGATTTATTTTTATTTTATAAGGGAAAAGGTAAAGTAAAATGGAATAAGAATTATAGGAAAAAAATGTCTAATCATTTCAAATAGTCTCTTTGACCTAATAATTGCCACTAACAAATTAGAAACATTATAAAATAAAATGTCATATTTAAATAGTAACTACAATTTAAGAATTAAATCTTTAATTTTACCAATTAAATTTGATATATAAAAAGGATATCTTTTGGTACCCCAATTTCAAGTTTATCCCCTTTCCTAATAGCTTGTTCATTTTTCAGAAGAAAAATAGTAAATTGTAAACTA
Organism: Sequoiadendron giganteum; assembly: GCA_007115665.2. NCBI lineage: Eukaryota > Viridiplantae > Streptophyta > Pinopsida > Cupressales > Cupressaceae > Sequoiadendron > Sequoiadendron giganteum. The sequence continues at coordinate 301,979,768 of CM021100.1, read as the reverse complement.
TGTGGAAAATAAATCAAAATTTATCAGCAATTCAACACATTAAAATGTTAAATGTATAAATATTCAACTAACTCATAATTATATTTACATAATAACACTAAAATCATAAAAAAATCAAGTTATACAAATACTTAAATTATCTTTAAATGATTATATAATATATTAAATAATTATTTTTATAAGATTTTATCAGTTTAATATAATTATTAATAATTATTATTATTCAATGAATAATAATAAAAATTACAATTATTAAACTTGAAGTTTGTTATATTTCAAAATAAAATAAATAATCTGAAATGAGATTAAAAAAAAATGATATAAGAAGAAAGGTCAAATTCATTAAGTATTTAAATAGTATTTATACCAATTATTTTGTATCCTAAAATTTAATAAGAGAAAATGAACAACATCAATTATTTTGTATCCTAAAACATAATAGGAGAAAATAAACACGAAAATACTACCTTATTGTTTTTAATTAGATCATCAAAAAAGGGATGAGGAGAAAGTATTTCAGTAGCGTGAAGCTCCATTAAAAATCTTCTGCAACTCACATGACCAACATCTCACATAATCAAATTATTTATAGCGCAATAAACCAGCAATAATAAAGACACGTAGAGATTTTGCAGAAATATAATGGCAAGTTATAAAATGTATGTGTCACAAGTTATAAATCTGTGGGACAAGTATCATATGACCTGCCACGAATATTTGTCCTTTGCACAAAGTGTCAATTAAAATTAAAATCAATAAATGCTCTTTGAAAAAAAAATCTGTAAATTTGCAAACTTTATACTATTTAATACTGGTTTTCATAACATTTTATAATAAAATAGTCTTAAAGAAAATTTATATTTTATAATAAATAATATATATTTATTAGTCATGTTAATTACAATTTTGAAAATAAAAGTTATAAAAAATATATATTTATACTTATTAATATATTAAATAATCTTTTAATTGATATAATTAGCGATTTTAATAGTGTTATGTTTTTTGGTTAACTTTTCGTTATTTTTTATTTTTGTGTGTATATTAATTGAATTATCAATTTTTGTAATGTGATGTTTTTTTTAATTTGAGTTTGGCTCGTGGACTTCATTGCTAATTCTACATTATATTTTGTATGAAGATTTATGTCTTTTAAAATTATACTAAGCTTCTATTGTATCATATTATCTATCTACATTTATCTTGATGTATATATAATATTTCATTTGAAATTTTACAAAAATGTTTTGTTACTAGCATTATGCCAATCATGTATAGGTCCCTAAGACTCGTTATTTTTCACCTTAAGGCCTATTTCACCTAAGAAATCATACAAGTCTTGACAAATAACATTCAAATCACTCAAGTTTCATAAATCTCACCTCAAAAACCCCTGGTGGGACTAAGTCGCCCAAGGTTGCGACTTAGTCCCTTTTAGGGTTATTTGTATTTTTGAGTGGGAAAATCTCTGACTTGATAAAAATTCCTGATGGGTGTTAAACTGTTAGGAGAAAATAACTGAGAATTAGATATTCATGCTTATAAATACATGTTTTTAGGTCATTTTCACAACCTTTAGTCATTTTCACAAGAAAAATCAAGAATCAAGTGTTAAACATCTTTCACAAGAAGATTCATTAGTCTACCTACGACAAACTTGAAGATTAGGGCAAGAAACTAGGGTTTTTACAAGTCTTTAAACTCACTTCTCACTCAAGATAGCACATTGAAAAGGGTTGATCATGAATGTATATGCAGAATCATGGAGAAATCTAGGTTAAGCAGATACAACTAGCCATCAAATCAACTTAAAGACTTGTTTTCAAAGTGGTTCCATTTTCCATTTTCTCTCTATCTTCAGCCTAATGAGGGATTGTACTTCATTAAGATTCATTTCTAATGTGACTTAGGGTCTCTTAGAATGATTATTTAATTTTTCTAGTTTCACTTATGCATCTTATTCTTGCACATTAGAATAGGCTTGCACCATACTTCAGATTTTTCAATCTTAGACACTATTAGGGCTAGGGTTTTATGTAGATTTCTTATCTCTTTCAATGTTTAAAAACAACATAGGGGTTTGACCAAGGAAAAAACCACACTATAAATCAAAATATATTTCATTTTGTAGGTGATTTTACAAATTTGGATCTAGATTTCAATGGGAAAGTAGATTGTAGATTGTAGGATTTTGGTTCAACATTCACATTTTTATAAAAGTCAAAATGGACTAAGTCACCAATAGTGGCAACGTAGTCCCACTCCATGTCTTTGTTAGGGATTATTGAAGATCAAGACACCTAGTTGGCTAAAACAGAGCCCAGAGTAGTTTACCAAAACTAGGACTAACTCACCCAACTTGGCGTAAGTGTCCCATTTGGCCTAAAAATATTTTCCAAAATTTCAGAGGCTTCTGTAATCTTCACTTTAACCCTTGTCCATTTCTAGGTGCCCTTGTTTTATCTGCCCTCTTATCTTTTCTTGTATAGTCTTTATTCTATCCTTTTTGCATATCACCAGGTATTTTTAAACAACCTAAATTTCATTAGTTTGCATTCAATAGTGAGTTTACTACCATTTACAACCTATTGCGTTTGGGACATTTCATATAGATACACTTCAATTTCATTCTCATTGGTCTTGAATGAACCCTCTAGATTCCTTGGAGTGGAAAGAACTCTCTCCTTCTAGGTGAAAACCCTAGAAGTTCTAGGGAATCCCCTTTCTTCCAAAATCTATGGTTCATTTTGGTGAACTTGAATTTAGAGTCATCTTACTTCTAATCTATCCTACATTTTCATACTATAAATATCTCTTATTAACATTGCATTGCATGTTGCATTGTTTAAATTAGCATCCTATGGTTTCATACTTTGCATTGTTTAAATTAGCATCCTAGGGTTTTATACTTTGCATTAGTGAAAAGCTCATTTTTTCATCTCATTTCCTTGCACAATAGAGAAAATTTTTATTTGCACTTTATATCTACATTATATAGTATAGAACACACTACTATCCATCAAAAAAATCAGAAAAACTTCAAAAATACAACTATTTGGACTAATTCACCACCTTGGGTGAATTAGTCCCAGTGCTCATTTTGCATCAATAATTTTTGTATTTAGTTTCCATTTTTTGAAGTTTTTGTTTGTTCCAGTTGATTTTCTATTTGTAATTAGTTATTCCTTGTTATACTGTAATCAATTAGCATAAGCATATTTTACTTTTATGCCATTTATGAATAGCATAATATCTTTGCAAGTTTCATTTTCAACATTGGTTCTCAGTTCATTTAGGTCAAATTTATCAGAACATGAAGACACAACCTTACAAACACTGCATGAAACTATTCACACACTTCTTCACTATAAAAAAGTCATATCATCTAAACCTTTTAGTATTGATGACTTGGACAAGTTAGATGAAGCTCTACAGGGCTTCCTCTCACTAAGCTCATCCACTAAGGTTTGTGATGAAAAACCCAAACCAACCACTGATAACCTATCTCCCAAACCTTGTAGCTATGATGATATGGGTATGTTAGATGCAGTTCTTCAAAAATTCATCTCACCTCACTCATCCACAAAGGTTTTTTGTTAGTAACCTGAAACAAAATATATCAATGTAATCCAACCTTAGCTTGTTCTCTACTCACCTTCCCATAAACCAAAAATATTGTCGCTCACACATATAACACTAGAAATAACCCACAATCCCAACAAGCCACCCTAACAACATTACCTTTACGAAATCCCATATTATGTGTTTCCCATCACTTAAACTCACACCTTAGGGAGTATGATCTCATTGAGAAACTTATGAATACTCTCGCCAATATATCATTTCAGGATCTTCTTCAGAATTCCCCAAACTATCTTCTATGCTTCAAACAACATTCCAACAGATAGTGGTCCCTCCTAGTATTTCACAAACGATGTGGGAGCTCTAATACAAGGAATGAATATAATTAATATATACATTAACTTCTATCAACACGAGCTCCCTCCATTATAATTAAGAAAGAAAAATGAAGCCATTATGATAATAGCCTAATACAATTAGATATGCATCAAATAAACCCTTGTTGACAATGCCTCTATCATTAATGTTTTCAGTGCAAATATTCTTGATACATTACATGTGGATAAATTGCAGATCAAATAAGATTCCCTATCTATTAGAGGATTTGACAATGTTACAAAGAAACCACTTGGTGTAATCACTTTACCTATTATCATCAGGATGGTGATGCTACAAACTCCTATTCATGTCATGCCCTATGACCTTTCCTATAATCTCCTCTTTGGAAGACCATGGATTCATGAGATACATGTGGTACCCTCGACCCTTCATCTAAAAATGAAATATGTCTATAATAAGAAAGCTTACCAAATTGGCATAGACCTTGAGCCTGAAAGTTGCTTACAACTTGAAAAAGGAACAACTAGTCCTCTTAACACATTAATTCCAACCTCCAACATAGCACCTCTTGAGAACAGCCAACAAGATGAAGAATCCAAGTCTAAATTACTTGGTAATTATTGTGTATCATTAGAATTCACACCTTCATTTATTGGTGAGTACGTAATCACACGAAAAGAGCATGAAAAACAAGAACAACCAACAGTCATATCTACCTTGATTGAAGAAAAACCTTCCCAAACATCTACCTCATCTATTTTGGAATTAAATACAACATATACAAATTATTTTTTTAAGAGATATAATATCAAAAACCACCCAACCCACAAGAAATGGAAATAATTTATGGACAAGGTTATGATCTTGTGAAAAAATTGTGATAGAATGGTAAAGGATGTGGGAAAAATGAACAAGGAATTTGAGTTCCAATTGAACCTTATTAGTGTTAGTGTTTCTTAGATCAGATTGAACAATGAAAGGACTTAATATAATTACAACACATAAGACAATGAACACACAAAGATACCCTGGGAAAACCCTCCTCTTGAGGGAGAAAAACCCAGCAATGAATCTCTTATATAAAGTAGAACAATGATAGAAATATGCTTACAACTGAGGCCCAACAATGGCCAACAATGTATACAACACAGTCACACCTCTCCTAGATGCACTAGATACAAATGAATATGATCTTCCTTGAAATCGGACTGCTGCTAAGAAGTGTGAATTCTGCTCTTGAAGAAAATGTGAACTTGCTTGAATAATCAAATGTGTTACAATGAAAAAATGACCTTGTATTTATACATCATAAGGCGCCTCTTCACTTAAGTTGGCCTTCTTAGAGAAACATAATAAAACATTAAATACAAATGTGGTCAGCCCAAACAATAAGAGATATATGCGAATCAATAGGGTAGGCCCTTTATGCTTTTATATTTATTGTTTGATATAAATTAAATAGCCGAATGGCTACATATTTAATTTTCTCTTTCTTCTTGGAATTTGTGCAATGCAAGTACATCCTATAGCTGCTATAACATCAACACTCCCTCTCAGCTAGGGATGAACTTCCACCTGCACAAGACACATCATATTAGAATGAAAACAAAATATAATATCACATCATCGTGATATCAATCATTATGGCTACCTCCATAGATGGTATGAACAAGTGCTCATCACTTAATGTGATGTTGTCACCTCAATGTGACTTTCACCATGGCTCTCCCAGAGGGTGATACACAAGCACAAATAAATCATCACGGATTCCCTCACGTGATGCTGTCATGGAGTCACACACATGACATCCACCATGGCTCTCCTAGAGGGTGGAAACAAGGGCTTTCACCTCAAATCTCTCTCAATAAAGAATTGCATTATCAAGGGCTTGCATCTCAACTCTTTCTCAATAGAGAATTGCATTAACAAGGGCTTGCACCTCAACTCTCTCTCAATAGAGAATTGCATTAACAAGGGCTTGCACCTCAATTCTCCCTCAATAGAGAATTTCATTATCAATTAAGGATCACTGATACTGAGACTCTTTCTCAGTGAAGGCTGCATTCTCCACCATACCAAGCTTTTCTTGAAAGTACACAAACTTAATCTTGGTGAGAGGCTTGGTGAGAATGTCTGCCATTTGCTCTTTAGTGCTGATATACCTCAACTGTATAGCTTTCCTTTGTACCATATCTCTAATATAGTAGTACTTGATCTCAACATGCTTTGTTCTGTCATGAAACATGGGATTGACAGAAAGCTTTACATAGCTCTGATTATCACAGTGTATAATAGTAGGTTCCATTGATTGTTCAAACAATCCTGCAAGGAGCTTATGAAGCCACACTGCCTCATGAGCTGCCACACAAGCTGCTATATATTCTACCTCGGTTGTACTCAAAGCCACTGAGGATTGTTTCCTGCTACATGAAGAAATCATACCAGTACCTAAACTAAAACAACAACCAGAGGTACTCTTTTGATCTAAGACACATCCTACCCAGTCAGAATCAGTAAAACCATATAGCTCTAAATCCAATCATATCGAATGTGTTACAATGACAAAACGACCTTGTATTTATATATCATAAGGACATGCTTCTTCAGTAGTTTTATTCTCTAAGATCCTGTGGGGACTCCTATTTTGAACATAGAGGACTGTCCTCGATGCTTAAGCCCAAAGAGAGATTTGCAGGTCTTGATCATGGATCATAGCTTTCACTACTTCCACAATAGACCTATTCTTTCTTTCAGCAATACCATTTTGTTGTGGATTATAGGGAACGTTGAACTCCCTCTTAATCCCTGCTTCAATACAAAAATATTTAAAGGTGCCAAAAGTGTATTCTCCACCATTATCGAATCTCAATACCTTGATCCTTTTCCTAGACAAGTTTTCAACTTGTGCCTTGAATTCTCTAAATCTTTTCAATACTTCTTCAGATTCTTTAGATCTCAAGAAATAAATCCAAGTCTTTCTAGAGTAATCATCAATAAAAATAATATAATACAAGAAACCACTAGATGATGCGATATACATTGGACCACACAAATCAGAATGAATGAGATCAAGAATGCATTTAGATCTACTTTCACTAGAGCGAAATGTACCTTTTGTGTTCTTGCCTAGAGCGCATCCCTTGCATGTTCCTTCATGTTCTTGATTGAATTTTGGAAGACTGGTAACCATCTTCTCCATGATAGGTAGAGCACGAAAGTGAATGTGAGCCAATCTTCGATGGCAAAGATCTCACATGCTAGAACTGTCATGCACAAGTGCTTGAAGAGGATGAGTGCATAGCCTATAAAGGAATTCATGTCTAACTCCAATCACTTGAGCAGTTTTGAAGCTGGAATTCTTTGCCCATATAAGAACTTTTACTTTAGAGAAGGCAACTTGATAACCCTTGTCTTCTAGTGCTGAAATTGAGACAAGATTCCTCTTTATCCTTGGAATGAACAGTACATCATTCAACTCCAATGAAATCCCGGAATCCAAGTGAAGAGAGGAGTTTCCAATTCCTTTCACAGAGTATCTAGCATCATCTCCAATGATGACTTGATCACTAGAGTTACTCTCCACTAAGTTTTAAAGGTGACTTCTAAAACTGGTGATGTGCCTAGAGGCACCACTATCAATCAGCCAAGTGTTGACATCGGTAGATACATTACTTGACAAGGCTAAATAGAACAAATAATCACTAGAGTCCTTTTGAGGAGCAACTTCTTTAACATTTGCAATGACAACTTGTTGCTTAGGTCTTTGAGGACAATCCTTTGCAAAGTGACCATACTTATCACAATGAAAACATTGAATCTTGGACATGTCTCGTTTTCTTTTGAAAGTAGGAGCACCATCATTACCATTTTCCTGATTCCTCTTGAAGAACCCTTTCTTGAAGCCTTTTCCTTTCTTTGACGAATGAGAGGCAAGAACTTGTAATTCTTCATTCTTTGAACTTTGACCAATGCCCCTAGCCGTTAGTCTTGACTCCTCTTGGATACATTCAATTCTTAATCGATCAAACTTGGGAAGTTTAGATCTTGCACTGATTCCTTGAATGAACGCTTCCCATGAAAGTGGAAGACCATTGAGAGAAAGCATAGTTAGGTCTTTTTCATCAATCATGTGACCAATTGTAGAGAGCTGATCTCTTATCTCTGAAATCTTCATGAAGTATGTAATGACAGATTCTCCTTTCACCATTTTCACATGATGAAGTTGTTGCTTCAGTGCAAGAGCTTGACTAGTGTTGTTGATTTCATACATCTCTTCCAATGTTGTAAACATTTCTCTTGCTGTATCTAATTTGAAGGCGATCAGAACAACATGATCCTTGACAAAATCAACCAACACTTTCTTTGCCCTAGTGTCTTTCTTCCTCCACTGTAGCTTCTCTTCTTCCTCCTTAGGTTCGGGAACTTTTGTTTTCATGAACTCAGCTAAATCATTCTCTTCCAAAGTGAGCATGATTCTGAACCTCCATGATGTGTAGTTCAAAATCCCTTCGAGTCTATACTCGATTTTCAGACCATTCACCATTTTGAGAAATTTAGAAGATAGACTGAAAAAGAATAAAGTGAGTGCTGCAAACTAAATCTGATCACGATCTTTTTCACACCCACTCTGATACCATGTTAGTGTTTCTTAGATCAGATTGAACAATGAAAGAACTTAATATAATTACAACACATAAGACAATGAACACACAAAGATACCCTGGGAAAACCCTCCTCTTGAGGGAGAAAAACCCAACAATTGAATCTCTTATATAAAGTAGAACAATGGCAGAAATCTGCTTACAACTCAGGCCCAACAATGGCCAACAATGTATACAACATAGTCGCATCTCTCCTAGATGCACTAGATACAAATGAATATGATCTTCCTTGAAATCGAACTACTGCTAAGAAGTGTGAATTCTGCTCTTGAAGAAAATGCGAACTTGCTTGAATAATCGAATGTGTTACAATGACAAAATGACCTTGTATTTATACCTCATAAGGTGCCTCTTCACTTAGGTCGGCCTTCTTAGAGAAACATAATAAAACATTAAATACAAATGAGGTTAGCCCAAACAATAAGAGATATATGTGAATCAATAGGGTCGGTCCTTTATGCTTTTATATTTATTGTTTGATATAAATTAAATAGCCGAATGGCTACATATTTAATTTGCTCTTTCTTCTTGGAATTCATGCAATGGAAGTACAGCCTGTAGCTGCTATAACATCAACAATTAGAATCAAACATGCTCTGATACCATGTTAGAATTGGCTATGTATGCCAAGATCTATGGACCAAATGAAAAGAACAAAGAAGAGAGAATATGATGACAAGAATAAATTGTATTCTCATCAATATGATAATTATATGATATGATTTTACAATGAGAGACCCCTTGGTTATATAGCCAAGGTGAGAACATAGGAGTGCATAAGATTATGAGAACTGTTGTAATATTATGACATGAGACAACAATGAAAAACTATCACTCCACCTAAAGTGGGAAGGTGATAATGTGATAACCAACACAAAAGGTGGATCTACCACAAAAGGTGGAAACCTAATCACATGATATGTCCATGAAATGTGGAAGTGATAAAGTAATAAGATGATAAGTCCACCAAAGGTGAAAAATCTCCAACAACTCCTATGTGGTTCCTAAGTAAACTTAACTAAGGTGTAATTATAACCTAGGACAAAGTACAAAACATTTAATTACACCAATAAACTTAATACACAAGAGACTAAGACTGGCTTAGGGTTTTCCTTTTTTAAGACAACAAAAAAAAAATCATCGACCATCACTCAACATACACACCATCACATGAAAACCAAGAATCAATCTCACACTCAAATATCCTGAATTCCTTGATATGGATTCACCACCATTAGACTATGTTAACAACGATTAAGCTTTGAAAAACATGTTAGGTTCTTTCACTAAGCTTTTTATTCCCAAGAGGAATGCTTGTTGTGTTATGATAATTATTGAGATCAATATTATGGAAATTAATGAAACTCCCACAAGCATGGAACCATATGATCCATAATTTACTAAGTCAAATACACTCCCCTTAGGGGATATGATTGATATAGAAATGGAAATAGATGATAAAGAGAAAGTCATTAAAACTAGTAATTTCCTTGATGAAGAAGAACAAGAGGATCTTGCTACCTTGTTTCATGCCTTTCTTGAATTTTTTGCTTGGAAATATTCCAATATGCTAGAAATAGATCCGTAGATAGTCACTCATAACATTGTTCTTGGTGAAAATGCTAAGCCTATTCACCAAAAGATATAAAAGATGAGTCCTAAGGTCGCCTTGCATGTTACAGAAGAACTTAAAAAACTCCTAGATGCAAGTTTCATTTGACCTATCAATTACTCTCCTTGGATATCAAACATTGTCGCAGTCGCTAAACCTGATAATCATGTTCAGATATGTACAAATTTTTTAGACTTGAGAAAAACCTCTTTAATGGAAATTTTTTTTCTTCCTAACATAGACATGATAGTGTATTCAACTATAGGACATGCTTTGTTTTCCTTCATGGATGAATTTTCTGGATATAATCAAATCTTCATGAACCCACAAGATCAGTACAAGATGTCATTCACGTCCACTTGAGGAACATTTTGTTGGGTTATGATGCATTTTGGATTAAAGAATGTGGGCACTACCTATCAATGAGAAATGACATTAATATTTCATGATTATGTACATAAAATCTTGGAAGATTATATTGGATAAATTCTAGCCAAATCCTTAGCATGACAAGATAATGTGAATGTTCTTCGAAAAATCTTTGAGTAGATGCATAAATATAACATGCACTTAAATCCTAAGAAATGTATCTTTGCAGTAGCTAGTGGAAATTTTTTAGGGTTTATCATATCTCTCAAAGGAATTGAGGTGGACACGAAGAAAATTCATGATATAATTAACATGCCACCTCCTGACAATATTTCTCAATTACACACATTACAAGGAAGGATTTAAGCCATCCGTCATTTTTTCACCTCCTTAGCTGATCAAACATTTCCTTTTACACACCTCCTCAAAAAGTATGTGCAATTTTATTGGAATGACAATTTTAAATAGGCCTTCATGAATTTGAAAGAATACATTGAAACTCCACTTGTTTTACAACATGCTATACCAAACAAACCATTCATCCTTTATATCTTCGCTTCCACCCACAATCTTGACGCATTGTTGGCTCAACAAGATGAAAATGGAAAAGATCATCTTGTTTATTACATTAGTCAAACTCTAATAGATTATGAAACACACTAGAGAACAACTGAAAAATTATGTTAGTCTCTTGTATTCTCTACTAGTAAGTTGTGACATTATTTACTAAATGCAGAAATACAAATCATGACAAAACTTGATCCTCTCAAATATTTTTTCAATAAAACAAACCTATCAAAATGTCCTTCTAAATGGGTAATGTTGTTGACTAAGTTTGACCTTAATTTTGTTTCCCAAAATTTCAATTAAATGCCAAGCCTTAACTGACCATTTAACCAATGCTCCTTCTCCTCTAGCATTACCCATCAATGATTCCTTTTCTAATGATAATGTGTTAACCATATAACTTCCTACATGGGAATTATATTTTGACAGATCCAAGTGTCGAACAGGCTTTGGATTCACAATTATTAATCAAACAAATCAATGGTCTATATTAAAATAAACATGAAAATTTATTGCAATATATGGATATCGTATTGACCTTGTTAGAATAGTTTGAATCATTCACCATTGATAACATCCCCTCAAAATATAATTGACATGCAAATGTAATGTCCAGTGTGACTTCACTCATATCTCTTTCAGATCCTTCCACAAATGTCAGGCTTACTATTAACCCAATCATGAAATGCTCCATCAGTGATAAATCTAAGGATGTATTCCCAACATTCCAAGGTAATTCATTAAAATGGTATGACAACATATATAACTATTTAAAAGATAGTACCATTCTTGAGCCTACAACCAAAAACACTCAAACCCATCTAAAAAGATAGAAACCAAGTACATAATCCTTGCTAATACATTGTATAGAATATCCTTTGATGGAGTTCTCCTGTGATGTCTCAAGAATTTTCAAACTCGTATAAGTCTTGAATAGGCTAATTTTGGCACCTGTGGAGGTCATTTTGGGGGAAGATCTTTACTACAAAAACTCCTTTGTATGGGATATTATTGGAGAAACATGGAACAAGATTGCTTTCCAAATGTTAAGCGATCTCACACATTTCAATAACATAATACTTTGATTGATGCTCGTACTTTTGAGATTCATGAGAAAATTCCTATTTGGCCATTCTTTGTATGGGGACCGGATCTCATTAGAAAAATTTCACCATCTTCTTCTACTAGATATACATTTATCATTACTAGAACTGATTATTTCACAAAATGGGTAGAAGTTATTCCTCTCTAATCCATATTTGGTTATGTGATATTTCATTTCTTATTGTAACACATCATCGCTTGCTTTGGACCTCGTTCTGCATTAGTGTTTGAAAATGGAACACCATTTAAAAATAATGAGGTGAAGAAGTTTTTGGAGACATTTTATATCCAACATCTCTTCTCAACACCATACTACCCACAGTCTCATGGTAAAGATGACAGTACTAAAAGGAATCTAGAAAAATTCCTTAAGAAAACTTTTAATAAATATCACAAAGATTGGCACAATCAATTGCAATATGTGTTATGGGCCTATTGCACAAGTGTTCTATCATCTAAAGGAATTACCCTCTATAACCAAGTGTCTATGGTACTAAGGCTATCATGCCCTTTGAGTTAAAAGTTCCCACATTAAGGATTTCTCTTCAAGGTCTTATTGAAAATTCTACCAATAAATAAAAATGGTTGCATCAACTTGAAATGCTTGATGAACAGTACATTAATGCTCTCGAGTATCTTCAAGCTTACACCAAGAAATTAAAATGTAAACATGATATTGGTGTAATCCCTTAGACATTTACAAAAGGAAATTTAGTTTTATAGCAAAATCAACATATTACTACTATCGACTCCACTGAAAAAGGAAAATTTAGTCTTAACTAGTTAAGACCTTACACCATCAATTCAAGCTTTGGGTCTGGTTCCTACACATTAACAAAACTCAATGGAATCCCTCTTAAAGATCCTATTAATGTCATGCATCTGCGTTGGTATTATGTCTAGTCCCTTTGAATGGTATGAATTATAAAGCAACGTTGTTATAGATATTGGATTATATCATATATGCTTTCCCCTTGCTTCACTCTTGACATTTGGTATGTATGTGTCTTGATCACTAAATTTATTATTTAATTTATTACTTTAGGTTTCATATTATTCAGCTTTCTCTTCTTTGTTATGTTAATTTAAATAATAAACTCATAAAGTACTTAATCATCATGTTGTATCTAAAAGAAAATCTATCCAGTTTTTAAATAGATCACATAAGGTTCGTTAAATTATGAAGACATTAATTAAGTAATCTCACAAAGGAAATTTAATTAATCATATTTTCATTTAATATTCACACATTAAGACAAGAAATATAACATCTGAATTCTCACATATATATATAAAGTTTACTATACATGTCATGAAAATATACAATGTCACTAAGGACTCAGATTACTAGATTCCTTTAGATCTGGTACTCGTGTTGCATCAGTAGTCGGACATTCAGAGATGGTTGTGCATGATCGTGACCGCGATCCACTGAATTTGATTTAAAACTCTAACCCCTGCATCCACCTAAGGGCCACTTGATGCTCTCCTACTATCTAATCCCTCTCTTCTTGTAGCCGCGCCACCTCTCTCTCTAATCTATCAAAATCTATTGGAGTCATCGATGACTGTTCATGTGCTATAGTCTCCACTCGGTGGACTTATCTCCTTAGGCTTTCATACATTTCTCGTAGTCTTGCTAATGGTCTAAGTGACTCTAGATCTCGATCCACAAAAGGTAGGGGCACATAATCCACTTACATCTCCTCCTCATCGATAAAAAATGCCACTATCTCCACAACTGCTTGAAGGTAGAATTCCCACCAATCCTTCATGGGCCATACATGTTTGGAACAATATTGAATCTGTACACATCATATATATGCATAAAGTAATACAAAAAGTCACAAGGTACATACATAAACTTAAATCTCATTACTTATATCTTGAGTAGGCTGAGCAATATCAGCCTCATCCTATGTAGGGGACATGGATGATGTGCTAGCCTCTCCTCTACTATGAGTACTAGTGCCTGTTGGCGCTACTACTCGAGATCTAGTCATATGAATGTGTGAGGTCTCTCCCCACTCATGTCGATCCTTAGCTGCTACCTAAAGACTCTCACTTAGGGGTGGCTCCACATCCTCATCCTCCTCTTGGTCCTCCTCATCCTTCTCCTCTCCCTCCTAGCCATCATAGTCTGGATATGCATCCTCATCATACTCCTCATTGATGATATCGATTATTATGTCTACAGCCTTGTACCGTGTCTTCTCAACCCTATCCTATCTCTCATCTCCCTCATCTAGCACTAGTACTGCATCTCCTATAGGTCCATCAATTGAAAAAATAGGAGTTGGTCATGATACTATTCACCACTCCTCATAATCCCATGTGGTACTGACATCATCTACATCAGAGTCTAGCGGTTGGTCATGCTCTAAGAAATCTGAGTCACTCTCAGCCACACATCTAGAGTGAGCTATATGGTATCACCTAGTCTCTGAGCACTCCGTTCTAACCTCATGAAAGATGATCATGCCCTAGGTGGCCTATGAATCTGTCCAAACTACCACATGACTCAATCACAGTAGAATGGAGATACTATGTGTAGACACATAAAATAGACATCATACATCCCGCTCTAGAATTAACATTCAATTCTACTATCAATCAATTAAAATAATTTATTGATTAATTCCCTAAGCTTCATCGTATTTAATTAAATAAATCAAATTATTTAATTAAGTCCTTAAGTTCTTCTCATTCGATTCAATAAATAAAAAATATTTAAATCAAATACCAAAACTCCTAAAATCCTCCAAGATAATTAATCTAGATTAATTAAACTCTAAACATAATCACTCATTCTCTAACTTTTGACTCAATTGGAGTGAAATCTGAACTCTCAACTAACCCACCCACTTGCTCCAATAAATCATTTTAGTGTTTTATTATTTCTTCTAATTACTTTCAAAAGGGAATCAAGATGGAGTATTCTATCAATTTGAATCTTCCCTCCAATGGACTTGTCCCTTCGAACAAAACATTAAATGTTCATAGACATTTTCTTATACATATCTTGCACAAGTCAAACTTGGCATTTAATGCACCTTCATTCCCCCTAAACATGTCATTTCATGCAAATTCAAATTTGAAAGTGGCACATTGGCATATACTTGCACATTCCTCATCCTCTCAAATCTTGACAAGGGGCATCTTTACATTGGCTTATGAATGATCCCACATTCATCAAAATCTCTCAATCTCCTAACCTTGAATCTATAAATGCAAGGCACAACAACACAATTTGAGGACAACACTTTTCCATGCAAAGTTACTCTCTATATGTGAGAATTAATTTTCCTCTTCAACATCTTTCATTTTAGCAATCTTGCTTATCAGGGGGTGGGAAAGGGCTTTCTTTCCACATTTCAAGAGGCACCACTCCCACTATGGGATAGGTTTGAACATACTTGCAATGAGTCTATTTGGTATTTTAGTGTTTTATTTGCATTATTTAGTATGGTTCAATATCTCATAGGGATGTTGTGATTTGCTAACAATATTAATCTATGTTAAATATTTAAGCATTTGCAGATTTCAATGTCTACAATTTGGCACTAGAAGGAGGGCATTAGATTTGAGTTATCGCATTCAAATTCATATTGAATTTCTCTAATAACTTATGACCGTTTAGCATTCAATTTCATTTGCTAGAAATTTTCAAAAGGCTAACATGCTCTGTCTATGCTTCTACATTTTGAGTATATTTCTTAAAAAAAAAAACTAATGTGTGTCATCTATACTTCCACATTATGGTGTTGTGTTCTTTTCTTTATATGATTGCATTCTGTAAATTTGAAACCTCATTTAGCTACACAATTTTTTCCAAGCTCAAACCTTGAATCGATAGACTCAATAGTTCTTTAGGAGTTCTAGCATCTAGTTTAAGTGGCATGTTGATCTGCTCTTTATTTATTTTTTCCATGAAATGAGAATTTTATGTGCCGCTTTAGTCTTTACAATATTTCTTACTGTAACAGTGTCAAAACAATAGAAACTATATCTTTACTTTTTGCCAATTTTGACAATGACAGGTTAGTTTTTTGAAGTGCATGATTGATAAAATCTGATTGGGGACACACCCCAAATACAATCCTTTCCTTTTTTGTAAACATGCTAGCCATGTGTTTGCTCTTCAGCTTCACCACCACCTGGGAGTCCTTAATGTATGCAAAATCTACTTTCTAGTAAAAGGATTTTTTTTCATTTAAGTGTTTTAGTGGCTCACATCCTCTAGCTAGAAAATCTTGGCTACACATTTCAAAATCACCATGAGTTTGACTATCTATCTCCCCGCTAAACCTCTCCATCGCAACTATGGAATTTGAACTTCCTTTCGCTTTCTCATATGAAGTGATAACTGCACCTGCTTCCTGTACAAATCTTGCCTTCACATTTGTTGCTCCATGAGGAGTTGTGTCTGCTCCTATAGTTAAAATGATGATATTTCTACGCGTCTTGGCATTTATAGCAGAACCAGTAAGAGAGGCCATTTTGTGGCAGACTATTTTAGATTGATCATTACTAAGATAGGATTCAAATTCGATATTTACCAACATATTTGATTAAAGAAATCATGATGGTGGCATAGTCTTGGTTTGTCTTTTAATGTTGAACGTTGCCTTTTGATAATATATGATCAATGTATACGTTTGGGTTCGATCAATTGAGTTTTTGACAGGAGTGTTGATTGCTTTCTGACATAGTTGATAAAAAAATATCATATTTTTTGCTCCTATCATGTCAAACGTATTACTGAATTAGCTATGAGTCCAGTAAGCAATGTTGTCATTATTAACGTAGAAATTAGCCTAGTAATGATGAGATCAGAATATTAACCCATTGTCTATAAATGCGTTTGTTTTATCTTGTCTCTTTGGTATTTTCTCCTACAAAATATACAAGTGTCTCTTTTAACATACATTTAAAATGCGCAGCTTTACCTAGATGATATTACTAGTTTTATGACAAAAAGGGACATGAACTGCCAAATAAATTTATTAGCCGATAGGCTATTATACGTGGGGAACCCCACCGGGATCTCCTCCAGTCTGACGCCAATGGAAGGGGTAAAAATGACCAAAAAAAAAGGCATCAAGTGTCAGAAAAACTTCCGCCGTCAATTCTGATGCCATGCAGGAAAACATTCCAAGCTTTGGAAAAGATGCCCTTTATTATCTATTTTTTTAATGATCCACCACTGTCTTTATATTTGTATTTCACCTTTAATTTAATTAAATTTGTATTTATATGCAGTGTAATTTATGGGTAGTTGAATATCTCATTATGCTTGACATCACGAAATAAATACAAATAATTTATATAATAAATAAATAAAATATTAATTTAAATAATAAGTAAAATATAAAAAAATAATTTATATTATAATTTATTAATAAAATAATTTATTTATATAATAATTTATGTAATAAATAATAATAATAATTTATATAGTAAATAAAATAAAAAAGATTCTTTAAATTAAATAAATTAAATGATATAATAATTTTTTAATAAAAGTAAAATTTGTTTTGTGTCATAAAATCCAAACAACAAATAAATTAAAATTTATAAAATAAATAAAATAAAAAAGATTCTATAAATAAAATAATATAATATATTTTTAATAAAAATAAAATTTGTTTTGTGTTATAAAATCGAAAAAATAAACAAATAGAAAAATGAAAAACTAAAGTTGTATAGGAAGTGTTGTTTTTGGAATGAATTGGAGAGGAGGGCAAAGAAGTAGAGAGAGAGAGAGGGAGAGGGAGGTAGAGACGGATAAGTGAGATAGAGATAGGGAGTGAGAGAGAGAGGTGGGATAGAAGGAAGTAGAGAAGGAAAGAGAGAGCCAAAGAGAGTGAGAGAGGGAGGGAGAGGTAGAGAGGGATAAGAGAGATATAGAGAATTAGAGGGAGAAGGAGAGAGAGGTAGAGAGGAATAAGTGAGAGAGGGAGAGTAGAGAGGGAATGAGAGAGAGAGAGAGAGGAGAGAGAGAGAGAGA
This sequence comes from Sequoiadendron giganteum, assembly GCA_007115665.2. Taxonomy (NCBI): domain Eukaryota; kingdom Viridiplantae; phylum Streptophyta; class Pinopsida; order Cupressales; family Cupressaceae; genus Sequoiadendron; species Sequoiadendron giganteum. The sequence continues at coordinate 301,961,524 of CM021100.1, read as the reverse complement.
GAGGTGGGACGGAGAGAGGGACAGGTAGAGAGGGATATGTGATATAGAGAAATAGAGAGGGAAGGAGAGAGCAAGAGGGAGAGAGAAGGGGGGAGGGAGGGAAAGAGAGGTAGAGAGGGATAGGTGAGATAGATAAAGAGAGAGGAGGGTAAAGAAGTAGAGAAGGAAGGATAGAGAAAGAGAGAGAGAGGAGGGTAAAGGGACAGAGGGAGGTAGAGAGGGATAAGTGAGATAGAGATAGGGAGGGAGAGAGGTGGGATAGAAAGAAGTAGAGAAGGAAAGAGAGAGCTAGAGAGAGTGAGAGAGAGAGGGAGGGAGGGAGAGGTAGAGAGGGATAGGGGAGTTATAGAGAATTAGAGGGGGAAGGAGAGAGAGGTAGAGAGAGTGAGAGAGAGAGGGAGGGAGGGAGAGGTAGAGAGGGATAGGGGAGTTATAGAGAATTAGAGGGGGAAGGAGAGAGAGGTAGAGAAGAATAAGTGAGAAAGCGAGAGAAGTAGAGAGGGAAGGAGAGAGAGAGAGAGAAATAGGTGGGATGGAGGGGGGATAGGTAGATAGGGATATGTGATATAGAGAGAAATAAAGAGGGAAGGAGAGAGCAAGAGGGAGAGAGAAGGGGGGAGGGAGGCAGAGAGAGGTAGGGAGAGATAGGTGAGATAGATCACTGCTTTCTTCATTTCATCCACTGCTTTTCACGGTTGTAGATAATGTGGGCTCAGCCTATCGACGTAGGTATTGCACCTTATTGGGGTGCAAATGCTAGTATATATAGCAATGACAAAAGTCGTTGCCAATGTTGTTTTTCTAAAACAAATTTGTACCATGTTTATTTTTTTTAGCGAATGTTTTTTCTTCGACTTGCAAATATATACAACATTGACTTTAAGTGGGAAAAAACACAGCCAAACAAGGGCACGTGAAATGATTTTGCGAGTCAAGAAATGGACATGAACGAAGAGACAAGAAATTATTCCCTTATCTACCTTTTGCGTTGGGCATTGAAGGGTGTCTGGCCTGCGAATATTGCATCTGTTTGCCCATATTACTAATGTATGTGAATGGTCCCAGATCGGTATATCATTATCACTGTGTATTTCCAGATTTCAATTCTCGCGGTTATAGACGTCAGAGTTTTTGTACTCATGCAGATTCATTTGTCTTTAAGGATTGCAGAGAAATAGAAGCTGAATTAACCGGTATAAGAAGGGCGTCATGAAGACATGAGCCGAACCGACGTTTGTAGCCTGGCCAGTAGACCAGTGGTGGGAAGATAAATCGATTTAGATTGCTGGGGGATACGTTGTAAACGATAAATGAATGCGAAACAAATTTTCCAAGGATACCGCCGCAACATCAGGCCTCCATATTATTACAGTGCCCTTTACTCAGTATCAACGTTATTTCTGTCATGTCTGACTTTTTTCCCTGTCGTGCATAAATGATGCACTTTGACCTCTTAGCATACACCGGCCAATCCCGCAAGCTTGAAGTTTTAAGTACTTTTATTGGTGAGTTCTCTAAATGGAGGTTGTTGTCTTTATTTACTATTTGTGCCTATTTGCGCCAACCCTAGAGAAGAACACAGTGGCTTTGTTTTTGTCTCCACGCCATCTCTTTATTGCACTTTTAAAGGCTTTCTCACTAAGATTGTTATGATATTACTAAGATTTTTATTTTTTTTTGCATTGATTGGTCTATCCCCCACTATTCCCTATTTCAAACTACATTTTCTTATGTCTCCATAATTGCATTGAATCTCTTAATCTCAGGAAAACCTAAATAACAGCTATGAAGAGACACTACTGTAGCAAATCTCTCCAAATTGTCAGCATCACACCTGCCAATTGCATTCGTTTAAAAGTTCTTAATTGCTTTGGGCATGATTTTTATTTTACTTGCCAACTGAAATAAACTCATTGCATATGAACATGGTACGGTGTAGGAGTAAGAAAATCAGAATTACAGTTGGTGGGGTGCACCCAACATTAGGTTGAAGGGAAGGTTTAAGTTGTTTGACTTCTATGAATTCAAAATATTGTAATAGATGTTAAAGATGTCAATGTCCACTAATATGTCATTTGGGGGTATAAAGTTTTGAAATCAAATATCCTTTTAAGAAAGTGGGGGAATATTTAAAATATATTGGTATTCATTATTGAGTTAAATTCATCATAAAGAACTCATGTGCTTTGTCAATTTTAAAAGGTCTTCTTTTCTCAAACAATTGACATGTCTTGTGTATAGTTTTATGCTTTTGCAATATGTGCATATTTTTTTATTTTTTTTATAGGAAAAAGGTTGACATTGGAATTAAGAATTGAAATTGAGGAAAGGCGAAGCAAGATTGGAGTCAAAGAGAAAATTGAGAATTTAAAACTTGAAATTCATAAAGCATTTTTAAATGCTTAGGGCTTTCATTTTATGTTTTAGTTTTATGTTTTAAACCAACCCACTTTTCAATTTGGCCTTAAAATCAATCAATGAATTGATTTTTTTTAAAAGTTGGATTAAAACTGAATATTAGAAACTCACTAAATTTCAATTTGGGCTCTAAAAATTAAACAAGGCAACTTTCACATCTCATTGTGGTGCTTTAAAATGAACTCATCACTGCTTTTATGGTCTAAAATGAACAAGTGTTTTTCATGTTTTGCACTTTTTTTTGCAAATTAATATCATTTAAAAGGCATATGCACTTCTCTCGCACTTCACGATGATCTTGAGAATCAAAATTCTTTTTGTGATATTAAGTTGTCAAAAAGATTGCCTTCATACTTTGATTTCGGGATCTAAAATTGAACAAAACATCTTGTGAGGGTGCGTAAAATTATTCCGAGTGTTCTCCCTTTGTTTCTAAACAAAGGTTGATCGAACTACGAATATGTTTACTTGCTTTTGTTTATCTTAGAGGGCCTACCTTGTGGTAAAATGTACTCACCCAAGAGAACGACCCAACCGGTAATGCAATAAAGTCAAGTGTATTTCTAGTCGAGATATAAAAGTGGTTATTGGAACAAAAGCTAGTATCACGTGGTTGGCTCTGACGAGAAGGACAACAATGGTCTCTTGCCACATGGTTCAACCTCCACGAATAGAAAGTCTAAACTAAAACCCCTTGTTTAGAAGGCTAAATCCTTATCTATTTTGTTGGTGCAAAAGGTCATGTCCTTTGAAGTCGCCCCACATTATACATGTGATTTTTTTGTAGAGATGAAAAGGATGCCATGGGAGATTCATGGGTACTGATGCTTGGCTAACTTGAGAATTGTGTGCACTATAAGGGGGAGCCTGTGTGGTTGAGCATCTAGTCATCCATACATAATATGTGCAGCTAGATTCGTCCAAGTGGGAACCCAACAAAATATTGTCTCTTCATCCTAGGGTTTTACATGTGCTTGGAAATGAAAAATACATTGCTTGCTCTCAAAACAATTGAAAAAAAACCTTCACAATGAGCCTCAAATTTCAAACTGCTTGGAGGAAACAAATATCCTTGATGAATCTAAGTACTCTTGCTTTCCCTAGGGATCACATCCTTATAGGTTTCTAAGTGCTTGGATTTTATCATCATTTGTTTTCACCAAGGTTAAACCTAGGAAAATTTTGCCTTGATTTCCTTGATTTCCACATAATGCACTTTGTGGGATGAAAAAAAATTAGGACATTGGACATTCAGTTTAAAAAGCATAATCAAGAAAGTGTTTGTGGTAAAAAGAACCAAATCTAAGCAAGATAAAAGACAATTGAACCACACATGTGCTTGTTCTCTTTTGGGTCACATGGTTTTCATACAAACATTGGTTTCTTGGTTTGAATTAGTCTTAGGGAGAAGTATGTTCTTCAAAACTTTGGTCTTATAAACAACTCCTATTAGGTTCATCTAGGATCAAGTCAAACACTTTATCCATCCCTCAACATCAATCAATTATCATCTCATTAACAAACTTTTGGAACCTTGGAAACATCATTTATGTTAGACTTTTAGGAAAAATCTACATCACCTTGTTTGACTTAACACAATTAGTCGAATTATCAATCCTCTTGAACGAATTTTTCTCTAGGATAACACAACTTCTTAAGATCTACTAGTTCATGATCACTTTGATTGGCTTAACACACTTAGCCAATTCATTCTCTTAAGTGAGTTTTCCCTAAGATAACACAACTTCTCAGGGTTTAGAAACTCACCATCATCTTGTTTGGCTTAACACACTTAGTCAAACTATCTAAATCTAAATCAAATCAAATAAACTCCTAAAGTATAGCATTGATCCAAAGCTCCTAAGATTCAAAACACCCATATCATTCACCCCTTTCTTCCTTCATCTCATCACTGGTCCTAAACCCTCAAAGGTCAACAAGGTCAAAACACAAGAGGAACATTGAATATAAACTTGATTCCTACATCCTGAGTAATCCAAATCAACCAAACTATCCAAGCCTTACAATACCAATTGATTTTCAAAACTTATATTTGTACAATCCATACATGGGATCGTTATCTCTTCCAAACATCAATGGTACAAATGTAAGAATGCCCAATCTAAATTTTGGAACATATTTTCCTATGGTAGATTTAAGTCAAAACCAAAACTTACAAATCTATCAACCAAACAATCAAGGCATGAGCCTTCCCCCTTTACCAACCATCTATCAACCGAATCCGAGCAACACCCCCTTCATAAGTCAAAGCATCATGTCAAATCCTCTCATTTTTCCATTGATATCGCAACAATCAATGGAAACCATTCAAGCAACCCCAACAATCAACACCATTCCCAATCCACCACCACCATCGCAAAAACACAACATGAAAAATTCATTCTCTATCATGTTGCAAGCCGCTCAACAAGCTGACCACACAAAGGCACTCCAAAAATAACAAGCATAGGCTCAAACTCAAGCCCAGCACCAAGCTCAATAAGCACAAGCACAATTCTGGGCACTATTGCAAGCAATCTATGAACAAGTCCATAAAAAATTAGCACAATAAGGAGCCCACAAAAAGGCTTTGTTGGCAATCAGCAACAAGATGAACAACAAGCTTTGTTGGAACAAAAACATGACCAACAACAAGCATTGGTGGCTCAATAGAAAACATAGGCATTACTCGCTCAACAAAGCTTGCAAAAAAATCCCACCAAAATGGTTGAAAACAATGATCAAGATCTATCTATCTATGAACACCTTGAAGATGTTTCCACCTCATCTGATGATAAAATCAACATACATCAAGAGCCATTTTTTAGTCATGATCAAGACCCCTCCTACAAAGATCTATTTCAAGGAGTATTGAAGTTATTTGATCCTATTGACATAAACCAAGATCCTTCGACCAATGATCATGTTGAAAATTCCTCTACATCACCTAACGAATTGGACATATCTCAAGAATGTATTCCAAAGCATGATAAAAAAATTCCATCAAGGTCTAGCAATGGTCCTTCCCATGACATATTAACATCCCTCGATCTCATGATTATGGATAGTGAAGGAGTCCTCAAATCTCAAGAGAATATTGAGCCACTTCCCATGCCTAATGACGATATCCAAGAACCCTTCATAAGCAATCCACCCTTTGAAATTGACCCATGTCAAGAACTTGATCTAAAGCATGTTGAAAGCAACTCCAGAATTAGTCCAAATCAAGAATTCGTATCTCCAAGATACTACAATGATTTAATGGGCTTTCTTATATCTATACAAGATGTCACAAATGATGATCACATCCATATAGCACATATTCCGCCACCTACCCATGAGATGATTTCTTTAGATGGACATGTAGATAATATTCATTCAAAACAAGAGTCTCATACTCTTGACATCACTACCAAGGACCAAGAGTCTCCTACTCTTAACATCTGGGCACAAGACCAAGCTGTAGAAAAATTTGGAGACATAGAAAAAACAAATCATGAGGAAATATTTTACAGAAATTGTGAATCGGAAACATCATGTGAAAGCGTATCAAGAAAGAATCACGAGGAAGAATTTAATGGGGACAATGAATCATCAACACTTCTTGACGAAGCATTAAAATCTAATATCTCACAAGATCAAGCAAAAGATATCAATAAGGAAGTCATCCCACATACAGAGGATCCTATCACTTATAAACTTGGATCACTCACCTTTTTAAGGGCAAGCCATTTGAAGATACACCACAGAGCAAAGGAGGATTAACACCTTGTTTCCAAGGTAAATCATATCTTATTGCAAACAAAAAATTTTAACGGATGAATTATCAAGGTAGAGGGTTAGGCCTACATGAACAGGGTATCCTAGAACCAGTGCAAATTGTTGGCAATCCTAAGCATGAAGGGATTGGTTATTCAACAATCAAGGGATATAAACAAATTGGTAATACCTCTATAAAATTGGGGGCAACTTCGTCTCAAGTAAACATCAACATAGGGGGCATGAAGAATCCTTATGATGAAACCAATGCCAATACTACAACCTACCACATCATGAATCTTTATCCTCCCATCACTCCATCCACAAATTGTGATCAATATCAAAATAAAGGGATATTTGAATCAAAGCATGAAGAATTCTATCAATGAAAAAGTAGAAAAGCACAAAGGACAAATCAAATACAAGTGGATACCAAAGAATACAAAGAATTATTATCCATATCAAACTCCATCAGTCAAAGAAACTATGGGGAAAAATTAAAAAAGGGCAAGTATCCATTAAAGATGTCCACAAAAGAAAATTAAAGCTTCTCAAGAAACATACAAAGTGTATCAAGCATTGGTCCTAATTCCATGCACACTTCCATATCCACTCATTATTGCTCATCTTCCCAGGTTTGGAGAGTCAAACGTTTCAAATGGTCAACCAATCCATATTTTATTCCTAAACACACTCCATCCATGCCTCCACGCATGATATCCAATTCTCAAATTGACCATGTGTTTGCAACGACCCTTCATCATAAGGATTTAGAAGGCACTCTATCACGATGTGTGCATAAAGACATAGTTAACTCTAGTATCAACAAAGCAAAGCAAATTTCTCAAAATTTTATTTCAAGTGCACGTACCTTGGTAAAACAACTTCTTCAAGCAAGATACCAATGGAATGTTATGATAGAAGTATGTACATCGATAGATCCAATTGGTTCAACATCAGCTTCAAATCTCTCAGAAAATACAAAAAATATATATATATATAAATATAAAAATCCAATAAAAAAAGAAAAGGATTAAAAACAGTAAAGAAAAAAATCATCCTCTAGTGAGAACCACTATAGTCATGCTTTGGGAAAGTACCATGATGAAAACCTGGTAAATAGGTGTCATGTGTAGAATTGAGCATCTGCATGAACCATTTTGAGAGAAATAAACTTTTCCCATCCATAATAAAGCCAACATTCCAGCCATATCATCCATAAACCGTTTATCCAACCCTTATCTATATCTTCACCCAATTTGGTATAGACTTCACACGTTCTTATGGTAAACATCTTGACATGGGTCATTTTCATTGATCCCATCCTACCCAACGCTATCTGAGCAATATCCAAATGAGCATCCTCTATGTGAACACCCTTATCTTATCGCAAGATGATCCATATCCATCCATCCATCCATCCACACATCTATCTAAGAGTTCACCCATGGCATTCCATATATTGCTAGACACTGGGGGAAGATATTTACATCTTGCTTCAGGAATAAATATTGATCTATATCCTCCAACTTATTTGGTGATCTGAACATTGGCAAACATGAAATCAAATTGGTCAAAGCATTTGTGAGCACTAATTCAAATCACTAGCTCATGGCATATCTTGATGAGAATATGTTCCTTATCAAGTTTTATCTTTCATCGAACATCAATCCGAACAATTCATATAAGTAGCATTTAAGCGCACTTCAGTATCACATCAAAATCACCAAAACAATTTTCTTCTAAATCAAGCTTCATCAATCTTGATCAATCGAATCCAAGCCATCATCACCTTGTTTGACTTAACACACTTAGTCAAACCACCCTCCTGTGTACAAGTTTACTCTAGGATAACACAACTTCCTTGGGTTTACAAGTTCATTATCATCTTTGTTTGGCTTAACACACTTAACCAAATTATCCAATTCATAATCACCTCGTTTGACTTAAGACACTTAGTCAAACTACCCTCTTGTGTATGAGTTTACCCTAGGATAACACAACATCCTAGAGTTTAGAAGTGCATTATCACTTTTTATTTGACTTAACACACTTAGTTAAACTATCAATCCATCAACCTGATCAATCAACCTTAGCTTGGTTTTCAACAAAATCCCAAAACAAAGCATTGATATCATCACATGTCCATATCCAAATCATGAAAATCATGTGAAAATTTCACAAAACATGCAAAAAATCAAAAAATAAATAAAATTCAAAAATCCACCAAAACATCAAAAACATTAAAAAATTAATCAAGAAATGCAAAAACATCCAAATCATACAAAAAAACAAAAACATGTTAAAATCTCGGAAAATCTTCAAAAAAATCATCATTGAGTCTTGTCAGTCTTCCACCTTGGCCGAACTACATTGTCTGTGAGTTTGAGCATATACAAGATTGATCTTTGATCATCCCCCAAGACATTTAGGTCAGTCATTAGGAGTCCATTGCAATGGAAATTTGTTTGTCCATCTATTTCACATTTTAGGTCAGTCCTTTAGGTGTTCACCACAATGGCAATCCGTTTTCCCATCTCTCATCAGTAGTCAAGTCAATTGTCGTCTGAACTACATCGTCTCTGAGATTAAACGTAGGAAAGGACATCCTTGGTTAGCCTGTGAGACACAAAACCCAAAAACATCAGAAAATCATCAAAAATCCAAAACATTTGCAAAACATCTCAAAAATACCAAAAACACCCTCAAAATATTTGAAAACCCAAAATGGTGCATCCATTTCATCTCGCTTTCACCCACAATTATCATCACTCATAAGAATCAATCGTCGCTTTCACCCTTTGGCGAGTCAGTCAGAAGCAAGTTTAGCAGGTTCCAAAGTGAACACTTATTCGTCAAAGTCTCAAAAATTCTAGATCAGTAAGGAAGCAAGTTAGTCAACTCGAAGTATCAATAGCTTATCATCCAATCAATTTCATCAAAACCCTGATCACAACATGTCCTAGGACTGTGACCTTCCTGCGATGGACATCAGCATCAGGTAACCCTGTAGTTTAGCCTTGGCTAGCGGTACAAATAACATTAGCTTATTTATTTCCTTTATTTGGTCTTTTTGACTTATCTTATTTTGCGCTCATTCCAAGGACCTCTCGATGATGCCTAAAAAAAAAAGTTTAGAGAGAAAGGAATGGGGCAATGATCATTAATTTTTTGTCTGCTATGCTTTTTGGATGTTCTTGTAAAATAACTTAGCAAATACTTGCTTTGTTGGGTACATCCTAGCAAGGTTTTCATATGTCAAGTGTGAACAAGAGCACTCCTATCTGATTGTTGAGTCAAATTCCATCACACTAGGTGCAACGCCATCCTGGTTCTTAATACCTCGATGCATCCCACCTATGTGTGTTATCAAACATAAGGAAAGTTATGCTCTTTATCTCTCCCATTCCTAGATAATAAATGCATCATGATCGTTCATCATCATTTCTAATAAAGTTGTCTTGTTGGACTTTTGCATTTTTCTTGGATTCAAGGGTTGATCCCTCTCATTCTTCTATCCTCTTTTGCGCTAACAATGCATCCATCTTGCATATGCATTCTCATTCTGCATAATCATGTCATATCATCATAGGATGGCATCATCCATCATATTCATCTCATTTTCAATACACTAACATACTTCTTTTCACTGGGGCATCCAAAAAACTTAGAATTTTTTTAATTTCGATGTCAGTGGCATCATTCTTTGAACCAATGCAACAAGTACATTTCTTCAAAGAGGGGCAAAATGTAGACACGTAAAATATACATCATACATCCCACTCTAATTAACATTCAATTCTAATATTAATCAATTAAAATAATTTATTGATTAATTCCCTAAGCTTCATTGTATTTAATTAAATAAATCAAATTACTTAATTAAGTCCTTAAGTTCTTCTCATTTGATTCAATAAATCAAAAAGATTTAAATCAAATACCAAAACTCCTAAAATCCTCAAAGTTAATTAATCTGGATTAATTAACCTCTAAACATAATCACTCATTCTCTATCTTTTGACTCAACTGGAGTCAAATCTAAACTCTCAACTAACCCACCCACTTGCACCAATAAATCATTTCTTTGATTTATTATTTCTTTTAATTACTTTCAAAAGGGCATCAAGATGGAATATTTTGTCAATTTGAATCTTCCCTCCAAAGGACTTGTCTCTTCCAACAAAGCATTAAATGCTCTTACACATATCTTTCACAAGTCAAACTTGACATTTAATTTCACTTTTCATCCCCCCTAAACATGTAATTTCTTGCAAATTCAAATTCGAAATTGGCACATTGGCAAAAATTGCACATTCCTCATCCTCTCAAATTATCTTGACAAGTGACATCTTGTCATTGGCTTATGAATGATCTCACATTCATAAAAATATCTCAATATCCTAACTTTGAATCTATATATTCAAGGCACAACAACACAATTTGAGGACAACAATTTTCAATGCAAAGTTACTCTCTATATGTGAGAACTAATTTTCCTCTTCATCATTTTTCATTTTGGCAATCTTGCTTATCGGACGGTGGGAAAGGGCTTTCTTTCCACATTTCAAGAGGCACCACTCCCACTATGGGATAGTTTTGAACATACTTGCAATGAGTCTCTTTGGTATTTTAGTTTTTTATTTGCATTATTTAGTATGGTTCAATATCTCATAGGGATGTTGTGATTTGATAACAATGTTAATCTATGTTAAATATTTAAGAATTTGTAGATTTCAGTGTCTACACTATGTGATCATGATGGTGAGATAGAAATCTATCCAACTATAACCTACTCATCTATCTCGTGTAGTCTGGCCACTATAGTGTAAGCTGACAAGGTCTCCATAAGATATCATCCTTCTCTAGTCAATCAAAAATCACTCTCTAAAAGTGAAAATCCCTATATTACTATAACTGTCATAGAGGATTGTCGAAGGCCTGAGGATACCCAACTATTGTAAGACACTGGAAGCTAGTAGGCCTAGTGAATGTGATATTCCCTAGGAACCAAACCTATAGAAGTGTACAATGAACCAAACTATCTACCTCCTAGAAAACGAACCGTTCCAAATCATAATACAAGTGTGTAAGGGTGCAATATCAATAGGCATATACTATCCTATACTCTACCATCCCCTATACCATATACATTTTCCCACCCTCAAGGTGTGTTACACATCCATCTGGAAGGAGTACTAATGTGACGCTATGCATCATAATCCATCTAAACACTAGTGCTTGTGAATATAGTAACATCATCAAATTGATCCATTATATCACCCTCTCATCATGAACTAGTCCATCCAAATAGTACTACATATCATCTCACTGCTCATGGAAGTTATTTTCTCTCTAGAAATGCACTTTCTCTCCCTAGATAGGAACTCGAAGAATATAATGAACATCTTCTAGAGTAACTATCATCTCTCCAGTTGGTAGGTGGAACGTGCATGTATCTACATTCCATAGCTCACATAATACCATCAATATCACATCATGGTACCTCATGGGGGGCATGAAGTAAACCCATTATATCCCCATGGCCTACAAATTCTTTGTATTCTCCACTGACAAAGTGGGGGCTAAATCTCTCAAGAAGATCAACTATCTACCACGTAGACACTGCCACAAATGGGTGGGTACCTATCAAAAACATAAAAAATATGCTTTATATAAATCATCTAACATCTTAATTTTTACTCCAATACATCATGCTAGTGTACTAATTTTGTCCTAGTGTGCTTTCTTTAAAGACATTATAGACACTTTAGAACCCTTTTTGGACACTTCACGAAGAAACGAGACACTTTCAAACAAAAGGGACACTTGACGAAAGAAAGGGACACTTTGCAAAAAAAAATTCCAAGATCCTAAAATAACCTATATATGCATATAAATCCTTATATAATTGAAAAATCACAAAGCAAAGATAGCAAAATTAACTCAGCTTGTGATAACGCTCTATGCATGCCACTGGGTCCCATAGCACATCTAATCTCATAGGTGTGAAGTCTCATCTACTAGGAATATTTCAGTCTTCTCTTGTCATTATCAAGCTAGAAGAAGGTAAATTAAACAATTAAGTGAAAAATTACTTCATTTTCACTCCTTTTACTCTTTTTCATTCTCATTTAAGCACATTCATACTTTTTCTATACTAGACATATTAGAGTGCTTTTCATTCAAAACAACGTCATGGGTGCTAGTGAAGTCTTTTTTTTGTGTCGTTTGTTGCTTCAAAATCATGTTTCCACACCCTAAATCATCAATTCTCTATTTTTTATGTGGTATTGTACTTGGAAATTCCCTTCGATATGTGTGTTCTCATTTGATATGGCTAGATTGCTACCTTGATTCCACCTCTATAAAGAAAGCATAATTAAGATGGGGCATACATCTATCCTCAAATTTGATCCCAAGGAATTAGATAAGAGGAGTTTTGGACAATTAACAATTTTTTGATGCAAGATATGGTTCTTAACGTTGTGGATTTTCAAATAACTACATTAGGGGCTTCATTATGCCATCTTTTGAATGAGTATACTTTTATGAAAAAAAGTGTACCATCTACAGTCCTTTAGCTTGCATATGAATGTAGAGTCATATGGTTGCTAAAGTGTGGGATAAATTTTATGTATAAAAATATATACTCTTGAAGAAAGAGACAATTTCAAGCTTAGTTTAACATATTTTTGGCATTCATTCACTGATCATTCCCCTAAAACAACACTTATAGGCCCCTAATACTCGTTGTTTTTGACCTTGAGGCCTATTTCACCTAAGAAATCATAAAATTCCCAAGAAAAAAACATTCAAATCACTCAAATTTCATAAATACCACCTCAAAAACCCATAGTGGGACTAAGTCGCCCAAGGTGGTGAGCTAGTCCCTTTTAGGGTTATTTATATTTTTGAGTGGGGAAATCTCAGACTTGATAAAAATTCTCGATGGGTGTTGGCCTCTTAGGTCAAAATAACCAACAATTAGGTATTGATGCTTATAAATACATGTTTTTAGGCCATTTTCACAACCTTTAGTTATTTTCACAAGAAAAATCTAGAATCAATTGTTGAACATCTTCGACAAGAAGATTCATTAGTCTACTTACAACAAAGTTGAATCTTAGGGCAACAAACTAGGGTTTTTGTAGGTCTTAAAGATCACCTCTCACTCAAGTTCTCACATTGCAAAGGTTTAATCATGGATGTCTATGGAGAATCATTGAGAAATCTAGGTTGGTGAGATGTAACTAGCCATCAAATCAACTTAAAGACTTGTTTTCAAAGTGTTTCCATCTTCCATTTTCTCTCTATCTTTAGCCTAACAAAGGTTTACATTTCATTAAGATTCATTTATTATGTGATTTAGAGTCTTTTAGAATGAGTCTTGCATTTTTCTACTTTCATTTATACATCTTATTCTTGCACATTAGAATAGGTTTGCACCATACTTCAAATTTCTTAGTCTTAGACACGCTTAGGGATAGGGTTTTATGTAGATTTTTTATCTCTTTCAAAGTTTAAATACCAACTAGGAGTTTGACCAAGGAAAACCCCACATTAGAAACCAATATATATTCAATTTTTTAGGTGATTTTGTGTATTTTGATCCAAATTTCAATGGGAAAGAAGATTGGAGATTCTAGGATTTTGTTTCCACTTTCAGATTTTCAAAAAAGTTAGAATGGACTAAGTTACCAATAGTGGCGACTTAGTCCCACTACATGTTTTTTTTAAGTATTTTTAAAGATCTGGACACCAAGTTGGTTGAAATGGATCCCAAAGTAGTTTACCAGAACTGGGACTAAGTCCCCCTACTTGGCATAAGTGTCCTAGTTGGCCTAAAAAGAAAATTTTCCATAATTTCAAAGGCGTCTACAATCTTTACTTCAACCCTTCTCTATTTCTAGGTGCATTTGTTCTATGCGCCCTCTTATCTTGTCTTGTATAATCTTTATTCTATTCTTTTTGCATATCACCATGTGTTTTTAAACAACCTAAATTTCTTTAGTTTTCATTCAATAGTGAGTTTACTTCCATTTTCATCTATGTCTCCAAAAAGTGTGGCCTTGACACTTTTCACTCATTTAGGCCCTTTCCTATAGATTTTGGATCCTTTTTGACCTCTTTCCAAGCCATGTGCCAAAGTGTTGTAATAAATTTTAAGACTTTCCTAGGCTTCTCATCACTAAATCAACCCTTTCTTATGATATAATGACCCCTTAATATAGATACAAGCCTTATTTTAGTGTGTTTCAGATGACAATCCCAACAAACATTATTAATCACATCTTAATCACCAAAAAATAATAAAAATTACAAAGTGCACTACATCACTACTTTGGGTGACCTAGTCCCATGAGGCATTAAAGTCAAAATAAACATAAATTTTTTCTTGAAATTTTTCTTCTAAACCCTAAGGTTGGCCTGTGTTGTGCTATTTTGAGGAAATTAGGGCACAACTTGTATAAATAAGGGTTTTTCTCATCATTTTCACCCTAATATTCTAATTCAATATCTTATCTTCTACACCTCATTCTTCTCAATTACTCAATCACTCATCTCTCTTTCTTCTTAAGCAAGCTAGGGTTTGAGCATTCCAAGTCAACAAGAGATATTTTCTGAAGAATTCAAGGTCATATTATTGCAGCAACTCAAGATCAATCATAGTGGTAAGGTACTAACTCCATTATATCATTTTCATACTCCATTGCATTTTCAATTCATTTTGGTTTAGTTACCTAAAAGGTGTTTGACTAAGGCAAACCCCCATGCCCTAACAATCAACATTTTTCTTTCTCTCATTGTGTGTTTGCATATTTACGTACATTGAAGATCATTGAAGTATTTGAAGACTTTTTGAATATCTCTCCATGCTTTCAAAGTCCAAAAATCCACCAAAAGTCACTTTCAGAAGAAAACACTTGTGAAGAATCAAAGTGTAGACTAAGGGCTTTCATTCCCCCTTTTGAATTTCTAGAAATCTAAAAGAGGACTAGATCACCAAAAATGGTGACCTAGTCCCACTAGACATTCCTTTAAGTTATTTTTGCATATTCAGACAACCATTTGGTAGAAACAGGCTCTGAACCAGTTTTCTCAAATCTACGACTAGGTTGCCCAAATTGGCACAAGTGTCCCAATCATCTTTTCAAAAAAATTCATCAGCATTCTAGACCTCCATCAGATCCTTCTTTAGATTCTAGGTTCACACATTCTATTTCCTTTATTTTTGTTTAGTTTAGCTCATATTTCTAGGTCATCTTGTACATGCCTGCATATCATTATGTGTTTTCTAGCATTTTGCATTTCAATAGTTTAGCATTTGATAAATCATTTTCCTTTCAGCTTTTTGCATTTAGATCATCACATTTCAATCACACACACATCACAAACCCCCCAATCCCCTTTGAATGAACCCTAAAATAAAAAGGTGTGGAAAAGAGTCGCGTTCTTAACCTAGCTCCTACGTGAAAAGCCCTAGGAGCCTATTCAGGAACCCTCTTTCCGCTTTTTTCATTTTTGGTGGTTCATTAACCTAATATTACTATACCCTTCTTTTTTAATTTAGAGTCCTTCACCCTAGATTTAGTTTTCATCACATTTTTCATTTTTTAAGTTGCATTCTAAGGTTTCATTTTTTTGCATGAATGAAAGTGTATATACTTTGAATTCTTGAATCTAAAATAACTTTCACTCATCCAAAATATGTTCCTACCTTTACTCTTCTCATCATCCACCATCAAAATAGTCCAAAATAGTTGCAAATTTTTGGAAATTTTGAAAAAAAACCCTAGGTGGGACTAATTCGCCATTCTGGGCGACCTAGTCCCTGTCTAGATTTTTCACTATCTATTACAACGTTGGAAAAATTATTATTTTTCTTTCATAGGCTCCTAGTATCATATCGTATAATTTTGGACAGATTTGAGAACATTGGTTTTAGGCTTCTAGCTCACAATCGTTATTTTAGGATGGTCATTCTTTAAATCATTTCATCATTCAATCTAAAATTGCTCTCATTTCTACAATTTTGCATCACATTGAAAAGATTACTTTTCAATTTTGCATATACAATTTTTATATTCATACAACTTTGTATAATCTTTGTTAAAAGTGTTTTTCATTATAGCATGTATATTATTTACATTCTTAAAGATTAGCATATATTGGATAAAAATGTTTTGTATTTTTGCGTATAGATTTTTTATATTGCTAAAACATTGCATGAAATGGTTATATATACTTTTCATTTTTATTCAAACAATGCTAGTAGCTTAAAAATCTATACATGCTAATAAAAATTTCCTATTCCCTTCCTACAAGAGCATTGTAGTGAAAAAAGAAACCACGTCAGACATTCCTAATGATCACATTTGATTTTCTCCTAATATCTCTCCCCTTGGTGATGAATATATTTTGTTAGAAGAACCAATCAATGAGAGTTATGTGAATCCTAGTTTTTTCTCTCCTCTTACCTCTCTTAGTGGATATGGCATTATGAACCAGACAACACAAACATAGCTACTCATGATAATAACATTTGTTTTTCTCCTAGTATTTCTCCTAGTTGTGAAGAAAACACTTTACCATTAGAAAACACAATTAGTGAAGGTCATGAGAATATTAGTTGTCCCCCTTCACCTAAAAAAATCCTTATTGCACAAGACCAGTCAACCATTGATTCTTCCACTATTTGTGATGAAGCTATTTTAGAAGAACCAACCTTTGATTGTCAAGAGTAGTTGGTTTGTAGTTCTCCTAAATAATTTCCTTCTAGATAGGATATCATGATTCTCGATAAGGATAACCATAAAAAAAAATATTCTATCCTTAAAAGAAAATGTAGAGACATCCTTAGTCTCTCCCTTGATCAAGGATGTCAATATTATTCAACCAAAATAATTCCTTAACCCACCTTTCAAACAAACCTCAACCTAAAAATCAACCCAAATTCATCCTTTACCCACCTATGAATAATGTGTCATAGCAATTCAAACATAATACAATTGCTCACACACATTACACAAGAAACAATCCAAACCCACCCCAACCAACCTCAACATCCTTATCTTTTCCTAATCCCATATTACCTATTGCCCCTCACTTTAAATCACTTCTTATGGTGTATGAACCTTTTGACCAACTAAGAAATACTCCTCCTAAGATATCATTATGGGATCCCATTCAAGCCTCCCCTTACTATCACAACATGATGCAAGAAACATTACAACAATTTCCTATCCATCCTAATACACAAAAAAATTACATAGCAGCTATCATTCATGGAATAAATATTAATATTATTTTTCACCAAAGTGAGCTCCCTCCTTTGGATGTACACAAATAAAATGAAGATTTCGTAATAACCTCTCAATACAAAAAAAAAGGGATCAAGAGAACTCTTTTAGATATCAGCTTTGCCCTTAATGTGTATAGTGTGCACCTTTTGGATAGGCTTGGCATTGATAGATCTAACATCAAACCTGATTCTATATCTATTCAAGGATTCAAAAATGTCACTAAGCAACTGCTCGATTTGTTCACTGTACCTCTTATATTTGGAATGACCACATTGGGAATACAAATCCATTTTATACCTCATGAACTTTCATATAATAGTTTATTAGATAGGCCATGGATTCATGCTATGAATGGAGTGCCTTTCACTCTTCATGATAAGATGAAGTACATCTACAATAACAAAGTCTACATGGTTGATGCCAACCCTAAACCTAAAAACTGCTTAAACCTTGAGAAATCCAAAGATAATCATTTCAACACCTAAACACTAACCACCCAAATGGAACCCATACAAAAAGCATCCCTAGAGGATAATTGGGACTCCTTAAAAACCACACCTCCTTTACTAGGAGAATACAAGATCACCAACAAAGACTCTAAATAGGTAAACATAGTCTTATCAACACAAGACTTGGTAGATCCTTTGAAAGCATCAACCTCAACTACTGTAGACAAAGAATCCAATAATGAACAATCACCCAATCCCGAAAAGCTAAAAAATATTTATGGAAAAGGCTATGAACTTATGAAACAACTTGGCTGTAATGGACAAGGATGTGATGCTAAGAAATAAGGTATCTACAACCCTGTAGATCCTAACATTCAAAACCACACATCACGGTCTTGGTTATTGTCCTTTAGTCGAGATGACTAAGCGCTCACCTCACATCAACACCATCACTAATCACCCTTCTAACCCAACCTTAGAAAGTAATAATTTGCAACAATTGAAATCAACAAAGAAATATTTGCTTAATGCTAATTTCATATTGCAACCCACTATCAATTTATATTTTACATACTCCTTCAAAGGAGCGTACAAAATATAACAATATATAGTGCCTTATCTATGTATGACATCCTATAATATGCAAGAAAATTCTTTGTTACAAACCAAAGGATCGCCTTCTACCTTCGATCAAGAAGGTATCTTGTTGAGACTCCTCCAAGAGCACTTCATCTCTCTTCCACCAAGAACTTGAAAGAAATTTCCTAACAAACATTCCTTTTGTGCCTACCATTGATTTCTCGGTCATCAAACTAATGAGTGCAATGCCTTGAGTAGAAAAACTCAACATCTTAAGGATTTTTGTGCTCTCCCTTACGTGCAGGCACCTAATTCCTCTAATTGATACCAATTTTCACCCAACCTTGCATTTTACCAATCCTTTCAGCTCACTCTTTTCCTACACTAAGTGGGGGCAAAGGGTAAGTTATCCTTTTCCCTTGTATGTCACTTATCATTGTCTCTTTTGACTAGTCGTTAACCTTTCATGAACATATAAGAGCAAGCCTTGGATGTGTATAACATGTCTTAAGTTGACTCACATGTGACATACTACCCTTTCAATGATGTATCTTATAAAAAATATATGACTTGGCATAGGGCTTTCCGAACAAGCTCTCATCTCCTCTTATTCTTCTATTTGAAAGAAATTTCTCATAGCAATGGTGTTAGCAACCACTTAAAGTGCGTGCATACATCACCACTCATATTTCATTGTGTAATTTTATTTTTCTTGTGATTCCCTCTCTTGAAAACATTAGCTACAATGTTTCCCATGATGAGATATTACACTTGTCCTCTCTTACAAACAATATGAGACATTACACATGATGTTACTTAAGATGAGATGTTGCACAAACTAAGAAAAATCCCTTTGAAAATTCCTCAAATCATTTCAAAAGTCATTTTCTTTTGTGGCGCCTTATCAAATTTATAAGGAGGTATAACTTTGGTATGGTTTGAGTGGGAAGCCCAACTAGTGGCACGACTTTCCCCATTGCCACTTATGTTTTCCACCTTTTGGGCCTTCTCACTTAGTGTAAATTAACCAAAAGTTTCATCGCCCTAGAGTGAGTACACATTTCTTTTCTAGACAAATAGCCTAGATTTGATCCACAACTAGCTAGACAAATGGTGCAAGCTTGATCCAAATTTTCCCCTTTCTACTTTCCTTCTCTTCCTTCTAGTTCTTGTCATTGCATGATCATGTATCTCATCTTGCTACAAATCATTCACACTTAAATGTGTCCTTTGGAATTTAATTTTTTTTGACTTAGAATCTTGAATTCTGGGTCTTGACCACCTTCTTCATCTTTGTCATTCTTCACCATCTCCGTCAAGATAATTTAGTTTGAGTTTGAAGCAATTTCATCCTCTCACTAAAGTGGGGGCTAAATGTGTCACCAAAAACTATAGTCTTGACACTTTTCACTCACTTGGGCCCTTTCCTATGAATTTTGGATCCCTTTTTACCTCTTTTGAAAGCCTTGTGCCAAAGTCTTTTAAGGTGTTGTAATACATTTTCACACTTTCTTAGGATTTTCATAACTAAATCAACCCTTTCTTATGCTATAATGACTCCTTAATACACATACACGCCTTATTTTTGTTTGTTTCAGATGACAATCCTAACAAACATTATTATTCACATCTTAATCCCTGAAAACCAATCAAAACTGCCCAGGTGGACTAGGTTTCCACCTTGGGAAACCTAGTCCCATGAGGCATAAAATCAAAATAAACCTAATTTTCTTGTGGTATTTTATCTTCTAAACCCTAAGGTCGACTTGTGTTGTGTTATTTTTGTGGAAATTAGGGCACAAATTTTATAAATAAGGGTTTTTCTCATTATTTTCATCCTAATATTCTAATTCAATCTCTTACCTTCTACACCTCATTCTTCTCAATCACTCAATCACTCATCTCTCCTTCTTCTCAAGAAAGCTAGTGTTTGAGAGTTCCATGTCAACAAAACATCATTTCTGAAGCATTTAAGGGTAGATTGTTGCAAAAACTCAAGATCAATCATAGTGGCAAGGTACCAACTCCATTATCTCATGTTCATACTCCGTTACATTTTCTATTCATTTTGGTTTAGTTACCTAAAAGGGGTTTGACCAAGGAAAACCCCCATGCCCTAACAATCAAAATTTCTCTTTCTCTCCTTGTGTCTTTGCAGATTAAGGTACATTGAAGGATTTGAAGACTTTTTGAAGATATCTCCTTGCTTGAAAATTCTAAACATCCATGAAAGTCACTTTCAAATCTGAAAATTAAAGTTTTAGAAGTTGACACTTGCAAAGAACCAAAGTGCGGACTAAGGATTTTTTTCCCCCTTTTGAATTTCTAGAAATCTAGAAAAGGACTAAGTCACCAAAAATGGTGACTAGGTCCCAATGGAAATGCCTTTCAGTTTTTTTTTCATATTCAGACACCCATTTAGAACGAACAAGCTCCGAACAAGTTTTCTCAGATCTAGGACTAGGTCGCCTAGATTGGCACAAGTGTCCTAGTCGGATTTTGAAACAATTTCATCATCATTCCAAACCTCCATCAGACCCTTCTTTAGATTACAGGTGCACACATTCTATTTCCTTAATTTTTTTTTAGTTTAGTTCATATTTCTAGGTAATCTTGTACATGCTTGCATATCATAATGTGTTTTCTAGCATTTTGCATTTAAATAGTTTAGCATTCAATAAATTATTTCCCTTTCATTTTTTTGCATTGAGATAATCAAATTTGAATAAAAAACACATCACAAACCCTCAATCCCCTTTGAATGAACCCTAAAATGAAAAGGTGTGAAAGAGAGCCACATTTCACAACCTAGCTCCTAGGTGAAAAAACCTAGGAGCCTATTGGGGAACCCTCTTTCCCCTTTCTTCATTTTTGATGGTTCACCAACCTATTGCATTTAGGACATTTAATATAGATACACTTCAATTTCATTCTCATTAGTCTTGAATTAACCGCCTAGATTCCTTGGAGCAAAAAGAACTCTCTCCTTCTAGGTGAAAACCCTAGAAGTGCAAGTGAATCCTCTTTTGCCAAAAATCTACGGCTCAATAACATAATAAAAGAATTAGTTTGATGAAAATGTAATGATCATAAATTAAATAAATCATTCCATAAATGAATTCAAATAGCTTTTTATTTCTTGTTGATTTTTTATTTATTCATCATTAACAAAGCCCAAATGTGATGCATTATTATCCACCCTAGAATAAATGACAAGTTAGAATGTTTCTCAAGAAACTAAAAGTGGATGTATCAAAATAGGAACATGTTCTTAGCCAACATGATACTTTTGAAGCTAGGCATATAATACTTCCATCATCATATTCTATTTTTAGTAACAAATTTTATTTTTAAAAACAACTTACAGTTAGTATTTAGACCATTATTAAATCAAGATAGGAAACAAAAAGTGTGTATTTTATCGTGATCAAAATAACTCATAATTTTTTATATAGTCAATGAAATTACCATGAAAAGCGGGGGGTTTTTAATAAGGAAATATGAAACTTCATATAAGGATTGATGAGGCTAATATTTTCTAGATTGCAGTTCCATTTCTAATTTTCTATAGGTTATCTTGTTTATTTCTATGTATATGCATCCCTTTTCAAGATATATTCTCTTCAAATTTATTACTATTCTCATATATCACATTTGTGTTGGTCTTCATTCCTTTGGTTCAATTATATTTCTCATACTAATTTTTACTATATTGTCCCATCTATGAAAATTCTAATCAAACATCTTTATAGTGAAATTGATTTTAATTGTTGGTAGAAGAAGAAAATGTGGCCTAAATGTCATTCCTATCAATTCCTCTTGAATTTGTATATAATATCTACTATTTCCTTGCATTTCTATAGATACCAAATGATATTGTGTAGTGATATGATACCTCCTCTTTTAATATATCTAGGTAGTATATTGTGTCATTCTTAACAATATTCAAATGTGGATTTTAGTAAATCTAGAATGTCATAGGGGAAGGTTACCAATAGAAATTATAGATAATTTTATGTGCCCTAGGTTATTAAATTGTATTTTATATTTTAACACTTTTTTCGGGTTTCTTTTTATGTGGTTTAAGATTTTATAGTTATTGTTTCGACTTTTGGGTAGTTAAGATGAACACGAGAGGATTTGATATGAACAGAAAGGTCAAAAAATTGCTCCAAAAATCTTCTTTGTCGAGAAAAATTTCCCTTGATCCTTTTATATGAAAGACATCAATTGAACTTCGCATACAAAGAAGTTGAAAAATAAATCCATATGTGATTTAATAAAAAAAATATTTGTAAAAATTTCAAATAACAAGTTTTTTTTGTTATGAAGAACTCGCTTTTTATAATTTTATAAAAAAATCATTATCTAGATCATGAAATAGATAAAATTAGATATTATCAACAATTTCAATCAAAACACCTACTCATTCAAAAAATTGTATATACTTGAATGTCTCTAGCAAGATAAAAGGGTTTCACCAATTTTATCGGATTCCATCTTTAGTTCATAAGAGTGATCGCTCTTCTATTGTAACATGGCTACCCAAGCCTTCAATTCATCAATCTAAGACCTTGCATGGCTCAAAATATGACACTGAGGTACCCAAAGATGTCGACTTTTTTAGCACTTTAGTAATTCACATAGTGAACCATCTTAAAGAGATTTGTTCAATTTACATCTACTTATCTTCCATTCGAGACCATGACCAAATATTTAATACCTCTTCTTCTAATTCAATTTTTTCCTTGTGGTAGTTATTTCCTCTATTTGATTCTCTTGGTTATTTTCAGTTAAAGAACACTCACAATATTTTTGTGAGAGTTTCAGTATTTGCACCTTTTGTAGCTTGAATTTATTACACATTTTCATCTTTTGAGTTCTTTTTTTTTTGTTTCAATATAATATTAGGTGGTATTTTTAACTTTTACTCAAGGTAAAAAAAATGTCATTTTATACAAGTATTTTAAAATTTTATATTTCTTGGTGTTGGAAGATCTAGATAGTTCAAATAATTGTTAGTTTTTTTTCAATTTCAATTGGAGAAGCCTCTTCTTGGTTAATATATAGAGATTTTGGGTGCCTTTATTTTGTTGGTATCTTTTAAAAAAAGTGTTAGAATCTATGTCTTGCGAAAATGTGGACTTATTTTGTTTTATTATTACATCATTCAAAGGGGGAAACTCATTCTTTTTTGTAGGTTGCAAGTTAAATATCCATCTATTTGAACTTGCATGTCCTACAAAAAAATATATTTTTAATTTGATCCCCTAGAAGATTAGAAGTTAAATAATCATCCATTCAAACCTATTCAATGTTTTTTTTTTAATGTTGTGACTTTTTCTTGATCTATACTAGAGGAGTTCTTTTGGGTATAATTTTCCTCTAAAGGTGAAGAATACTTTTGAGCATTAATGTTGGAAAGCATGTCATTGTCGAAAAAAATACAAAACAACTAGATCCTCTGCATCTTGAACCTTTGATAAGGTTGATTGATTGTTGGAGAGCCATGTTATTTATAGTTTCTCATTTTTTTAAGTAACATAGCATTGTAAGTGCATTTTTCTTGTCTTTCTTTTTTGTTTCTTTGTGGACACAGCCTAAACAACTTGTATAAATAAAATAATTTAAAATGTATTGCCATTTTCATTTAGATCTATAATTTTTTATATTTTTATATCATATCAAATTAGTTGGAATCTTTTTGGGAAAGTGTTAATAATTATTTTTGAAATAAAAATTATTTAGAAACATATTAAAAAATCAACTTATGTTCGATTATAAATGGATTAATATTTCAACATAATAAAAAAAAAAATTATTTACAATCATCATTTTTACTTTTTTCCATTAGAAATTTTCTTTTTGATTTGCGTTTAATTAATATTTTTTAAAAATAGAATATTTTAATTTATAGTTAAAATTTAATAACAAATAGTAAAATTTATTATATTTTAATAGACTATAAATATTTAAATTATTTCTTAAGCATATTATCATATTAGATATTATTTATTTATTAAATAATGAAATATTGATGTATTTTTATTTTATATAAAAAATGAAATAAAAAGTCAATAAGAACAATGAGGAAAATAATTCTAACCATTTCAAATAGTGTCCCTATGTGAGACCCTACCCTCTACGATCTTCTTGAGTCTACATGATTTGATGTTTATTTTCTAATATTCCATGTGGCTCCATGTTGGATGTTATTCATGTGTTTGGAGTGATGGTTGTTGCTTGAATGATTTTTGATAAGGTTACTGTAAAAGTTCTATTGAATGGGTATTGTGATTTATGTGTGATTATCAAATGTACTAATTTATAAGGGTTTTGGCGATTGGTAATGTACCTACCCATGGATGCTAAACCTGAAAAATGTTAAAATTTTGCAAACATTAGAAATGAAGTCAAAATAAATACAAAAAATCAAACATCCCTATGAAATAATTGATCATGCTACCCATACAAACAAGATAAAAGAAACCAAAGAAACTAGATTAAATCATGAGAAATCAAGATCAAACTCTATCCCATAGTGGGAGTGGTGCTCCTTCGATGTGGAAAGGATTCCCTTTCCCACCCCCTTGGTTAGCTTGTTGATGTGATGAACAAAATGTGATGAAGATTTTCTAAGATGAATGTGTATAGAGTGAGAATACTAATATTGTGGATAGATTGTGGAGTAGAAATGTCTTGTATTTATAGATTCAAGAGTTGAAGAATGGAGAGATGGGAGAAATATGAAACTAAAGAAGAGCCAATGAGATTGTGACACTTGTCACATGGCTAGTGGAGGAAGGTAGAGCACATTTTGGAGAATGTGCATGGTTACTATAAGTGGTTGAGGATCTGAGAGGTGTAGAGAGATTAATACATGTGTAAGAGGTATTAAATGCATATGGTTGGAGATTATGCAAGGAAATTGTTTGGGGTAGAAAAGTCAAATAAGTGGAGTAAATGAGGGAATATTCTCAAAGAATATTCATTGGTGAGAGAAATAGGGGTAATTAGATAATTGAATAAAATGAATTTCATGTGCAAGTGGGTTGATTAATCAAGGGCTTAGGTCTAACCAGATGATTCAAAAGCTAAAGGATAGGTAATTAGGATTTGGGGTTAATTAATTTGGGATAAATAAACTTGAAGGGATTTAGGGGATTTGACATTTGATTTAAATAATTTTTATTTATTGAATCAAATAAGAGGACTTTGAGGATATGATTACATAATTTTATTTTTCTAATGAAATATGGTGCACATTAATCAAATAAATTTCTTTTTTTAATTAATAGAAGAAAGGATTTTAATTCAATTTTTTTTTTTTTTCATATGCCCTAGCAGAAATAAGTAAGCTGGTACATTACCCCTTCACTAGATTGGGCAAAAAAATTGGTTTTAGGGTCTATCTCATGACAAAGAGGTTCAAGATGGATGTATGGATGGTTAGAATAACAAATCTATATAATAATGATGATGAAAATGAGATTTTTTGAAGATGGTTAGAATAAAAAATCTATATTATCTTAAACAAATTGATTGAGGATGTAGTGCATGGATGGTGTTTCCTTTTATGATGAGATAACATTGTTATGGATCTATGAAGATTTTATGAATGAAAAGTGGATACATATAGATTTTGGTGAATGATGGATGCATGCTAGTGTGAAAGAGGATAGAAAAATTAGAGGGATTGACACTTGAGTCTAAGAGGATGCAGAATTCCAACAAGTCTATGAGTGGTCAAGACTTTATTAGATATGATTATGAATGATGATGATGTATTTTTTTCCAGGGACTGGGGATGTAAAGAGAATAACTTTCCTTATGTTTTATAACACACACAAATATGATGCATCAAGGTAAAGACAACCAAGATGATGTTGTATCTAGTGTTATGGACTTTGACGTAGCAAACATATAGGATGATCGTGTTCACACCTAGCTTACAAAAACCTTGCTAAGATGCACTTTCAAAGTTTCAAACATCTCAAACCAAAGAATGGAAAGGCATAACCTATCAATGCAATATCCAACAAGCTATTCAAAACACCTTCCATACATACCTAACAAAGCAAGTATTTTCCAAGGTTATATTACAAGAGCATCCAACAAGCACAAAAGACAAAAGATAATGATTAATGCCCCATTCATTTCTCTCTAAAGTTTTTGATTAGATATCATTGAGAGGTCATTGGAATGAGTGCAATAAGATAAATCAAAAGAAAAGATAAAGTAAATGTACAATCTAATGTCCTTCATTCGTCTAGCCAAGACTAAACTATGGTGATGCCTGATGTTAATGTCCATTGTAGGAAGGATGCATCCTAGGAAATAATGTTATCAGATGATAACGATATTGACTCGATGATAGGCTATTGATACTTAGAGTTGACCAACTTGTTTACCTACTGGCCTAGACTTGAGACCTTGACGCTGGAGAACACACTTTTGACATCTACTCTTGCTTTTGATTGGTTTTCCAAAGGATGAAAGCGATGATTAATTTATTATGACTGGATGTTAATTATGGGTTAATATTGAAATGGTAGATGCATTTTTTTGGTTTTTTGGAATGTTTTTGGTATTTTGAAATGTTTTGAGACAGTTTTAGGATTTTTGAGATGTTTTACAAATGTTTTAATT
This sequence comes from Sequoiadendron giganteum, assembly GCA_007115665.2. NCBI lineage: Eukaryota > Viridiplantae > Streptophyta > Pinopsida > Cupressales > Cupressaceae > Sequoiadendron > Sequoiadendron giganteum. Next base: position 301,934,367 of record CM021100.1, on the reverse strand, counting down.
TCAATTTTTTTGATGTTTTTGGTTTTTTTTGAGATTTTGACCAAGAACCTAGCCTAAATACCTATCCTAGGGGCCTTGGGAGCTTATAAATATTATCCTTTTCTAGGTTATACACACAAAGACCATGTAGTTTGATTGGCACAAACTCATTTATTGATGAGATATGAACAAATGAATTATTGGTTTATTATGATGAAACCCTAAAGGACTAACCTAGTATATCTTGAGGGCACATCAATGATGTATTTTCCTACGTTCATAACTTAGAGACCCATAGTTCAACAAGACAACTCTATTTTTTGACTTTTCTGACTTTTTGACATGGTTTTGGATTTTGATTTGAATTCAATGTTTTTGGATTTTGTATGATTTTGATGGTTTGCATATGGATATGTGTGATGATATCAATTATGTGTTTTGGATCTTGTTAAAAAAAAAGATGGGTTTGATCGATCGGACTGATGGATTGATGATGATATCATTGTTGAGGACACAAAACAATGCAAGGATAATATTAAGAAACATGGGGATTGGAAAGGATATCCCAAGATGATGATAAATTTATGATGATAAAATTGTTGAGGATACACAAAAATGCAAGGATAGTGATCAGCAACATGAGGATTGGGAAGGATATCCCAAGATGATGATGGATTGATTGAATTTGATTGATCAAGATTTTGAAGCTTGGTTTGGAATAAATGTTTGAAGAATTTTATGTGATGTTGAAGTGTAATTTAGATGTTATTAATATGTGTTGTTTGGATGAAAGATAAATATTGCATGAGATAGTGATTTAGATGTTTTTCTCACAAGTACTTTGACCTATTGAATTTCACATTTTTGAATGTTTTTATCACTCTAGAAGTTGGAAGATATAGATCAAGATTTATCCCCAAGGAAAGATGTAAATATTTTCCCCCACTGTCTAGCAATGTATGGGACTCCATGGGTGGATTCTTGGATCTAGGTGAATGGACAGATGGATATGGTAAGAATGCAAAGGATTATCTTGTGATAAGATAAGGTGTTCAAACAAAGGATGCTTATTTGGATAGTGCTTCATGGTTTAGATAATGTTGGATAGGATAGTTTCAATGAAAATCGCCCATATCAAGATGTTTACTATAAGCAAGTGTAAAGTGTACACCAATATTTTATCATCACCAAGATAATGTGAAGATGGATGTACATAGATGAAGATGGATTAGAGAATGGTCCATGGATGAATGAATTTATTATGGATAAGATGGATGGAATTTTGGATTTATTCTGGATGTGATAAGATGATTTAACCTAAAATGTCACACACAGATGCTTCATTCTACACATGACACTTATTTTCCAAGTTTTTCATCATGGTGCCTATTCAAATTACCACCATAGTGGTTTTTAGTAGAGTACAATTTTTATTTCTACTATTTTCATGACTTTTTGGTTTTTTTGTATTTTTTGCTGAAATATTTTAAGCTCATTTCAAATCACCTGGTGGTACTGATGTAGATGCCTCTGTCATAATGTGCCACTAATATCCTACTTGAATAAATTTTTTTGCCAAGATATGTGCACTTGAATGCAACTTTTGATATTCTTGATCTAACTTGTTGATACCAGAGTTAACTTTGTCTTTATGTGCACATCATGATATAATTCCTTATGAATCCTTATGACAAAGGGTGGCTACCAATACATAGTTAATGTAAGAATTGGATACCATGTGTGAAGGAGTGGATTTTGTTGTATGTTTAGGAATAAAAGATGCATCGGTTGATAGTTTGGAACCTTTGACTCTCCTAACTTGGGAACACAAGCAATAATGGGTGGATATGCAAGTGTGCATTGAATTAGGACCAAATGCTTGATATAATTTGTGTGTTTCTTGATAAGCTTCATATTTCCTTTGTGGACATCTTTGATGAATACTTTTCCCTTTTTTATTTTTCTCCATAATTTCTTTGATTAATGGAGTTTTGATAGGGATAATATTTCTTTGTATTCTTTGGTATTCATATGTAATTTATTTATCTATTATGAGCTTTTCAACTTCTTTTTCTTTGGTAATGTTCTTTGTCCTTTGATTCAAATCTTTCTTCTGATGTTTGCCCCAATTCATGGATGGGGTGATGTGTGGATGAAGATTCATGATATGGTCGGTTGTAGCATTGGTATTAGTTTCATCATAAATATTCGTCGTGCTTGCTATGTTGACATTTGTATGAAATGAAGTTGCCCCCAATATTATAGAGGTATCAATAATATGTTTAGATCCCATAATTATTGAATAATCAAAACGTTAATACGCAGGATTTCCAATTATTTGCACCAGTTCTAGGATACCATGTTTAAGTAGGCCTTATCCTCTGCTTTGATAATTCATGACTTGAAAAAATTTATTTGCAATAGGATATCATTTACTTTGGAAACAAGGTGCTAATCCTTCTCTGGTTTGTCATGGATCTTCAAAGGTAATATAATTCTTCATTGATAAGATAGCTTGCCTTAGAAAAGGTAGGTAATCCAATTTTATAAGTGATCGGATCCTCCATATGTGGGATAACTCCATGATTGATATATTTGGTTTGATCTTGTAAAATATAAGATTTTAATTCTTCTTCAAGTGTTGTTGATGATTCACCATCCACATAAAATTATTCCTCATGATTCATTTTTGATATACCTTCACATGATGTTTCTAATTCACAACTTCTATAAGAGCCTTGGTCATGACTCATTTCTCATATGTCTCTTGATTTCTCTATATCTTGATTAGGTGTACAAATTTTAAGATTAGAAGACTCATGTTCCTTGTTAATAATATCAAGAGTATGAGACTCTTTTTTTTAATTAAGATCATCTACATGCCCATCCAAAGAAAGCATCCCATGGGTAAATGGAGGAGTATGTTCTATATGGATATGATGATCACTTGCAACATCTTGTATAGATTGGAGACTTCCCATTAGGTCATTTTAGTATTGTGGAGATACAAATTATTGTTCATTAATTTTGAAATTTCTCTTGATATGCTTTAGAACAAGTTCTTGATATGGGTCTGAAGACACGTAAAATATACATCCGCTCTAATTAACAGCAAATCATTCTATTAATCAATTAAAACAAATTATTGATTAATTCCCTAGCTTCATCATATTTAATTAAGTAAATAAAATTATTTAATTAAATCCTTAAGTTCTTCTTATTTGATTCAATAAATCAAAATGATTTAAATCAAATAAAAAAAACCCTAAAAATCCTCCAAGTTAATTAATCTGAATTAATTAACCTCTAATCATAATCACCCATTCTCTAGATTTTGACTCAACTTGAGTAAAATCGAAACTCTTAATTAACCCACCCACTTGCACCAATAAATCATTTAATTGATTTATTATTTCATCTAATTTCTTTCAAAAGGACATCAAGATGGAATATTCTTCAAATTTGAATCTTCCCTCCAAAGGACTTGTCCCTTCCAACAAAGAATTAAATGCTCTGACACATCTCTTACATGTTTGTTCCACAAGTCAACTTGACATTAACTCTCTTCTTTCATACCCCCTAAACATGTCACTTCATCAAATTCAAATTTTAGATTGGCACATTGACCAAAATGTGGACAACCCTCATCCTCTCACATCTTGACAAGTGGCATCTTGTCATTGGCTCATGAATGATCCCACATTCATCAAAATCTCTCACTCTTCCAACCTTGAATCTATAAAAGCAAGGAATTTCTACAAAAACACAACTACAACACTAATATCTAGCTTGATGCATAATCTCTTGCATTTCAACATGATCATCTTCACATTTTTTTTATTAGCAAGGATTGGGAAAGTTCTGCTAACTAGACAATAAAGTGACACCAATCCACTATGAGATAAGGGTTTAATCATGCTTTTGCATATTCTTTTGTTTAGCTTATCTTTTTCTCATTGAAAGTTTAATTGTTTAACATGATTCAATATATCATAGGGATGTTGATTTTGTGATTTAAACTAACTTATGCTAACAAAATGGACTATTTTAAATCTCTCTTGCAAATTTTGAAATCCTACAAAAAATCTTGGAGGTCTTGGATGAGACTTTTTATTTGAGTGAAATTTGATTTTTTATGAGGATTTTCTCTATGATACTCACAATAAAATCAACCCCTATTCCAAGGCAAGTTTAGGAAAGAGTTTAAAGCACTTACCTTTGGAAGAGTGATGAGTTTTGCATCGATTATCTTTCTTATCACCGATTCAATTGGATCTCCAAAAGGAGTGTATTCACATTTTTTCTCTTGTGAGATTTGTGCTTGTTGAGGTGATTCTTGTTGTGATTGCTCTTGAAAATGTGGTGATTGATCTTGGAGATGTGGTAATTGGGTTTTTTGTTGATGTTGTTCATCTTTATATCTGACCTCTTGACATTGGAGATATTGTTCTTGATGTGGTTGTGGCCACAACTTAATGCTTGGATGACATAGTTTAACCAATGGAAGAGTGTATTGATTTTGGAGTGGATATGTCTCTTATCACAATGAATCAACTATTTTGGCAAGTGAAGAAATTTGATGTCATAAAATTTAATCTTGATTTTAATCTTGACACCCTTGATATAGTTGATTTGGTTGTTGAGCAAGCATATTTGGGATGTACACTTGTGGTGTTTGCATATGATCATGGAAAAATTGATTTTGGACAATGTTCTGATTTGGGATGATGTTTATATTTGGAATTATAGGTGGACATTGAATATTGTTGTGGTTGGGAAACATATTGCTTTGACTCAAGTGGGTAAATTTTATTTTGCATGAGGTTAGCTTTACTTGGATCAACACATGGAGTTGTCGTATTGGTTGCACTTTGAAGAAAATTGGTATGATTTGCAAACATATCTATCCCAAAGTTTACCAAGTATAGATTTGAAATGTTCATGTTTGGTAAAATTTTACTTGGTATATTCACATTTGGCATGTATGGATTTAGTGGGATAATTTTGTTTTGTTGAAGAATCTTGCATTGATTGTTTGGTTGATACTTTTGTAGGTTCGAACTTTGAACTAAATATACCATAGGGAAAGGTGGTCCACAACTTAGATTGGGAAAACTCACTTTTTTTGTATCATTGAGGTTTATAGGAGATAATGATCCCATGTATGGATTGTATAAAAGTGAGTTTTGATAATCAATTGGAGTTGTAAGTCCTTGATAGTTTGGTTGATTTATATTACTTATGATGTATGAATCAATTTTATATTCCATTTTTTAATTTTGTTTTGACCTTGTTGCAAAAGTGAACCTCTAAGGTGTTTAGCACTAACAATGCGATGAACGATGAAAGGGCGAATGATATGGATGTTTGAACTTTTTGAGGACTTTGGAGGAATACTAAACTTAGGGTTTTGGTTTTGATTAATTTCATTTGGATGATGAACGTGTAAACCCTACGATGCTATATGTGATCATTAGGATAAACCTATTAAAAGAGGTGCTAATTTAACTAGAGGTATGAGAAAGGATGCATTCCGACACTCCTAACTAAACAAGGTGATTTTGATATGTTTTAAGGATTAACCCAAGTCTAGAATTTTGATTTTTTCCAAAGCTCTAAAGTTGTTCATGGGATGGGATGATAAATTCTTGGGATGGATGAAGTGTTGATTTGATCCTAAATGAACCTAAGCAGGACCTTGTTTACAAGATCAAGATAGTGAAGACCATTTTTTTCCTTAAGAGTAATTTAGACCATAAAACCAATGTTTGCATGGAAAACCATACGAACAAAAGATACCAAGCACTGTGTGGGGTTCAATTGTGTCTTATCTTAATTAAGTGGATTTTTGGTAAACCCACAATAGTGGGTTACAATTGTTTCCATGATTTTTTTTTAGAAATTCCCATCAAAAAATGTAAAATGGCTTACCACTTGAATGAAGGGGGTTTGAACCCATAATGAACCCCCAATTTCACCATATAGGGGGGTTCATTCATACCCCCTTTCTAATGAAGGGGGTTCAAATGAACCCCCCGTTTTTCACCTCCCCCTCCATCATTTCACAATTTATGCATTTTGTATGTATCGAAGCTTGAGAAGAAGGTGAAAATGGATTCGACTTGATAAACCAAGGTGGAGAACTATATTGATCGAAATGTGCTTTCCAACAACTATAAATTTAATATATATATTTTATATTTTATTTTTTAGTTTTACTAAACATAGGTTTTTCATCAAACATAAAGTTCAGTGAAAATTCATTATGGAAAAATAGTAAAATTAAAAAATATATACACTCTAAGTATTGATGTCCTCGTTCCAATCAAAAAATAAAAAATGAATTTCAATACATAGTAAAAAAGTTATACAAGATGAAGTGCACCTATACCTAAATTGTAATTGGTTTGACTTCGAAACTTAATTAAAAGAAAAATATTCAACAACAAATTATGAAACAAAATAAAAGAACTAGATACTAGTATTAAAGGAACCTAAATTCAAAAGAATCAAAATTTCATCCTTTTTAGATAAAAATTTATGCAAGCCAAAAATACACACCACCTTGTAAAATTGTTGTTTACTATTAAAAAGTAGTTATCAAAGGAAATACAAAAAAAAATATAATTTTCGTTCAGTTTTTTTAAAATACATTTAAAATCTATAGACCAAATCTCACAAATCAATAGTTTACATAATTTCAGAATTCCTAACAATTTACCTACTATTGTTGTTAGAAAGTAAAGCTTCTTCTAAAAATGTTGATTTCAATGTCAAGTTTGGCCAAAAAGTGTAACCCATTTTTTACCACATCAACAATTTCTTGATTAGGTTCTCAAATTGAATTTTTATGTCTCACTTCCATTCATTCCACAAGTTCCATTATGTGAAAATTAAGAGAATCACTTGACAATAGTTCCCTACGTTGACTTTGGGAAGAAACAAATTGAGATGCAGGTCCAAATGTTTAGAAGCCTTCTAAGGATAAAAAACCCTAGGAACAAGTACTGATATGCGAAATATTCAAAGGTATTTTCTCTTTCCAAAGGGTTTGAAATTTGTTGAATGTTTGTTTCCACATTTTTAGATTTCGAGAAAAGTGTTTTAATTCCAAAATAATGCACAACCGTAGGATAGAAAAGACAATATTTGTTGGATTCACACTTGGATTTCTCTAGCTACGCTTATTCAGAGTAGATGATTGGAAGCTTGACAACATTCACTCCCCCTTTCTCGTCACACACTTCTCAGGTCAACCAAGCTTCAAGTTCCCATGAATCTCTCATGACAAACTCTTCATTTCTACTAAGAACCACAAGTACGTGGGACGGCTTCAGAGGTCCGATCTCCTGACACCAACAAATAGTTAGGGATTTTGGATTCTACACAAATTGGTTCATAATCAAGGAACTCATTTAGAAGGCCACATGAGAGGAAAGATCAACCCATATAAAGAGTATGACTTGCTTGTCTGTAAGAGGTTATGTAATGCTTAGATTTCCTCAACATTAAAATTTGTATACCGGTTGGGAGTAGCTTGGTGTTTGGCTCATTACCGGTTTGAGTTGTTCCTTGAGGGTGAGTAATTTTTTCCACGCAAGCTCTCTAAAGGTACACAATAGCGAAGGATTACATTTGTAGTTCAAACACCTAACACACTTAGGAGGGAAAACACACAATTCCTTTAATTCACACTCACACTCGCATGATTGTTAATGTTTTTAGCTCCAAATTGAAATATGTAAGTAATATTTCAGACAACCAATATCACTAAAAATGCTTTTGATTTTGAAGATTTTCGTGAACTACGACAGAAGTGCATACACATTCGAATGACACAAGTTATAAAGAAGATTATGAAACAAAGAAAACAAAAGTTAATTTTAATTCTTAAAGAAATTTTGACTTTGTTTTAAGCACCAAAAAACCAAGTATGAAGTTGTTTGTTCAATTTTAGTCCAAAATCGAAGTCTAGTATGTTTCTATGATCAATTTTAGTCAACTTGAAAAGATCAAATCAATGGTTAATTTTAAAACCAAAATTGAAGTGATTTGTCCTAAAACATAAAACAAAAGCAGGAATTGGATGTTCTAGACTATTACAATAAGGATTTAAAAATTATTTATCAATTTTTATGCCTAATTCTTGAAATCAAATCTATCTAGATTTATCCACCTTGATGTAGAGTAGATCAATTTATAGTCAAGTATGAAGAATAAATCAAAGTTAATTAAAAAAATTCACCCTAGCAATCATAGCAATGTTAATATGCATATATAAGCTTTTTAGATCTGCAAAATCCCACTAAATTTGTCTTTTTTCATTAAAGATCTTTATAACTGCCTCAAGAAAGATGTCGAGCGGCCAAAGCTTCACATGTATGTGAACAAAAACAAAGATTTTCACAAGACTTAGTAGACATAAAAGGTTGTCAGATTTTGTTTAATAGTGTGTTAATATTACCACTATATGCACTAGGTTTTGTTTCAAACCAACACTCACTCAAACGCCATTAAGACAGCAACATCAATATTGAGAAGGTAGATGAAGTGTACTTGATAAAGACATCAATATGACCATAAGAGGGTGCAAGTTGATTAAGAGAGAAAAACATAAAGACATAGGTAGACAAACAAATCAAATTAGAGAATTGAAGAAGGCAACATCAATGTGAAGTATAGTAGTCAATCACCAAACCAAGAAGAAACTTTAAACAATAATATTAAATTAAGAGAACTACAAGTTGTAGTAGTCATTAGGTGCCATTATTAACTTAGTAAAACAACACCATTAATTCATACATTGACCTATATGTGGCGAGATCTTGAGTGCCTATGAATCCAATGCAATAAAACAATTAAATATCTGATTTACTCTCTTGATGTGATAGAAAAAATTTTGAGACTTTGTTAATTCCTCGCGATCCATACAAAAATTTTCAAGAACGAATGTCTGTAAGAAATATTAACAACTTCAGGAATACAATGAAAATATTGGAAGATGTTTCTCTCTTTGCTAGAGGATTTAAGAGGTTTCAAGTATCAAGAAGGTGGTTGGTTCCGCTAAAAGAAGTTGAGAAGGATTCCAAATCTGGGGTTCACATAGAGACAAAAATAATGTACAAGCTTAGATATCTGAAGATGAAAGGGCATCACCGAAAAGATTCTTTGGTTTTTTTCTATGATTCTGATAGTAGAGCTCAAGCCATGAATTTCTGTGACGTCTTCCTTCACAGCCAGGCACTCGAAAACATAGCAATATCTATAATTTTGGAAGTGCTAGAATGTGTATGATTTTGGAATGTGTATGAATGAAATAATGGTTGACGTTTATCTTTGTGGCTCTTTTCATAAGATAGATAGCAATAAATATCACCTATAATTGATTTTTTGACAAACAAGCCTTATTGATGCATAAATGTTACCATGAATAGCCTCCTTAATTCACATTAAATGAATTTTTTCATTTGTCTGACCACATTATTACTCAGTAAAAGGTATTGGCCGCATATCAAGAATGCGGGTGATACTGGTAGTAGCTCCAAACTCGTTAGTGTTGTGCTATGGGAGCCTTCATTTGGATCATGGGAGAAAAATATATGATGTTTGGCAGAGGAGCAGTTTGAACCTGCATAGAATCGAATCACATTTTAATGTACCAATTCTTCCTCCCAGAAAAATGATGGTTGGTGGAGAAGATGTGTTGTGCTAAAACTAAACTTAATGATAAAAAATTACTAAGCCTGTAAAGTACATGTGCAAAAGATTCAGAGCCTTGTCAACTTATGAGAAACTAAAGGTAAATAGCGACCTATTCATGACCACCACAGAGGAAATCAAAATGCCACGCCTATACTTTCCTTGCTCTTCTATGTCCAGTTTAGTTGCGTACACATGCTCACAGAACCGAGGGTGAAAGTTGAGCTCAGGTTTTACATCCCGTGGTCTACGCCAATCCGCCCTTCTTCCTCCCATCTCGTCTCACACGCACAACCATCTCAAACTAGTGTGTGGTTTTGTTCAACTCCATGTCTAAGGCTGAAGGTATACACAATTACCAAAATCATAAACTAAAAATATACACTAAAGAACATAGACAATTGCATATTCTAGAAGACAAGCTATAATTTCTAAAGGGAACTCTACCAAATAATAGAGTATCTCGCAGGACATAACTCAAAAATTCTGAGTAAATTATAAGCAAATCATTTAAGAATAATTTTTCTTCTAGAATCTACAACTATTTACGAGCTCTAGCTAATTTAAATGATATAGAATAAAATCATATCAGGAAATCAAAAAATCAGAAAGGACAAATTTGTAAATATAACAAAGAAGGTGCAATATTTACACCAATAGGTTGAGCCCACATTATTTACGGCCATGAAAAGCAGTGAACAACATGAAGAAAGCAATGATCTATCTCACCTATCCCTCTCTACCTCTCTGTACCTCCCTCCCCCCTTCTATCCCCCTCTTGCTCTCTCCTTCCCTCTTTATTTCTCTCTATATCACATATCCCTCTCTACCTATCCCTCCTCCCATCCCACCTATTTCTCTCCTACTCTCTCCTTCCCTCTCTACTTCTCTCCCTCTCTCACTTATTCCTCTCTACCTCCCTCTCATTCCCCCTCTAATTCTCTATAACTCCCCTACCCCTCTCTACCTCACTCCCTCTCTCTCTCTCTCTAGCTCTCTCTTTCCTTCTCTACTTCTTTCTATCCCACCTCTCTCTCTCCCTCTGTATCTCTATCTCACTTATCCCTCTCTACCTCCCTCTATCCCTTTACCCTCCTTTCTCTATCTCTCTATTCTTTCCTCTCTACTTATTTACCCTCCTCTCTCTTTTTGTATCTCACTTCTCCCTCTCTACCTCTCCCTTCCTCCCTCCCCCCTTCTCTCTCCCTCTTGCTCTCCCCTTCCCTCTGTATTTCTCTCCATATCACATATCCCTCTCTACCTGTCCCTCCCTCCATCCCACCTATTTCTCTCTCACTCTATCCTTCCCTCTCTACTTCTCTCCCTCTCTCACTTATTCCTCTATACTTCTCTCTCCTCCCCCCTCTAATTCTCTATATCTCCCCTATCCCTCTCTACCTCTCCCTCCCTCCCTCTCTCTCTCACTCTCTTTCCTTCTCTACTTCTTTCTATCCCACCTCTCTCTCCCTCCTTCTCTCTCACTCTCTTTCCTTGTATACTTCTTTCTATCCCACCTCTCTCTCCCTCCCTATCTCTATTTCACTCATCCCTCTCTACCTCCCTCTGTTCCTTTACCCCCCCCCTCTCTCTCTTTCTCTATCTTTCCCTCTCTACTTCTTTTCTCTCCTCTCTCTTTCTCTATCCTTCCCTCTCTACTTTTTTTCCCTCCTCTCTCTCTCTTTCTCTATCCCCCCCTCTCTACTTCTTTACCCTCCTCTCCAATTCATTCCAAAAACAACACTTCCTATACAACTTTAGTTTTTCATTTTTTTATTTGTTTATTTTTTGAATTTTATAACATAGAACAAATTTTAATTTTATTAAAAAATTATTATATAAATTATTCTATTTATTATATAATTATTTATTTATTTATTTATTACATAAATTATTATTATATAAATTATTATATAGATTATTATTACATAAATTATTATATACATTATTTTATTTTATTTTATTTATTATATAAATTACTATTTTTTTAATTTGTTATATAGATTATTATTTATTTTATTTATCATATAAATTATTTATATTTATTAACCGATAGGCTTTACCTTTGGGATCCCCAGTGCACAATCGGTCTGCAAACCTGTCTCAGGCCTGAAAACAGGTATGCCCGCCGTCAAGCAGTCTTCAGTGCACTGTAAACCTCCTGTTCAGCTCACTTGAAAAGAAGATCCGATTTCCACGGGAGAGTTGCAGTTAATATGAAAACATATCAAATCGAATCCTGTATTTGCACAATCATATCAAAATCAAATCTTTGTAGCTGAAAAATCATATCAATTTTTTTTGTGAATGTCGTGTCGTAAATGCCTCACTCTACAATCGGTGACATTTATATCTAATTTTCATTAATTGTGAACATGTTGAAGCAGTCATTGTAGGATTCCTGATAAACATTTCATTGACAACGCCAAAATGATGAAAAGATCCAGAGGCACTTTTGCTCTCAACTGTGGCCGCCCCAGTGAGGCCACGACAGTGATGGTGATGGCGGTGTTGGAGGTTTTGTCCAAGCATTCGATGGATGAAATTTATCTGGGTTGTGGATATATAGCCCCGAGAATGCACCTGCACATCCATGGCTTCCATCCATCATCCATCATGCCACAACTGTAGAGACAACATTGTCGGAAGGCCTCAGGAGACATTGACGGAACCGTTACGACTCTTGTTGCTCTCCCTTATCCACGTGAGTTAGCTATCAACTACAGCCAGTTAACTATTGACTACGCCAGTTAAACGCTAGATAACTGCTGCTGCTGATAACTATTGCTAGATCACTGATATTATCTTGTTCATTTCTCTCAACTTTTGTTGTTGAGGTTCTCCTTGGATACGAGTAAATAGGAGCAACATACTGAGAAGTGGGAAGAAATTCATTTCTGATCAAACTTCTAGAATCATATGCCTCCTTAATGTTACTATTTTCATAGGGTAATACGGCCGGGCTTAAGTGTCACACACTAAGCTCTGATTTTGGTCAAAATTCTGTTTCCGTTTCTTGTTTCTTTTCTATTTTCTTGCGTCACTGTTACGGTTAAGTTTTCAAGTTATGAGGAAGTGTAGGCGGGCAAGTTTTTTCACAGTGGTGTCAGTATTTGTCAGAATTGTCTTATCTGAATATCACACGCAACCTCCTGCTGCGATTACGAACGAACTTGAACTGATTATTAATGCTGAACGCGCCTAAATCAAACTCAAAAATCACCTGAATTTCCCGCCTCAGATAACTTGAGATGTCTGTACAAGGCTATTCTGGGATTTATACATGCTCTCTTCAAAACAGTTTCTGACGATTCTATTTTATGATAGCACCAATGTAGCTGTCGAGATGGAGGACATGGAAGAAGCTTTTGTCAAATGTCTTCTTCAGTATTACGATTGTGGAGGAACTACCTTATCATCAGGGTTAGATGCTACAAAGAAAATATTAACGAAAGGAGCTTGACACCACTCTGTGAACGTGAAAAAACCTGTAGTCATCTTCTTGAGCGATGGGGAAACAATGGTGCAGGGGATCCCATCTATTATGTGGAGAGAATGAGAAGACATGAGCCCAGAACGATACTCATACATGAACAGGTCTGAAAGGGATCTGACAACGAACATTGTGATAAAAATGGCAAAGAAAGAAGGTGAAACCTTTGAAGAAACATTAGATGAGATTCAGTTGGACCGTAGCTTTAAGAATCTGGCCAAAGGTCTCAAAACCCAAGTTAGCCCCACTATTTATACAACAGTTATGCTCCTCGTGCTGTAAGCAGCATATGGTTGTACAGGCATTTGCTCACGCAACAATTGGAGACCATTGCAGAAGAAGGCATTAACAACGATTAATGATAATTTTTCCTAAGGTTTCCAAGATTCACATGCAAATTGGAATTAATAATGATAGAGGCATAAATTTTCTCAATGAATCACTGTATATCTTGTTTGAGTTTCTACATGAAACAAAATTGCCACAGGATGGAGAGAATTAGACTGTGAAAATATAAATTTAATATGACTATCTGATGTTACTGTATAAATTTAATATATATGATAGTAAAAAAATGTAATAAGAATGATAAGGGCATGCAATCTAAATCTGATTTAAAAGATGTGTTCTTGTTGTCCGCTCATTTTTAAAATTGGAAAATAGTAATAAATTGTAGTTTCATTCAATTGTTTATAGACTTTGATTTTTAACTTAATTAGTTTCTTTTATCAATTTCTTCTTTAATTATTTATTTATTATAATGATTATTTTATATATTATTATTGATAAGATTTTCAAACTTATAATATTATTATAAGATCTTTCATTTAATCAAAATAAAATATTCTATGATAAATCATAATCTTAAAGAATAGCAGAAATTAAAGTTAAGAAATAAATAATAAATAATGTAGAATATCATTTTGCATTTGATATTATTTCAAATAAATTAATATTCCAAAATTACAACAAATTATAATAAACCTCTTTGTAATTGATAACATTAAAAGAAATTAGACCATGGTAAGAGACTCTTAAATAATGTACTATTAACTGTTTAGAGAATGGGAAAGTAAATACCTTTTATAATTGTTAATATTTTAGATAAATTAATATTTCAAAATTATAATAAAATTAAATTAAGATAGACTATGGGAAGACAGTCTTAAATAATCTTATTTTCCATTGATAACATATATTAAAATAAAATAGATTATGGTAAGACTTAGTCTTAAGAAAAAAGTACTAATACATGGTGTAAGAATGAGAAATTTAAGTAGAAAAAGTAAAGAATGGTAAAAAAAAATCAAGAATTAATAAATAAGAAACTAATTAAAAGGTGGAAGAAAGAATTATTATTTTATTATCATATATATGTTGTTTGATTTTTGATTTTATCTAATTGTTCTTTTATATTGTTAATTTAGGTTGAAATTATTTCTCATTATCTACATATAAAACAATCTCATTATTTATGCATAAAATAATATTAATATATATTATTTTATATTAATAGTAATATAATAAAAAAAATTGATTTATAAATTATTTAATATAAAAAAATCATTATAATAAATAAATAATTAAGGAAGAAATTGATATAGGTTTCAAATGAACAAAAGGTGAAAAAATATTACTTCTTAAAATTAAGTAAAAAATAAAAATAATGAGATAAGAATAAATTAATTAAATGATATAAAAATGAGTTTGATTTATATATTATTTAATATAAAATAATCATTATAATAAATAAATAATAATGGAAGAAAATGATAAGGGGTTGAATTGAACAAATAGTGAAAAAAATACATCATAAGATTAGTTAAAAAATAAAAATAAAGAGATACAAATATTAAAAGCTAATTGATCTAGATTACACTATAATACACAAAAAAAAAACTTATAATAATAAAGGCAATCAAGGGCAATAAGAAAAAAGAAACAAAGACTACTAAATAATAAGGCAATGAAAAAAGACTTAGATAATAAATAGATAAGAAAAAATATTTTTATTATTTGTTCAATAATTATATTATTTTACATATTATTTATTTTATTTTAAATTAAAGAATTATTATATTTTTTAATAATTGTTTTCTTATAATAAATGAAAATATTAATATAAAAAATTAAAACCTATAAACAATTGAATGAAATTAAAATTTATTCTTATTTTTCAAATAAGATATTATTATTTTATTTTAAAAACTCATTAAAATTTTAGTTATGCCAAACAATACACTACACAATAAAAATCAACATACAAGCAAAAGAAATTGTTCTTACACTACACATAAATCTTTAAAAGATAAAATACTATGTACCAATAGAAAGTACAAAACCTATGCCCCGAAACAGTTATGGTATGTCATGATGCATCCATGCCCCCTTACAAATATGGGGCTAGGTATCATTTCCATCCATGTTATTATTAAGAGTCAAATTGAAGTGTGAAACATTTGAATTGCATGTTAAGGTGATGCATTTAATACAATTTTATAAATTAATAAAATTAAATTAAATAAATAAATAGAGATGAATTGGTTGGAGGGATTTTCCAACCAAATAGTGATGGATTTTTTGATTAAAAATAATAAAATAGTAAATGAATTATGGTCAAGGGAAGAGGAGTGTTTCTTAGAGGATTTGAACATGATGTAGTTGCAACATATATTTAGGCCCTTTCTTTAACAAATGCTTGAATCATCTCATCTAATTTGGTCATGTGGAGGGAATTTCCATTTGTATTTTTGACATATGGGTGGCTACAATTTTTTTTGAAAGAAGATGCAAAAATGACAGTATGACTAACATTCATGGCTTCTATCTCTTGACATGAGAGGAATATCCTAAAGACAGATCAAAATATCTCTAGATTTTTTAAGATTAGCATTACATTTCATTTTATGAGTTTCTTGATCCAAATAGACACAAACAATCCTACAAGTAGGGATCAACAATGAGCCAGAACAAGAGTGGAGAAATAATAAGGGAAGAGGTTCCAAGATTCATAATTCTCTACAAGAACATGCAAGTTAAAGGGTAAGAGAGCAATGTCGTACTAATTTCTAAAGTGGCATGCATCCCAATCCTTTTTATGTTCTTTGTAGATTTGTGGAACAATTTGGTATTGACCATTGTTATGGCTATTTCTAAATTGATACTAAGAGATGTTGTGGATGGTTGTCTTTTGTAAGAGTTATGGAAAAAGATTAGCTAAGCTACCAAAGATGCACAAATTATTTGTATATGGTTAAAGGAAAAAGAGAAGGGAAGATCACGAGGGAAAAATTAGTGTATGGTCTAATGACTCATTCCCTCTTGGATCTAGAGCATGAGGTCACCATGTTAGACCATTGCAATTCTAAAAAATGTAATGGAGAGAGTTTTACAACTTATTTAAAAATATGGATAGGACTTGTAAGTTGTCTTGCTTATTCATACACAATGTGGATGTCCCGTCCAATTACATCATTAACTTTAGCTTCAAATTATGGTAATTTTTAGGATCAAAACCAACTCATTTATATTTAGGGAAGCCTTGTAAGTATTATTAACCAATTGGATATTATTTAGCGGACCACATTAAATTTCATGTTCATCTTAATATATACCATATCTTTCTCTTAAATTAATTTGGGATTGTCATTTTACTATATGAAACATAACACCCAAAGGTATGATCATAACCAAACAACCACACATAAATTAACACTAGATGCATAATAACCAAGATAGGAAGAAAAAAAAATAGGAAAAAAAAAAAAAGGATTTCACAAAAATACTAATAAATAAAACAACACAAATAAGTTTTATGGCATACTAGAAATGAATCCAATTGAACAAAGTGTTACAAAAAATAGTGTAAAGTTCTAATAAGAGTAGATCTTAAGAAGTGGGGAGATTCCAAGGGCATAAATAAAGGATGACTAAATTCATCTTTCTTACTAGACCTCAAAGCTCATCTCAATAATATATTCCCTTATTTTCCTTTGTAAAGTATAGTAAATATTCAATTTATATTTTTCACGAAAGATACATTCAAAATATCCTAAAATCCAATAGAAATTGGTAAAACGTTATTACTAGAAATGTGTCTAAAAAAGTAGGAGGAAAACTATTGCATGGAATTAATTCTATATTAAAGTGTTGTATGAGACATTTTTTATGTAATGGTTTTTAGTAGATTTGACATAGCATGTGCAATAAATGTTGTAATTTATTTTTCAAGATCTCTAGGTTATAACATTGAGCAATACCAAAGGGAATTTTATATATTTTTAAGGAAAATTTAAGTTTCGGACTACATTTAGTAGAAAATATAAATAATCTCTAAATACATGATATTTTGACACAAATTGGCTAGGGAATTTAAATGGTTGTAAATCATAAGTAGGTCACTTATTTATTTTGAGTGGTGTCATTGTTTCTTTTAAACAAGTGTTAGAAAAGTCATATAGGTTGATCAAACCATTTCCTACATAATCCCATGAGAGAAAAGAAATGAATTCAAGCTTACAAATAACCATATTTAAAGATCAAAGATTAATCACAACACAAGATATACCCTAGGAAAACCCTCATAGAGGGAAAAAACCAACCTCCAAAAGCATCCATACTCAATGTATTATTTAGTAATAAAAATATTACAATACACTTTCAAAGTATCCATAAATACTTTTAAAACATCAAGCTCCTCCAATGCATCCTCCATGTGTTCAAGAATGTATCCACACATCCTATGACATGCTTAACATATGCACTCCTAGCAAAAATATCAATACAATGAAAACCAAGTCAAAACCTCTAACAACTAACCTTAATCTCACAAAATACAACCAAGAGAGAAGGTAAAACCATGATACATACAATATATAAGCCAATGTTACATACAACATTACCAAGTAGACCCAAATAAATATTTAATATGGATAAACACATCATCTCGGATGTACCACAAATACTTTTTTTTTTTACATAATTAAAATAATCAATGTTATACAAGGTGTACAACACCTATTGCTAATAATGAGTAAGAAAGAACAAAAAAATCACTTTTTAGTGCTAAAGTAGAGTTGAATTGCTAATAGATAAGTTTGAGGTCTAGAGAGGTGTTGAATAGCTTCGCCCATGATGCAAGATCAATTGAAATTCATGTAGTAGAAACAAATAATGTTAGAATTTGATTAGAAAATATCCACACATGATATATCACACTCGACATACATTCCAGACATGTTTGATAACCATTTGAAACATGCTACATATAATTATTATAATAATGTCTATTGTCAACATTAGAGGTAAAGACCATTGTAATTATGTCCATTGTCAACAATAAAATTAGGATATATAGATCTTTAATTAGTCATTGTAACATGCCCAATGTTCTACACAATAATTTTTTCTATGTTTTACCCACAAGTGAATAGTTTATACATATATCCTTTAAGAGAAATATTTATTTTTTTCTTTTGAATAATAAATTCATATTTCAAACATTCCCATTGCATACAAACGAATTCCTTT
Source organism: Sequoiadendron giganteum (assembly GCA_007115665.2). NCBI lineage: Eukaryota > Viridiplantae > Streptophyta > Pinopsida > Cupressales > Cupressaceae > Sequoiadendron > Sequoiadendron giganteum. Next base: position 301,915,670 of record CM021100.1, on the reverse strand, counting down.
CATTAATTCAAATAATGATGATACATAATTTCTATATGACATTTCATATTTACAAATTCCATAGAGATGGATACAAGTTGCATACATATAGCTTACACAAGCTTACAAAAATATAAAGTAAAAATGGTTTAGGGAGTCCCCCTCAAATCTTGGTCGCCAACTGAAGAGGAGAAGCATCACTCAAGTGCTTTTCTGCCAACCAGGAACTTACTGCAGTCCCCCACACATCTACCTAGCTAGTAAGATGGCCCTACCATTCGATAAAGAGATTGGTTTGGCAACCTCATAACAATAGCCTTTTCTAAGTTTGATGTTATGTCCTATATGTTTCTAGAATTGACATACAATGACTATCCCCCTACATGTATGTATATCCTAGCCTAGTACATAATCACGGATCACGGTGAAACTAACTGTGTAAATAGTGGAATCTTTACACTACTTTGGAAAAGTATTCATCACCCATAACTTAGAGCAGTCATCTCTTATTCACACACCTTCCTAGCTCAATTTGGATTAATGACCATTTATACTCTATACCTAGGTTATCACCTTTCCCATGGATTAGACAAATCCCAGGAATAACCTTATCATTAACTCATAATTAAATGTAATTGCTACTAAAATATCTCAAAGCATATTCTATTCATAGGTTATCCCATTTCCCATGGATTATCATAACCCCATGAATAACCTAATTAACCACACGGTTTTCATAATGTCAAAATATCAAATGACTCTATTTCAAAAGTACAACCTCAACAATAAAAGTCTCCATTTAAGAGTGTAATCTCAATAATAAATGACTCTCATCAAAAGTATAATTTCATCAATAAATAATATCAAGAAAAGTATAATCTTCAATAATAAATGACCTTAATAAAAGTATAATCTTCAACAATAAATGACCTCAATCAAGATGTATTCAACAATCAATTGATCAATCAGTTCATATAGGTTAATCTATAATGCCCCGCCAAGTAACCTTAAAGGAAGTTGTAATTAACGTCTTAAGCGAACTAATTTTTTTTTTATAAAGTGCATTTAACATACACATTCACTTACTAGTTAACAACAACCTCTAAGGCTACAAGGTTAGGATTACTTAAACCCACACATACATATTACATATAACCATAACCTTATGAACTGTATGAAATAAACATCATACATCATAAGAATACCACATAACATAATAAGATAATCAACCAGGATACAATCTCATAAACATTATCTTAAACCAATAGTTACATCACTCATTCCCAGAATGAGGCAATAGTACTCAAGGTTACAATTATAAAATTCCACCTCATAAATATAAGAGGGATAAAATAACTTATACAAGTTAAAATATTACAATGCAAGAAATTACAACAAGAACCGCGAGCTGTCCATCTGGATGTCTCGCCACCAAGTACTAAAGATAGATGGGGACCCAACGGTTTTGGTGCATGTTCCACCCAACCAATGTGGTACCCGAAGGCCCACCCCCCATGCTAGGAGATAGTAACAAAGTAACATGGACAAAGATCTACAATCCACTGACCTAAGGCAGACTCATACTGACTCAAACTGACATAACCAAATAAATGCCATCAATAAGTACAAATCCAGTTCAACTCAAGTACAACACAAGTATAAAACAAACATCACTGACATAGGTCACATTGCTTCCAGACATAAAGTAGATCAAGTATGTTCACAGAACCATACATATAAAACAATTAACAACAGTTGTCCTAGATAGAGTGTCATCGCAAGGTTTGTCATGTCCTTTGGGCATTCTTCATAGGCTCTAGCACAAGTAATCCCGGTGGCCTTAACCGAATCCTGGCACTCATACTCACTCATGCGGAATCAACTACCCCTCGCAAGGACAAGATAGTTGATCTTGCCATTCTAGGCCTTCTCACTCATCCCAAGTCTAAACGAGCCCTTGTGTCTATGAGTGAGGATTAAATTATCTTGATTAATGTGAATGCATCCTAATCATCTAAGTACATTAATTTAATTATCACTTGATTAACTCACTTTTGAAGGTTACCCAGTTTACCACTTTGGGCTCCGGCCCCTAACAAAAGCCACTCTTCTATTCGACAACACACACCCAAACAATCCACCAAGGGAACCACAAGTGCATACCCACTAGGCATCATAATCCACTCCAACACAAGGAGGATACAAATAATAGAACTCACTCCAAACATCTTGGAGGCAACAAACACATAGTCCACTCCTTTCATAAGAGGCAACAAGATGAAACCACATCACAAGGTCACTCCATACAAGGAGACACGGATCCCATAATCCACTCCTAAACCAAGGAGGTGCAAACATCCCTGTTCATGGGTAAAATTGAAAAGCCGCCATGCCCTACCCAAGGGAAAACAACTGGATGGCATAAATATTCAACAACCCTTATCATCTAAGTTCTTTTGGAAGACTTATAATTTAGGACTAACACTAAATCCCAAAACCCACAATGCAACTTGACGACATAGCAACAAAAGCATTCAAGTTATCAATCAAATCTAATATTTGGATTTCCTAAATCCATACTCGTTCAATAAGTAGTGTTGACAAGTCAAAGACATGATAACTAGATCATCTAAAATAATCATAACCTCTATTTCCCTTTTCATTATTAAAAATCTAAAACAATTAAACTTACTTCCCTTTACTGAATACAGAGAATTAAATCCTTTAAGATAATCATGAGGAAGATACTACGTTTGGATATACTAAATCCATATCTCTTTCATAATCCAATCACAATGATTCAATTAATCTAAATAGAAATTAATAAATAACATAATTGATTGCCTCATCAATAAAACAACTTCTTAATTTACTTTTAAATCGACACAAATCCATGCAAGTAAACTCTTTCCATTTCCTAACTAAATCTTACATCTCATTCAATTTTCTATTTAAAACATTCAGTCACTTTAATATAATAACATATTGTTTCTCACAATTAAATTTTAAATTATGCATTCTTTAATTCAAATATTTAACTCCTTCAATTAAACTTTAACATGCCATTTTAAAATAAACAATAATTTTTCCATACGTTTATAATTTTAATTCCACTAATCTAATATACAAATTTTATTTAAAATAATATAAATAAATATAATACTTTAATATTATAAATTATAATATAAAATATTATTAAATAATATTTTGATATTATAATAACAATACATAAAATATTAATATTTATAAATATCAATTTATTATTATTTTATTTTCAAAGCAGCCATGGGAAAATAACTTAATAACAGTCTCATATTTCAAGCATAACTCAAAAACTACGATCTGGATATTTGCGAGTTTTTGACAAGGATAAGAAAATTTCAAAATGCAAAAACCCTTTAAATTTCCTGACAACCCAGTTTGTGAAAGTGGAGTTATAGGCGACACAACCAGACCATTTTACCATGAAAAATATAACTATCCTGCAGATTTTAAAATCTGATTTTTAATAAAAAACAGAGGGTTTGATTTTTTAAAAACATTCTAAATACATTGTTCAATCTCTATGTTTGATTTCAATAACAACATAATCAATTTCCCCAAATAATTTAAATTCAATTGAGGTTTTCACAATTTTCACTCAATAATTTTCACAAGCAAAAGCTGTAAATTTATTTAATTCTTTTCTTCTAATATCAAATTTATTTTCTAAAAACAAATAAATCTTTAATCACTACTATTTAAAAAAAAACAATCAAGAACAATAAAACACAAAAACGAAAACCTGGTACAAGAAGCTACAGGAAGAGATTAATTTCTGATGCAAGCCTTCTCCAATGATTTCCTGAATTTTCTTCAATCCGCCAATGAATCCAATCCAAAACCCAACAAATGCAAACAATCTTTCCTTCAATCAATTCTACAATCAAACTTTCTTCAAACCCTTGTGGAAATTTTCCAAAATTTCTTCCTTGCTGTAAAAATGTATTTTTTTCTAAATCTCTTTCTGTTCCCCTAAAATTAAAACATGCATTCTTTATAAATCAAAAATACCTAATACAACCCTAATTCACATTACATGCAAATTAGATATTTCAATTTCAATTTTTACAACCCTAATTCACATTACATGCAAATTAGGTATTAATTTCAATTTCAATGTTTTACAATCCTAATTCACATTACATGCAAATTAGATATTAATTTCAATTTCAATTTCAATTTCAATTTAAAATACAATTTCAAATAATAAATTAATTTCCAAAGTTGCAACCAATTTCCCAAATAAACATTTAATTACAATTTCTAATTTAATTCCCACACGTTGAAATTAAATTCCAAATTAAATTTTAATTCTTTTATTTCCTTTCATTCTCTTGCATCACATTTAATTAATTAATTTAATTATTTAATAACTAAATTCAACCCCTTGGATCAAATTTAATTAATTAAATAAACTAAATATAATTAATTAATTTAAATATAAACTTTTATTCACATTGCATTATTTAAATTAAATAACCATTAACATGATTTAAATGCAATTATTCTAGATATTTGTTTTTAAATCAAGAATTCTTCAGAATTAAATAACATCAAAGCAAGACAGACAATGACTCGACACACACAACTGACGACACACTAAGGCTAGGGTGTAAACTTGACACATGTTACCTAGCTACTATCTCCTATTCAACTTAACCGTTGGATCGACACACTCAAACTTGTGAAACCAGGTGGAGTCGATGTCATGTACTTGCAACCAAGTAAACAACATCATACGATATATCCAACATATAATACACACCGTGAAGAAGGAATTACGGATTCGTAGGGTGCTCGCAAGCGAGTGATGCGAACTCGTCCTCTTCACCCATACACTCATCAAAACTGACACTTCCATCATAATTCCAATAATCTCATAATAATATCTCATGCTAACTCTACAACATCATTAATCCATAATGCATGTGAAACAATAATAAGATAACTACATCCCACAATAATAGTTGTCGCTCAATAATAGCGATCAAATCATCATAACAAAATGTATCCAGCATCAAAGTAACTGCAACCAAACATAGCATAAAGCAAACCAAACAAGAAGCAAAACGGAGGGGTATTACATAATCCGAACCTATTTGCTTCAATCAATGATCAAATAGTCAACCCAACCAAATAGGTTATTCTCAACCTAGGGTTTCAATCGCAAGTGATGTAAAGATCAAGTGATCATAAATAAATCATAAAACCTCTTTTTCCATATATCTAAAATATTCTCATGTTTGCAATGTTCACTATATTTGAATCTATAATCTAGAGGATATTAACTTGAGAAGGGATCCTATCTTTTAGCAATCGAGATCATGTTTTGCTTCAAGGTCCCAAACCTAAAATTAACTAAAAGATATGATCCGGAGCCTAAAATTAACTAAAAGACATGATCTCGAGCCTAAAATTAACTAAAAGATAGGAGCTCATTCTATGTGTTCTTTAAGTTCAACCCCTCACCAATGTGCTACACAGGCTGTGCTTCTTTTTTTTATAAGGCTTTTAGTATCAAGTTTATTTAGTAGATATAAGTATGATCTATTTGGCCATTAGTACTTTAAATTTTATACTTAACTCTATAAAGTGTTATTTTTGCATAGGATTTAGATACCCGTGGCTTATAAATCCATTTCAAAGATTTTGGAGGGATAAATATTTCAAAATGTTATTCAATAAGGATTCTCACAATCCACATGATATGAGAAGTCAAGAAAAGATCTTATAATAATATTATAAGTTTGAAAAATCTTATCAATAATAATATATAAATTAATCAAATAATATATAAAACAATCTCATTATTTATGCATAAAATAATATTAATATATATTATTTTTATATTAATATTAATATAATATAAAAAAAATGATTTATAAATTATTTAATATAAAATAATCATTATAATAAACAAATAATTAAGGAAATTGATAAAAAAAAATAATTAAGTTAAAAATCAAAGTCTATAAACAATTGAATGAAACTAAAATTTATTGTTATTTTCAAAATAAGATATTATTATTTTATTTTTAAAATTCAACGCACAAGCAAAAGAAATTGTACAAAAATCTTAAAAATTAGATTCAAATCTACAAATCACTAAAGTAATTAAACTAATTCTATAATTTTTAAATTTGATCAAAAATTATAAGTAAATAAATTGTAAATTGAATTTAAAAAAATTAAAATGAAAAATCAAACAAGATTGATATTATTTATAAACTTATACTGAATAAATAAACAAATAAATAAATAAATTTACAATTTTGACCCCATTTTTAAAAAATATTTGTTATTATTTGTTGAGAATCGCAAACAAAATTAAATGGAAATTCACTGACAATTTTAAAAATGAGCGGACAACAAGAGCACATCTTTTAAATCAGATTTAGATTACATGCCCTTATGATTCTTATTACATTGTTTTTACTATCATATATATTAAATTTATACAGTAACATCAGGTAGTCATTTCACAGCCTAATTCTCTCCATCCTGTGACAAATCTCTTTCATGTAGAAACCCAAACAAGATATACAATGATTCATTGAGAAAATATATGCCTCTTTCATTATTAATTCCAATTTGTTTGTGAAGGTTCAAAACCTTAGGAAAAATAATCATTAATTGGTAATTTATTCTTCTGTAACGGTCTCCAACTGTTGCGTGAGCAAACGCCTGTACAACCATATGCTGCTTACAGCACGAGGAGCATAACTGTTGCATAAATAGTGGGGCTACCTGCAGAACATCAGATTTCAAAACATAGAAGTAACACAAAACTAAATGGATGATTACACAAGCACACTAGATAGCTTGTAAAACAAAATTTTAAAAGCAGAGTAAGCAAGTGATTCCTTATCCCAAGGTTGCAACTTGGGTTTTGAGACCTTTGGCCAGATTCTTAAAGCTACGGTCCATATGAATCTCATCTAATGTTTCCTCAAAGGTTCCACTTCCTTTCTTTGCCATTTTTATCAAGATGTTTGTTGTTAGATCCCTTTCAGACCTGTTCATGTATGAGTATCGTTCTGAGCTCATGTCTTCTCATTCTCTCCACATAATAGAGTGGATCCCCTACCCCATTGTTTCCCCATCGCTCAAGAAGATGACTACAGGTTTTTTCACGTTCACAGAGTGGTGTCAAGCTCCTTTCGTTAATATTTTCTCTGTAGCATCTAACCCTGATGATAAGGTAGTTACTCCATAATCGTAATACTGAAGAAGACATTTGACAAAAGCTTCTTCCATGTCCTCCATCTCGACAGCTACATTGGCGCTATCATAAAATAGAATCATCAGAAACTGTTCTGAAGCGAGCATGTATAAATCCCATAATAGCCTCGTATACACATCTCAGGTTATCTGAGGCAGGAAATTTAAGTGATTTTTAAGTTTGATTTAGGTGCGCTCAGCATTAATAACAAGTTCAAGTTCATTCGTAATCGCAGGAGGAGGTTGCGTGTGATATTCAGATAAGACAATGCTGACAAATACTGACACCATTGTGAAAAAACTTGTCCGCCTGCACTTGCTCATTATAACTTGAACACTTAACCGTAACAGTAACGGTGACACAAGAAAACAGAAACGGAAATAGGAAATGGAAACGGAAACGGATTTTTGACCAAAGCCAGAGCTTAGTGTGTGACACTTAAGTCGGGCCGGGTAATACAGGCCCAATAACATTCCCTGGTTTTGGCAGAACCCCTTGCCATTCGTAAATGCATGGATTAACTTTGAAACGAAACATGCCAAAACACTTGCACATCAAACATGTATAAGCAATTATACTAACATATAGAGTATAGTAATAACTAAAGAATGAAATATAATTTTTTTTTTATTAAATTGGCATGAAATGAAGTTCCAAACTCACTATTAATGAATAAGGAAGAACTCTTACCTTGCAAGATCATGTGAGATGGTTGCAATGGAGGCTTTGGTGCATTTCCAGAATCTTGCTTCTGCTTCACCATTCCTCAGATCCTCCTATATAGATGATTGATCATAATTGGCTCAATTACCCAATCTATTTGGCTACTGTTGAGCTTCTTCGATTACCCATTAATTAATTAAGGCTATGATCAATTTTTCAAATTTTCATTTAATAAACTCGGTAAAGACTGCTTGTAGTGAGGGTCATGAATTTTTAACTATCACAGAAAAAACTTTATTTTTATGGTTATACCAAAGAAAGAGGAAGTATAACCCACTATTAATGTTTGCAACATCTCTATTGATAACAACTATTATGTGTACTTTATTCCACTATTCCATTCAAATTTTCAAAAAATGTGTTTCAATTGTAAGCATGATCTATTTATAAAACTCCATTACTTTATTTGGCTACTTTTTGTGAGTACTTTTTTAGTAACATTATTCTTAATATAGAACCCATGTGCTAAATGCTTTTTATCTCCTTCAACAATATCGATGACCTTATTATTATTTTTGAGGGATCTATGTGAATTTGGGGCTTATATCCTATTTTACTCAACCCTTGGTATCTCTTGTTTAAATCAGTGTTTGAACTATTGAATTTGTCACCCACCTAGCTAGACTTGTGACCCTCCCTCTCTATTTTTTTTGTAGTTCACTTAAATGATTTATTCCTAGATTATTATATGGATCATTGGTCATAATTTGTTCGATTACCAAATCTATTTAGCTACTTTTGAGATTCTTTGATTACCCATTCATTAAGGCTATTATCAATTTCTCAATTTTTTATTGAACAAACTCATTAAAGACTATTTGTAGTTAGGGTCATGAATTTTTCAACCATCACAAAAAAAACATTATTTTGATGGTTATGCCAAAGAAAGAGGAAGTGTAACCTACTATTAATGTTTTCCACACCTCCATTGATAACAACTATCATGTGTACTTTATTCCACTATTTCATTCAAATTACCAAAAGTTATGTTTTAACTATAAGCATGACCTATTTATAAAACTTCATTACTTTGTTTGGCTACTTTTTGTAGGTACATTTTTTATAAAATATAATTCCTTAAATTTATGTGAGATTTTATTACATTCATTAACATTATTTTTAATATATAACCCATGTGCTAAATGATTTTGTTCTCCTTCAACAATATTGATGACCATATTATTAATTTTAAGGGATCTATGTGAATTTGGGGCTTATATCCTCTTTTACTCAAAGCTTTGTATCCCTTGATTAAATAAATGGTTGAACTATTGAATTTGTCACCCACCTAGGCTAGACTTGTAACCCTATGTCTCTATTTTTTTGTTATTCCTAATATTTTTATATTAGGAACACCCTAGGGTAGTCTCTATTACTTGATCTAGTGGTTTTGTAGTTCACTTAAGTGATTTATTCCTAGATTATTATGGACCTAAATATTCCAAGGCTCTTTCTATTTAATTGTGTTGAATGATTCCTTATTATGGACCTACATTTGTCCAAGGCTCTCCCTATTTAGATTGTGTTGAACATTGATGATCATCAATGGTTTTGATTACTAGACTATGGGGTTAACCCATTTCATTATCATTGCTACTTTGATATTGGTCATGTGATTTACAATTATGGCCACTCTAAGAGCACATCTTAGCTGCCCTCCTATATGGATGATTGATCATAATTAGTTTGATTACCCAATCTATTTGGCTACTATTGAGGATCTCCAATTACCCATTCATTAAGGCTATAATCAATTTCTCAAATTTTCATTTAATAAACACATTAAATACTATTTGTAGTTAGAGTCAAGAATTTTCTAACTATCACAAAAATATATTATTTTTATGGTTATGCCAAAGAAAGAGGAAGTATAACCTACTATTAATGTTTGCAACACCTCCATTGATAACAACTATTATGTGTATTTTATTCAACTATTCCATTCAAATTGCCAAAAAAATATGTTTTAATTGTAAGCATGATCTATTTATAAAAATTCATTACTTTATTTGACTACTTTTTGTAAGTGTTATTTCCATAAGATATAATTCCTTAAATTTATACATGTAAGATTTTATTACATTCATTAAGATTATTCTTAATATAGAACCCATGTGCTAAATGATTTTTTCCTCTTTCAACGATATTGATGACCATATTATTATTATTTTTGAGGGATCTATGTGAATTTGGGGCTTATATCCTCTTTTACTCAAACCTTGGTATCCCTTGTTTAAATAAATGGTTGAACTATTGAATTTGTCACCCACCTATACTAGACTAATGACCCTCCCTCTATTTCTTTTTGTTATTACTAATATTTTTATATTAGGGACACCCTAGGGTAGTCTTTATTAGATGATCTAGTGATTTTTTAGTTCACTTAAATGATTTATTCCTAGATTATTATGGACCTAAATTTTTCCAAGGCTCTTTCTATTTAGATTGTGTTGAATAATTGATTATTATGGACCTACATTCGTTCAAGGCTCTTCCTATTTAGATTGTGTTTTCATTGTACTTTAAAATAATCCGTTTATGTATTTCTATAATAATGTAATTACATAATGTAAATAATTTGATATTTCATAATTATATAGTAAAAAAAAAGTAATAAATGACTAATATCAATTTTTAAATTAGGTCCACATTACAATAAAAAAATATTCAATATTGAACCATATTAGATTTAATTATATTAAATTTATAACTATATAATTTTACCAATAGTTTATTTTTTAATTTTTTCTTACATTAGTTATAGATTTCACAATTAATTATATTATGTATTTAATTCTATATTTTAAATTATATTTTCTTTGTTAAATTTTGTATTTATTGTCTTCTATTTTATTTGAGGTATATATTTTAGATTTAGATTTTATTAAGGTATATATTTTATAGTATTTTGACAAGAAAATAATTTAGATTTATAATTCAACATTTAACTTTATTTTTTATATTATATAATGTATTTTGTAATTTTTATTTTACATAAAAAATTGCATGTCAATATTTTTTTTAAAAATTGTGTCTATTTTCTTTAAAAAATCACTATTTTTTTTTTAATATATCTAACATTAAATATTAAATTTTAAATTTACATTTTATTATTACCTTAACATTTCAAATTAGATTCATTTTTTAATATTATCACTAAATTGTATATATAAAATAAAATTTATATTTTACATTTTACATTTCATATTTTAAATGAATAAAAAAATGTAAAATATATAGTCTAAAATAAATATGTTGAATAAAAAAATAAAATTATACTATAAATTTCATATGAATTTAAAAATTTAAACCAAATTAAAAAACTTCTTAGCGAAAAACAATTCATAACTACAAAATGCGTGGATTTTTAAAATCAGTGTAAGTAAATCATTAAGATATCGTTAAGATATCAGTGCATTTTTAATGCATGTATGGGTGCAACCTAGGGGCCCGATAGACAATGTCATTTATTGGGGCAGGTAAAGGGGTCCCTTCTTGAAAGGACTGACGATTAAGGCATTGAACAAGCTTTTGAGTGATTCTCTGCAATTCTGGCGGGCATCGTGAGAAGAATGTGTCGGAGAGGAACGTGAATACAAAGCTAAAGAATAGATATGGGCCCTCCAAGGTTCCATACACGCTACTCTATATGAGCACCACTCCTCTCCCCAAGCAGGATGGATTGAACAGTAGGGGAATTCAAAACAGTGTTTTGATTTAATCTGTCTCCTTGCACTCAAAGTTCAGTAAGGTGTGTCTTACTTTATGATAAAGCTTTTGTATGAATAAATATAAATTATTAATGCTGAATTGTTGCTCTGCGTCACACATAGGTGTTTGGACTTACCTATTTTCATTTAATAGTACAACTTTCCTTTCCTTGCTAGCGACTTATCTACTGGGTTTATTTATTACGAATACAAATGAAATCTCATCAACATCATTGACCATGCCTTTTTCCTTGATGGGCTTCTTGTGTTCTGACTCACGATTTATCTTCTTCAATCTCAGACTTTCTTTCCTTCTATTTCTACTTGGGGCATCTTGGATGCATTTTTAGTTGTTAGAGCTTCCACATATGCCTTGAATTTATTTTTCAATGATCATAAGGACATGGTTGGGCCAGTACCTTAGTATAGTTGTTTCTTCTTAAAGGAAAATACTTTAAGTATAGTTCTCATTCTTCTGGTGTTCACTCTATAGTGTAGTTATTTTCTACTGATTGCAATATGTATATTTATATTCACATTATCCTTAGGTTGCAATATGCATACTTGACAAAGGTGAATATGGCCTCATGCATATACACCATTATATGCTGATTTTGTAAAAAATTGTTTAAGAATTTTTTTACACATTCGAGCTAACATGATAAGTTATGTGGATATATGACTGTTCTAATTAATTTCTGATCTATTTTACATTTTGGTTTTGTTAATTTTCTTGTATGTAGATACTATTGGATATGAACAAACTCCATGAAGCTGGGAATTTACAACAGAAGATTTTACATATTTTGGAAGTGTCAAAGGTCTCTCACTCACTCTTTCTTTGTGTGTGTGTGTTACATTGACTGAATTTATCTCTTTTTATTAGGAGGAGACTTTAGAATGGTTGGAGACAATGAGTAGACCTCTCATAGGGCTGCAGGTGTGCTTAACCTAGACATACATGTAGTAATGTTCTTCTAGATGCTTCTCCAATTTTAAGATAGAGGCAGAGTAAATAAATGATGCCTCGCACTCTTTCTTTGTCTACAAATAAACTGTAACTTCAAGACCTTTCCACTATGTTTACTTAGGGTAGGATGGCAATATTATTTGTACTTTATGCTAATTTTTTAAGATATACAAGATGAAGTTAAGCAACATAGGCATGCATGTTCTATGAAGAGCATAGTGCCCACATATTAGATTGGAACATTGGTAAGATAAACACAAATCCAACACCATAAAAAATGGACTAATTGTAAATTTGAACCAAGAAATGATTACTTGGAGGGCATCTTGATTTGAATATACAGGCTGGACTGGGTTCTTCTGAACAAAGAATCATGTTTTGAAAGAGTTGTTCCTAGCAAGAGGCCTTATAGATCAATTTCCACAAGCAACAGGCAACTTGAGATATCCAGAACCATACTTTGATCTTATGATGTACCCAGGAAAAAGGAAAATCTCTGATTGCAAGGGCTGCAAGTCCTCTATTTTTTAGTAAATGATGTCATATAACAACACAATTAGCAGACTACCAAGGAAAAACAATTCTGTAATAGCAATATGAGTTGTAATACCCTAGGTTGTATTTATGGTGAATTTATTAAGTAGACCATTGAACATTATTCTACTTCAAAATAAGAAAAGAGTTGTATTTCAAGCCATAATTCAAAGATAGAATGAATTATTGAATTGAAATCCCACAAATTATATTGTGTGGAATAACTTGCTTGCAGTGGACCATAATTTGATTATGGTTGAATTCAGAAACATGCTAAAAGATATCGCTCCCAATTTGCATAAAAGATCATAGTGGCCACAAATTCTCCTATTGACAGTTTTCTACAATTTGTTTATGTGAAATACTGGTTACAATGTTATCCTACATTTCTGCATGCATTGGTGCTCATATAGTTCCTTAAATTTATCTTCTTATTCTTGAGTTCAGTGTCCCTTCGTGTATCAAGGGCACCTAAAGGTGATGGCAGCAAAGAGCACCATTTATTTGTCTCTGAATGTGTAAGAGGATTATTTTTTGATTGTTGGCCTTCAAGTCAATTTATGTTTTGATTTCTTTTCAACTTATACATTGTTATTTATAAATTCATGTGGATGATATCTCTTCAATTAGGAGGACTTTGGTCCTCTATAGCTTGATTTTTCAGAAGGCTAGAGGAGAGATCCATCACTTTCTCCTTTAAATACCATTTTGCTTTGGTTGGTGTTTGTCTTTTGAGCCCAACCTGTCAATTTTATGTCTCCTCTTCTTGCGTTTCTCATTTTCATGTTCAACACTATGCTCTCCTCTAATTCCACTTGTACATCCATGGAAAAGTATTTAATTTTTATATGTATTTATTATTTTTTATGATTTATCTCACTAGCTTGAAATGTTTTTTTTGACATTTTTTTGCATCAGGTGATGCTCATATTTTTGAGGCAGTGGTATTCAAACTATTTTTTTATTTTATTTATAACATGTATCACTAAACAATGTGACGACATGTAATGGAGACAGTTATTTGACCTAAGTATGATTTGACTGGACCATTAGGTAAGACAACCTCAATGCTACTCTCTTGTTAGTTGAAGGCACACTTAATAGACCAAGTAAACTATTATAATAAGTATGATTTGTTGAGTATTTGCAACTAGTGGGTTTTCATCTACACATAATTATGCTCATAGATGGGACAAATTAAGATTTTTTTCATTTTCAACCTACCAAGAGCTTCCACGCATCAATCCATTTTCTCAATGATAGTTACCTTGTACTCCATCTCCTACAGTAGCAACTCATTGTCACTAGATTACTCCTTGCAGAAAATGGGATTCTCTCCCACTGTAGTAGGGGAGAGTGTGAAACCAAGCTTTGCCTCTATGTCATTGTTCCCCTAAATCAACATGTGTAGACCAGCCAGAATCATGTAGTCTTCAAATTATGATGTATTACTTTGGCCCACATAACCTTAATACCATGTCATTTTTGTTGTGGTCCATGTGCAATTTGTATAAATCAGGGGCATTGGAAAGCATATTTGCACAACTGAGGCTTTCAGCCACATCAAATACATTTCACGTGCCAATTGGCTGGTGCGGGTCCAACAAAATTTCTTTCATCAAATGCTGAATGCCTCCAACCTCAATACCGTCCAAGCTTTTGGCTACCCTTGAAATTATTGGTATCCAAATCTACATGATGGGTTAATGATTTTCAAGTTGATGTGATCAATTAAGGTCCTCTGCACTATTTGTTCATAATAAGACTCCTTGCTTCTGGTCATAGTGCCTATGGCCTTGATATTTTGTTAGCTGGCATGTAAAGTTCAGTTGAACTGTTAAGGGGAAGTAAAAGGAAGGGGAGTAGCAATGATAATTTGAGAGATATGTTTATGATTGCAATTTTTTATTAAGTGATGCTTAAGAAAAGAAATAAATATCATGTGTTTATTTATATTACTTATAAAAGATTGTGAAACTTTAATATTCTGAATGTCTTGTTTGTCAGCCTACATTATAGATCAATATATAATTGTTCAAGCACCTGTTAACAATGAGCAATCTTTAAAAAGGTTTGTATTTTCATCAGAGGCACATCTAACAAACGAAATCTTACCAAGATCAAAAGTTGGGTGTAATCCATTTTTGAAATCAATGTCAGTGTTGTAATTTTGATAGTTTTGTTTCGGCACTTCTGAAAATGACCTTCTATCTTGCAAATTACATGCTCTTTTTCTGTAGTGGAAATCCTTTTTCCCCAAAGTTATCACAGGGAACAAGTTTCAGTAGCTGGAACTTTCTTCTCTTTTCTTGATACTCAAATGAGGATTCAAAAACATGTGTTCAACATATATATTGAAGTACCTTGTATTGCTCTACCTCAAAGAGCTTGAACTCTTTAAATCATCATACTTTTCTTCACTTTTTGAAGCAACTTTAGCCAAAGCTTCGAAGGATGTTAAATTTCTTCGGAGGAAGAGTATCAGTGTGTTTTTGCTGCTGATAATCTGCTTAGGGTTTGTGAATTGCTTTCGGTAGATTCTTCTTGACCTTGCAATGTCTAGTCCACATTTGAGTTGCATGAAGACATATTGTTGTGAAAACCCTCATAATTTCACTCTTTTAAGTCTCCCCATAGCTTGCTAGAAATATTCAAGATTTCTCATTTTCAAAGGAGATGTTAGACATCAAACTTCTCATTGAAGAGTTGGACTAGATAAGAAATGGCTTCCAAAATTGAGATTCTACACAAATTGTGTCATGTTGTCAATGATGCTGATGAGAATCTTTGTTAGAAAATAAGGCATTTTCAAAATGTATAAGTCCTTTTTGTGCACAATATTCATCTCTTTTCCATGAAGTATTAGATCAACAACTTTAAGAGAAAGGCCAACTACATAGCATAAGTTTTTAAATTAAATATTACCTTCAATTTCCTATCGGTGTTCTCTTGAACCTCCCATAGGTGCAAGTGCTAGTATTTATTTGTTTTTATTTATTAACACATGCATCAAAATTATAATGATATCAACATAAATGTATATTTAATAACTTTAAATAGATTTAATGAAAAAAAAAACTTTGACCTAAAAAGAAAATACTCTAAATTAAAAACAAATCCGTTGACTTTCAAGATAATCATTTTCATATAAAACATTTTATTTAATAAATTTAAATTATTTAAAATAAATAAAATACAACAAAGATAAAAATAATAATAATAAATTACATGTTTAAAAAACATATTAATTTACAATAATTTGATAAATAAAAAATAACTCAACCATAAATAATAGAATTATAAATAAATAAAAATATATAAATATCATATTTATTAAATCCAATATTATTTTAAATAATATTTCTAATTTTGAACTTATTAATCATTAACATTATCTTTTATAAAAATTATATTTAAATTCTTTAAATCTTTTTTATTTTTTAAATACTAAAACTATAGTACAAGTTTTCATTTATTTTCTTTAATATTATTAAATATGGGTATGTGCAGGATGATAGGCAAAAAAGTGGTGACATGTAAGTCATATGATGGCCCATGTAAGTCATATGATGGCCCATGTAGCTGACAAATTTTTCTTAACCCAAAATTGATGAAATGAAAAGGATTTTTAGATGATATTCTCAGCTTTCCACCAATATAAATTATTTTTTACTTTGAATTTAATAAATAATTATTATTCATTTTTTATTAGAATTAAGAATAAAGACTTGATTGATAGGCTGATTGAAAAAAATCTATAACTTTCAAATGGTATCATATTTTTTGAATCCAAAACATGTGTCACATTCTATGCTTCGCATACTATAGGATTTATAAAAGAAACTCTACTAAAGAATAAAATATATTGCGTATTTTAAAAGACAAACTAAAAATTCTAAAGGAAACTCTACCAAAGAATAGAGTATGACATAACTCAAGAAGTCTGAGTAAACTATAAGAAAATAATTTAAGAATAATTTTGCTTCTAGAATCTACAACTATCTACGAGCTCTAGCTAATTTAAATGATATAGACTAAAATCATATTAGGCAATGAAAAAATCAGAAAGACAAAGTTGTAAATATACAAAGGAGGCCTCTGGAAGGTTGGAAATGATGTAATAGCCACACGCCGGGTAGGGGATTCCGTCTCCTTTTTGTTTTCTTTTTTCTTACACATATAAAACCATTGTCACGGAAGGGAGATACGTGAGCATTATGGACGGTGCAACAAGAATAGATTCAAAGCAATATAGATGTACCTGTTACAAGAAAGTGAGTTGATATGATGTGACTAAGAATAGCATTCAATGATAATAATTTCAAATCTACACTAGCAAATATTCTTAGCAAAGAGACCAAAGAAGTGATTGATGAAATTTAACATATTTTATCGATTATAAAAGTGCTTCAGTTAATTAAGATGACTCGAAAAAGAAGTGATTGATTGATATTTTGTATAGGGAGAATAAACTATGAACAACCTACCACATTTAGTAATAGCAAAAAGAAAACGACAGTCAGAGATCGATGAGCATTCACTACTTACAACTAATAGTAAATGCGAGCCTCCAACATTTTTTCAGTGCGAGCTTAGAAAGTTCCCTCCTGCGCTAAACCCCAATGAAAATCAAAGCATCATTGTCTAGTTCTTAAGACCAGAATGAAAATACAATATTAATCATTTGAGGAGTCAAAATGAAAACAATACACGCTTAAGTGGTCAATATGCGCTTTGTTAGATATTTAAGATTTTAATTCTAACCAAACAGTAGGAAGTCATATCTATGAAATAAAATATCAGTAAGGCCGTAACATCAGACTAAATGAAAGAAAAGAAACATTAGAAGTTCGTTAATCTGCAAGCAGATGGAATGGCAAAGCTATTATTGTGATTCAGTTCACAAATCTGGTGTGATGACTACACGCGTGCAGTGAATGTAAGTATTTATGTTTTGAGAATGATTCTTTAGATGTAATTAAATGCAGTCTTATCAAAAACTTGATAAATGTAAGAGAAGTGCATGAGCTATCGTAGCAACTGGATCAGATAAAAACATATTTAAAATGTGGAAGCATAGACAAGGCAAATGATCTATTTCTTGAGAGCATAAAATAGATATATTACAGAGGATTTTAGAAAATTTCAGAAATACTATACTAATAAGATGCACAAAAACTATGAATAAAATATATATACCCTCTTTCTAGTGTCAAATGTGGATGCTAAACTCCCAAAATCTTACACTTTTGCAAACATTAGCAATGATTTCAAAATAAACACAACAAATCAAACATCCCAATGAAATACTTGATCATGGTACCCATGCAAACAAGATAAAAATAACCAAAGAAACTAGATGAAAGCATGATAAAGCAAGATGAAACTTTATCCCATAATGGGAGTGGTTCTCTTTTGATGTGGAAAGGATGCCCTTTCCCACCCCCTTGATAAGCTTGTTGATGTGATGAAGATGCTACAAGATAAATGAGTGTATAGCCATAATACTAAGATTGTGGACAAATTGTGGAATAGAAATTCCTTGTATTTATAGATTCAAGACTTGAAGAATAGAGAGATGGGAGGATTGTGGGACTAAAGAAGAGCCAATGAGATTGTGACACTTTTCACATGGGTAGTGGAAGAAGGTGGAACACATTTTGAAGAATGTGCATGGTTAATGTAAGTGATTGAGGATTTGAGAGGTGTAAGAGAGATTAATGTATGTGTAAGAGGCATTAAATGCATATGGTTGGAGATTTTAGAGGGAAATTGTTTGGGGTAAAAAGTCAAATAAGTGAAGTAAATGAGAGAATATTCTCGAAGAATATGCATTAGTGAGGGAAAAAGGGGTAATTCGATAATAACATAAAATAAATTTTATGTGCAAGTGGGTGGGTTAGCCAAGGGTTTAGGTTTGACCCAGGTTGAGTCAAAACCTAGAGGATGGGTAATTAGGATTTGGGGTTCATTAATTTAGGATTAATTAACTTGAAGGGATTTAGGGGATTTGGCATTTGATTTAAATCATTTTGATTTATTGAATCGAAAAAAGAGTACTTTGAGGATATAATTACATAATTTGATTTCTTTAATCAAATAAATTGCTTTATTTGATTAACAGAAGAAATGATGTTAATTTAAGTGTCTAAACTACATATGGATGAAATGTTTTGTGATGAATCATTCAGTTTTATATGAGGTTCCCTAGTGTGATATTTTGGTGATTCTAAATGATTATGAGACTTAGTGTTTTGTTGATGCATGTTCACTTATTGAGGATGGTACTAATATGATATTCGATTTCATGTTTGATGATTGGACTAGTGCATATTTATGAAGGTATTGATGCAATTATGGATGTTATGTTTTATATTGTTCATTAAATAATATTTGACATGGTTATTGTGACTAATGCATTATGAAATGATGTTTTGTATATGATAGTCTATGTTTTATCAGTTGGTTTGTGATGATATGCAAATGTAATACATTTATTTTAGATTTATATATATGTGAATATTCTTATCAGACTGATACATCTTGTTGAGTATACAAGAACTTCTAATTCTGATGGAATTGAGGGGATTCACTTAGCCACTTTAAGAGGTCGTTCAAAATGTGACCTTGGCATAGGATTCTATGGGTTATTGATTTTCATGTTGAGTTATGTGTTTTTCATGTATGGTGTCCATTGTGTATTATGTAATTATCTGTTATGCAATTTTTGAATTTCAATTTTACAAAAGTAAATTTTAAAGTGTATTTAGAGGGGTCTAGGGTGTGCTTTATGTTGTAAAAGTAAGCCCAAGACCTAAAGTAAGGGTGGTGAGTTTAATTTTATTATGTGTAATCTTTTAAAAAGTGTTCTTTAATCCATATTTTTCCCACTCATAATAATGAGAAAAATGGGTGGTTGGTTAAGTGGTTGAGGTGGTTTTGTGAGGGAGTTATTTCTCCATTTCTTTTGAAACCTCTTTGTCATGGAGACAAAGATTTATCATGCTTATTTGGATCTTTTCTCTTTTTTGATCATGAAATTCTTTCTTTTGGAGAAATATTGGGAGAAGGAGGAGATTTTTGGGGAGAGGAGGATTCATTCATCCATTTGTTTCTATCATTAGCTGGATTATAGCATTAGAGTTGGACTCATCAAAATGATAATAGATAAACCTATTTTCCTTTATTTCATTAGAAAATGAGATCCCTGTAAATAATTGAAAAAAAATAGTTAGGTGAATGAAGTCAATGTTAGAAATTTTAGATTTCCTTATGACTTAAGGATTAGGGTCAAGGTGAAACAACAATTTGGGGATAAAAATAAAAATATAAAGTCAACTCCAAAAAATATTCTAACACTTGAAAAAACTAGATTAAAATCAATATTAGTAGAACCAGAAAGTCAAATTTATAGATAAGAGAAGGGAAGAGATGTGTTTACCACTCCCCAAAAATGTGTTTCTAAAGGATAACTAGGACTCATTCGCCATGGGTCAATGGGTTTTTTCTCAAGTTTTTTTTGCAAATTTTAGGAGCCTCTAACACAAATCTATAGCTTCCAATTTTTCCAAGTTTTTGTGTTGGAAAGTAGAAAATCCAATCTATAGGCTAGATTCAGTGATTTGATGACAACTTTGATAATGTTTGCAACTTTGACAACTTTGTAAATATTGCACAAGTCAAAATGACCTCAATATTTCTTCAACCTAAATCTACAATCATACATACAAGAGAGAAAAATGTTTGTTTTAGGGTGAATAGTGGTTTGCCTTAGTCAAACCCCATTTTGGTAATCAAACCATGAAATGAAATAAAACATAAAAGAAGGAATGAAGAATGAAAAAATCTATGTTACCACTCAACAAACCCTTGTAGAAACCTTGATAATGGAGATCTTAGGAGACCTACAACTTGCATGAAATGGTTGAATTGGATGTGGATCTTGACACTTGCAATGATACTTGAAATGCTTAATTGATCTTAAAACCTACATCACAATGTTAGC
Source organism: Sequoiadendron giganteum (assembly GCA_007115665.2). Lineage (NCBI taxonomy): Eukaryota > Viridiplantae > Streptophyta > Pinopsida > Cupressales > Cupressaceae > Sequoiadendron > Sequoiadendron giganteum. Next base: position 301,894,485 of record CM021100.1, on the reverse strand, counting down.
TCCAAAAACATGCATGATGCAAGAAGACTTTGACATGATGAAAATATGTTGATTGTTGTGATAGATCTCTAATATATCTAATCTTGAATGATCTTTACCATCAAATTTTCTATTGTTAAATTACTCTTGAAAATTATCTTGAAGTATCTTAAAAATATACATGAAATTTGGTGAAATAACCCCATATTTATAGATATGTATCCTTAATTTATCTAAATTAAAATATCACAATCCAACATTGAGTTATGGATTTGAAGACATTAAAATATCATAATCCAACATTAAGTTATGGATTTGAAGATATTAAAATATCACAATCGAACATTGAGTTATGGATTTGAAGACATTAAAATATCACAAATAACATAATTTAAATTTAGGTTGAAAGGATTAGGGAGGACCCACAGGTGAATGGCTCCTATGTCCCTATTCCTAGAGCACACATTTCTCAAGGTAAAGTGTTATGTTTCGACATTAATTATTATTGAGTTTCCCCTTTGGTAAATGTAATTTATCAGGCTTGTAAATAAATTAAAGGTCTAATTAAGGTTTAATTAAGCTCAATTTAATTAAGTGGTTCCAAATAAGTGTGATAATATAAAGGGGTACATTTAACAACATGAAATTAAGGCACCGATAATTCCAGTTTAACTATGGGGCTCAAACAAGTGTGAAAATATAAAGGTTCACATTTTACTACACTACATAATTTAGCCCCAACTTTAGTGAGAGGATGATCATACATCAAAATCACACTATAGTAGACAATCAAGAGAGCTTTGATTGTACAATTGTTGGAAGGATAAGAAAACAAAGATCAAGGAGCATAATCAAGTGCCCAAGATCTAAGCTCTCATGGGAAAACCAACAAAGGCACAAAGAGACACATGCCTATGTTATTTCGGTGTGAATTAATGTCTTGTACCTAGCTAATCAACTCACTAGGTAACTAGGGGACATACTCACATGTTAAGTTTACTTAGGATATAAAATTATTTCTAGAAGTCTTAGTTGGCTTTTTTAGAACTTATATTATCTAGCTAGTATTGCTTGATTCTTAGGTAGTTAGTTTTTTAGTTGTCTCATGTTATAGGAGACACTTGTCATGATCTTATCTAATCCTGCATCTCTACCTTTCATTTATAAGCAAGGAATCTCATGTACATTTTCATTCAATCGTATTCAACCATTATTTAGTCTTGCATTGTTGAAGCATTTATTCTTTCCATTTTGTCTCTTATCGAAGATATTTTTGTCTATCAACTATTGCTGGGGGTTTTGGGGAGTCCCCATTTACTCCCTCATGGTATTAGAGCTCTAGGTGTTGTAGATTCCTTCACAGATCTGAAGGTTGCATGTAGGCTTGAAAATTTTGCTTGGTGTAGATTGGGGTTCCAAGGACCTCACAGTTGAGATCAAGTGGGTGGGGAGATTAATTTTGATATAAAATTCAACCATATTTAGATAAATTTATTTTTCAAGGCCAATTTTTTTTGCCCAAGCAAGTTGTATGGCCCACCCAAGTGGTATGATTTTTCTATTTTTGCAAAAAAAAAAAATTCTATGATTTATTCAATATTTTGGGGAAAAACATATTTCAATTATCAAGTAATTTGTATATAGTTTGAGGAATAATTTTAAATTTGGCAATAAATATTTTGTGGAGGTTTCTGTAAAAAATCTATAGACAAATATTCTATAGAGACATTAGATGCTTTTGAAGGCCATATTCTAGATTCGTATAAATCTTGTCGGCCCATTGTTAAGTGTTTGTTGGCATTTATTTTCATTGATCTCCTTTTTTTGCCTAGTACCAGTTTCTGAATTTTTATAGACTTTGGTGTTTCTTTCATTAACCCACTCACCAGTCAATCACTTGCAAGGAACTTCCGAGTCATAAAACTACTATCTAGTCATTGTCAAATCACCCCTAGTCTAAATTGGCTAAAGATACCTTTCAACCATAGGGTTTGTATGAATATTATTGCTATCATGCTATACCTACACCTTGTCAAGTTATCACATACTATTTTTTTCCATTATTCCTTGGTATATTTCCTAGTTAAAATTTTTCTAATTGGCATTTTATATCATAAAGTTTCATTTAAAAACTTTTTTGTGTTTATTGCCAACCAAATATTTATATTAAAAACCTTTTTTTCAAAAGCCCATAGTCAAATCTTACCCACAACGGTTAGTGAAGTTTGGGAAAGTCCTAGCAGTATTGGCTTAATTTTTTTCCTTTTTAGTTGTGTGGTCATATGGCCAACCTTATTTATGTCCTAGGTGCTCAAATATTGCACTGAATTTGTCTACCCTAGACCTATATTTTCCCCCATAGGCCCAAAAATAGGATCTTTTTTTCATTTTTGCATAGCTATCACATACAGAGGCTATGTTTTTCAAACGATATATCATTGGAAAGCTAGAAGTCTCAATTTTGTATTCGTTCAAGTGTTTTGATGATATTTTATAGTTTTATGCCAATTTTGTAGGGTTGATGTTAGATACTTCTTTCTAGCCTCTGAGCTCATATATTTTTTCTTCGATCTTCATTTCTTCTTAAATTTGCATCATTGGGAAGGTATTTATGAGCACTTCAGTTCCACTCATGCACTTTTGGTAGATTTATTTCTAGATTTTCATTATTTTAGTTTGAAGAGATTATTTGGTAGATTGGGATAAATTGTTGTCAATTTCAAAAAAGGTGTAAATTGTTTGGGACAAAGGGATTAATTTATTGTATTGTGAAGGGAATTTTCTATTCCTCTATTGTAATATCTGATTGTATCGTGGGTTTGCCAAAAGTTATACTCCGAACTCCATTTAATTATCATGAGTGGAGATCAGAAATGGAGTTATTATTGTTAAAATTGAAATTGCAAAGGATAGCATTTGGTCAAGATCCAAAACCCACAAGAGCTAAAGAGAGAAGGACGTGTATTGATAGAAGGGATGAAGCTCTTAGTACTCTTCTTTTTTCCATTTCTCTAGATCTTACATATAATGTTTCATCTTACATACATCCTAATAAATTAAGGACTATTTTAGAGAGTCTCTTTGGTAAGATAGATAAAATGAGGAAATTTAAGTTGGAGAATTAAAAATTTGTGTTCTAATGGGTTAGTCAACCAGTTGTTAATGTTCAAAGTTTTTCTTGGCAGCAAAATAATGTATTTAAAACTCGGATGATTGGATGTGAAAGTGTACATTGGTCTTGTCATAGTGTTAAGGGGACAACTATCAGGTATGGTCCTATGAAATCTAGTAGTGATATCTTCAAAGAAATGATCTATTTTTGGAAAGATATTTTCTAGAGGAAAAGGTAATCCCATGAAAGTGGTGTTATCGAATTGAGTGTGGCCTATGCTGATGTATTTTCCTAGGATCTCTTCTACATCAAACATCTCCTCATCAGTTGAATCCATTGTAAGATTTTTCATGTTGTTTTCCAGTTCATCCTCCAATTCTTCACCACGTTATTTTATGACTACCATGGCCAGTATAGCTAAATTTTCTAATGCATTGTGACCTTCTAGTTCATCCACCCATACTATATTATATTCAGTAGGCTTGGCCAGAGGATGCAAGAATAAATTTTCTCTATTAGTACCATGTATAATGGTCATTCCTCTCTCTCTTCAATCAATTTTGGTTGTAACAGTAGCCAACCATGGTCTTCCAAGATTTATTGGGTGTTTTTCTTTTGGTGTATGGGACTAAATTACATGAAAGTCCACTAGATATTCCCATCCATGAACCTTAACACTAAAATCCTCAAGGAAAGCCTTGGGAATAGCTATGAATTGGTTTACCATTTGCAAGACTGTATTTGTGGGGCATAAATTATTGAGCCTCAAATTTTCCATTACATTAATAGTAATTATGTTAATGGTTGCTCCCAGGTCTATTAGTGCATTAGGTATTGCTACCTCATTGATTGTTACTATTATAAGTGGGCTACCTTGGTCATCATATTTTAGAGCAATGGTATTTCTAGCTAAAAATTCAGCTATATATATAACCATTTTTGTTTCCTCACTAGACTTTTGATATACAACTATTTGATCAGTTGGTTCAACTCAGGTATCTCCTTAAGTGCTTGTAGTAGAGGAAACTCAATTTGCAATTGTTTGATTTCCTATATCAAAACAATTTCAGTGGACAAGGACATTCCCAGAGTATCTTTCACCATGGTTGGTTTCAGACACTCCAAGAAAGGTGCTTTAGCTTTGTCTTTAGGAGTGAAATCCTTTAAAGAATCTATTGGAGAATGACCCCCCTCCTCCCAAGGTAGGTCAAAAGCTCTAGCTGAAGATAGCTGGAAGGTCTTGTCTTCGGTAGTTTTTGAGTTTTCCTCTAAGGATGTGGAAGTTTTCTTAGTTGTCTCAACATATTCCTTAATTTAGGCTCATCTAGGATTTCAAAAATAGGGTGGTTAAAGTATTTTTATGGATATTAATTGCACATTTCCACAGTGGATAGCATTAAGTCTAGTAACATTGTCCTTTTGCATGGAATATACTGGGGTATTCTGAAAATTCTTCTTTGTCTTAAAAATAGGCTACGTTGGAAGTTGTGGTTGATTATCTTTCTCATTTTGTTGAGTGTTTGGGGAGCTGGTAAAATATTTTGTTGTTGATTAGGAATCCTTATAGGACCATTTTAAAAATGATTATGTGGTCGATTCCATTAAGGAGCGATATTCTTAGGATACCACTGATGTTGAGTCTAGTTAGGCCATTGAGGGTTTCTCAAGGACTGATTGACCAATTTAGGTGGTGGTTGAGGTGGTTCTGAAGGCAAGGGTTCTACCCATTGATTATTTTTCTAGTTTTTCTAAGGTATCCAAGAAGGGTTTGAATTTTGATCATAGGAAAAATTCCCCCTACTTCTTTGATTTACAAAGTTGACATCCTCCTCAACCGAAGATGTCATTTCCTTAGAATTCTTGATTACATTCAAGATCTCACATTTTTCAGTGCCATGACTCTACTCAAAAACTTGAAAAATCTTTGTTTTGTCCAAGGGACACTCTCTCAACATATGTTTGTTGTGACACCTAGGATAATAAATGGATAGAGTCTTAGGATTATGTGTTTTGGCTTGTATTCCATCTAGCATTGTATTTAACTAACCAAGAATGTCATTTTTATGATTGGCTATCTCCTCACGTAGTTTTACTATCCCATTGGAACCTTTAAAAAGAGTAGAATTTTAGATACTTCCTCGAGTACGAGAGAGATTTTGACATAATTTGGTGATATCATCGAGTCCTAGTTGGGACACATCTCCTTTTCCAATTAAATCTAGACTCCTTAAAGCATCTTCGTCAAGAGCTTTGAGAAATATGGTCTTCAAAATCTCCAAACATATGGCTTCTCTACCACATCATTTAGATAAGAATATAAACCTATCTAGATAATCTTCAAATATTTCATCTTCATTTTTCCTTAGTTTGAAAAAGTTTTCCTTCCTATTATTAACCCTACAATAGCTTTGGTATTTATCTAGAAAGGAAGACTCCATGTCATCCCAAAAGTTAATCAACCCTAGAGCTAATCCTATGAACCATCGGATTGTTGAGTCCTTAAGAGTAGAGGGAAAATAAATTATTTTTTGGCTATCATTCTTGCATTCTTATGTTTGACATAGGAATTAAAATTAAAATAGAAACTGGTCAGGGTATTCAAAAGACAAACCTCAAAAGATTGGGAAGAAGGCCAGCACTAGGGTGAAATATTTTTCATAGTCATATCATCATCTGCATTGATAGGAATAGGATAAGTGAATGTACATGGTCATGGAGGAGGAGGTTCAATAGAATTTCTATGGTCACCCATGATGCTGAAGGGTATTTATTCCTCTTCAAAGTTCTCTCAAATGGGTGAGGATTTGGGGTTTGCGAAGGAATACGGTCCCCTACAACTAAGTGTTCTCTTTTTGGGGTATACGGGAAGGTCTCAGATTGATCCTGCTCAATCAATTTTTCAAATAGTTCTTGACTTGAGTCTACTTCCTTCCTACTTGTGGTTGGTACGTCGATTAGGGGGTTGTTGGTATGAGTCTTTCATGGGGTCCTCGTTTCTTGACCATGTAGAAAAGGAAGCCTAAGGACTATTTTTGTGCTTGAAAGAGGTATTCAAGGTATCTCCTACTAACATTAGAAAAGTGAGGTCCCTAGTAACAATGCCAAAAACTGATAGTCTTTCATTAGGTCCTATCTCTTTAGTTTGAAAAGTGCATCAAATATCAACTGGGTAGTTTTCAAAGTTGTATGTAATAGGAAACTCCTTAAATATATCTCTCATATTTTCTAAGTGATTAGAACAACTGAAATGAAACTTAGCTTAAGACACTAAACTAGAACGAAATAAATGATTAATCTAAAAAGCATAAAAACTAAAATAGAAAGCATGGACATAATTAAACTAATAAGCATGTAAATTTCTGAAGAGGAAATCACTGAAAATAAACTATGAAACATTTGACTAACAATGAATAGTAACTTAACAATTAACAAAAAATAACTTCACAACTTGCAACTTATAATGAAAGTAGGTGCTCTGAACTTTAGATAAAAAAACTAAAAGACTACATATTAAATCTATGACCTAGGTAGGATTAACTTAACAGAGCTCGACACATGAAAATAAACTTCACTCATAATTATCATTTACAAAATGAAGATAATGATATTAAAGATGGAATTATTATCTATCTACTCTATAGTACCTCGAGCAACAAGCTCTCGGATGCTCTTACACTTAGCTCTAATCACATAAAATTTGTAACTCAAAGATTACTCCATTAAAGATGATTATATTCATAATGTTTAATAACTCGGAATGAAGCAAGAAAAACTTCCTTTATTCATATTGAAAGTATAACTCAAAATCATAGTTTAGAAACTTATTATGAAAACATAATGATATCTCTTTGCATCATTGCTTCTGATGCTTACATATTTATATGAAAAAAATTAACAACATCCTATAATTCAGTTGGTAAAGATTACCAATGAAAATTCTTTAACTTAATTCAACAAATTAATAGATTTAAGTCCATTACATAAAACATTAAAGGGCTCAAGATGATCCATAAAGTCTTGAAACTATAAATAAAAGAATGCAATAAAAATCGATCCACCATGCATTCCCCTAAAGTTTTAACCCTATTCTTCTAGCATTTGTCTTCAATTATGTTGAAGTCTTCATTGAGCCCCTCAATATCTTTTTGTTTTTTATACTTGTTCTTTTAGGTACTTGTGAAGTTATATGGAGATTCTTGTGGAGAAAGGAGATGGTGGGTTTGTTTTCAAGGAAAAGAAGTCCTTTTATTAGTCTTATATTTTATATTCCAAGTCTATAAATCTTTACAAGATTTGTGAACTTTTATAAAAGGACTGGTAGTAGTATGTCTCTAATAGCATTCAAATATTTTCTTAAGTTGTGTTTCCATAAAAGAAAGATTTCATATGTTATGTATTATTGTGTTCTATCCTAATACTTGCTTACATAATTTTACATTTAATTTGAAAAGTAGTATTGGAATCTTTATGCCCTTGTAAAAAATAGAATTAAATGAAGCATTGAATTTTAAATTACAATGTTGAGAAAATCAAGGGACCTCATATGCAAGCTTTTTGTAGATTGAAATATGAAATTCATTCAATCTCTCTTAGAAAAAAATACGTTTCATTACTTTCATAAAAAGATTAAATCAAAAATATTTGAGATTGTTATTTATTTGCAAGACTATTGCAAGCCTGTGCATTCAATTTGTTGGATGTTTTTAAATACAACCCTTCTTAAAATTGCCTTAGAAGAAAAGTTAATTTTATATATTTAGCCGATAGGCTATTATAGGTGGGAAATCCTACCAGATTCGTCTGTTGTCGGATGTCGGGTTAGACTATTTCGATGGGTGTTGATCAAAGGGGAGAGAGGGAGTGTTAGGACATGACAAGAATTTATTGCATAGCCCGTAATAATGAGGAGAGAGTGTAGGGAGAAAAGAAGATCCACACATTTAATACAGGATGGTGTTCCTTCCCTTGGGTCGTCAGGTGTGCAGGCAGTGTGGAAAAATGTCATCTGGTAGCCTTTAAACCCCAAGACCCCTCCATAATCTACTCATTCAAGCTTTATTTTGGAGGCAAATGATGAGTTGAATGGCGTCGAAGTCAAAATGTAGAGGAAAAACATGAGGAGAAGGTGGCAGTAAATCATGGGGACAAAGAACAGAAGGGAAAACGTGAGGAGAGGAATTTGGATCGCATGGGAGAGAGAGCGCAAAGAATTGCAGAAAAACAAGGGAAAAAAATGTGTGGAAAGAAGGACGAACAAGGTGTGACGAGTTGGGAAGAGCGAACTAATAGCTTATCGCAACTACAGGATATTTTGCAAGGACTATTTTGCTGCAATCTATAAGAGGTAGTCACTCCTTCCCCTATTTGCTTCTGTGAATTATTGATAGCTAATTTATTGTGAAGAAAGAAGACACCACAATAGTTGTGTTCTTAGCCTGTAAAATTTTGGATTCCATAGGCATTATTATTATGATTACAATTTTACTACTGATGAAAATCTGAATGCCTCAACCATCCATTGAATAGTGAATTCTCATGTAGGTTTTTGTTTGATAGTCGTAATGCTTAATGCAACAACACATATTCACTTTATAATCTATCAGCCACTTTTTAAAATGTTAGGTGTTCAATAGTTATACTATTTTTTCCCATTAGGTCTCTTTTGATGTTGTGCTACTGCGAAGGAGAGGCCATGGCCATCAACATGTTGATGGGCATGGACCATCTCTTCTCATCCTTTCCTTCCTAGGAATCGTTCGCTGCATTCTTCAAAGAGATTTCCCCCAAGGCCGTGGTTGTGCTCGATGGAGAAATGTGCTCCTCTTCGTCCTCATTCGTCCAGTTATTTGTGGAAGCACTTCAGTTCTACTCATTTCTATTCGACTCATTGGACACAATCAGCAACATGAACATAGATTCCTATTCTCATCAAAAATATAGAAATTGGCGATGGAAGCAAGTGAACAAACCAATCAATGTCTATGTGGGCAGGCAACTATTAACCTTTTTGAAATTTACACAGAAAATATGGAAATTAAAGATGCAGCAGTGAGTGCAATATTTTCACTGGTAGCAGATTGGGATTCCACTTCTTTCTTTTGCTGATCTTACAAGGCTCTTTACTGTGTTTTTATTTAGACTACCCAACAAGTTTCCAAGTACCATCAATGCAACGAATCCCCAAAAGGTCATAATTTCACAGCCCCTCATTCATAAATGAAGTGAGGAGGTGCAACCAATAGAGTATTACTTTCACAGATTAATTTTTTTAAAAATAATTAAGAGTGCATTGAAATTTTGTACCAACTATCCTCTTGCCATTTGCTCCATGCCTACCTAGCTACTTCCATTTGTGGTGGTAGAGTAATTTATGGCTTGAATTACATAGCAAGATAGAGTTGGATTTCCTTTGAATGGGTCACCTTCTTCCATTAACTACTGACTCATAATTATTACATCTTGTCAGATCCCTCTTAACTATTATAGCAATTTGTAGAGCATTAAAGGCAAGTAGTTCAGATGTGATCTGGTCATTTAGCAGCCAAGGTGATCGATGTCAAAGGATGTGAGTAAAGTTAGCTGGTACAGAGTAAGCATGATTACGGGAAAGTTTTGCTCAAGGCTTGCAGATTATTCAGTAGTGGATCAAAGTGTTGGATGGTCTACGAAATCTGATAGTGAAAAACCAAAAGGATTTATCTAAGACATTATTATCCAATGCATTTGATGAAATCTGCAATTTGGCTTGAGTATAAATCTCTAAATTATTTTTTCCCTCCATTCAAATCGTGCCTCACCAATCCCAGTCCTAAGTCACTTTCCTCAGAGTGCTCTATAGGAGTAAATATCGAGTTGTCATATGGCAGTCATTCATATCTTGGAATTAAATGGTGGAGGGTGAGGATATCTTGCCAGAGTACATGCCTTAGAAACATGCAATGCAATTAATATGGTGACTAAATTATCCATTCAATCTACCTCCGATGCGTGAGAGATGTTGGTCGTTGGCCTAAGTAAATCCCAACTCAATACGTTTCCTGCAGTGAAGGTATTCACGATTTAATGCTCTGTAGAAGTTTTGCAGCAAGCATGGTATCAGTGTTGTTATTAAATGCACATAATTAAGGTAAATTTCAACACTAAGCCTTCCTTATCTAAGAAATCTTAAACTTAAGCTTGGTAAGAGATAGATAAAATACAAGAAATTTAATTATCTGAAAGTTATGGTGCTATCACAGATGTGATGGTAGTAGATCAAAACATTATTTTCTTGGGCGATGAAATGGGGTAGCATGACAATCACTAATGATAATAATTTTTATGGCGATCCATTAAGTCCCTTAATGGTTGTAAGATATGGATTATTTTAATTGTGATGATAATTGTTTTTAAACATTTGTAATATTGTTGTATTTAAGTTTCTCTATTAATTTTGATTTTACAAATAATTGTCATAATATTTGAAAACAAAATAAGTTAAATTAGATATAATTTAATTTTTATCATGAAAATAATGTTTGAGTAAATAAATAAATCAGAATTATTCTTAGAAAATTTTAAAGTAGAACAAAACAAATTAAATTATAGTGAAATACATCTATACCTATAATTAAAATAGCTTTGTATTTAAGTTTTTTAACTAAATTTGATTATCATTGAAATTTTTATAATTTTAGAAGACAATATACTATATCATAGTCAAATATGAATACATGCTCAAACTTGGTTTTTTTAAAAGCACACAAAGCAAGTAGTTCACGTTAGTGTTTATTTTTTTGTATTCTTCTAGCTTAAAAACCTTCTTTGTGTTTATTTTCTGGTTTGATTAGTGTTCATTTATCGCCTATATAGGCACCACACCAACATCCGCTTTAGCTTCAATGTATGTTGAAGGCTCTTAGGGGGCTTATGAAAAGATACATAGTTGTTGTTTTATATTAATTGTGCCATGTTTCACTTATACTACATTTGTGACAAGTACACTAAATTTAAATGATTGTAATAGTATGTATATGTCTCTTTGCGTGCATAGATATGTAGAATTCACTTCTTTAAACATTGCTAGCTTCATTGGTGTCACATTGATGTTATGTCCACTTGTTTAGTACCTTTACTATGCACTTATTATTAATTTACCTTAACATTTTCAGACCCACAAATGGTTGACTCTTCCATAGAAAACAACGCAGTTGGCCCACATGTATTAGAGATCAGAAAACAACAAACCTGAGAAAGAAATTGGGCTTACTATGCTCACCATAGAGAAGAGATAGCTACTCGAAGGAAAAATAAAATATTGCAACAAATTCAAACCAACCCCCAACATATAGATGCCCAAAGGATACAACACTATAAGAGAAATCAGGATTACTATGTTCATCATAAAGAGGAGATAAATGCAAAAAAGCGCATTGGATATTTACAAAAACAAACATGGAAATGTCAACATATGCAAACACAACAATACATGGAACATGGAACATCATTCAACAAAAATGTTGACTTCATGAAAATAATGAAAATATTTTGACAAAGAATAGATACACTTTCCACCTAGAAAACATGCACTATATGCAAGGAATGTTACCCAGGGATGCTTCTCCATTCATCAGATACTAATGCTACTTGTAAATGATGTTTCACCGAGAGAGGCATACCTCGATTCTCCGCACTCAACAACATGCACCCGAGAGAACAATCTGTTGTGCTGAAAAGACTAACCCAAGTGGAGGAAATGCTCATTGCTAGAGTTAACGCAATACTACAAGTAACCCATACTCTTGGATGCCAGTATAGATATAGTGGTCACACGATTAGCTTCCCACAAGATATAAAAAACATTGCAAAAGTTCTCCCACGAAAAATACAAGACTTGGATGTACTCATAGTTCGGAGGCTACATACAGAAGGGCATTATTATGATTGCTATGTAAGTCAAATTCATATCAGAGATGCATTGCAATACAAAGTCAAATATGACCCATACTATAATGATGTTGCAATAATTTTTGACAAGTTAGTGCAAATTCCTGAAGCAAGAACAGACATATCGAAAATGCTCCACACCATTGAAACTAGCAAAGACATAGTGGTTCCAAATAATGAAATCGACTATGATGGAGATGATATTGAAAATAGCACAATAATCACATCATCATTTATGGCTAGATTTCCAAACAGATGTCATGAATTAGAAATTATTAAGAAAACACTAGACCCTGAGGATAATACAAGCAACATTATCGATTGGCCTAAAATAAACTCGTCCCCAATAAATGAATACAATACTGAGGGGTTGTTCGATATTGCATTTCCTACACTCTTTCCAAATGGAGTTGCACTACAAATACAACCACGAATTAGGGAAGTGCACATGCATGAGTATGTTCTCCACTTGATGAGGTTTCATGACCAAAGATTTGGAAGGCATCCAAGGTTTCGATATTTCATGTTTAATCTTATGATGCAACATCGTAGCCAAGCCCTCGCAACAATTTTCATTAAAAAAAACACAGAAGAAAACATACCAACCACTATTGAAAACCTTTGTGCACACTTGAAAAATCTCCCTGACACATAGTTAGCTGCAGAGCTCATGCACTTTGGATCTTCGATGCAGGGCACACGACCATATTGGAACAAGTGTCATGTTGAACTAACGAATATGATCAACCAAATAGGGTCGCCCACTCTATTCTACACATTAAGTGCAGCAGACACAAAGTGGCCAGATCTACAACATTTGCTCTCAAATGACATACCAGTGGAAATGCAAACAAATAAACAACGCTTAGATAATGGGTGCTGGCAAGAAGTTGAGTCCACTTTTTGGCCAAAAAGTGGAAGTGTTTTCCCTGATTTTCAGATTTTGACACATTTGACCTTAAAATTTGAAGCACTTAGAGATGAAATCTTCAAACAAGTCACTAATTGTAAAATGTAGTACTCAGAGTCTAGTTTCCAAATATGTAATTTATTTCAATACCCACATTGTACAAAATGAGTTTCAATAGGCTTCTGTAAAAACCACTATTTTAAAGTCATTTTTTTTTACCATACCATGCATGTGTATGACATCCATATTTTGACTTAAATTATCATATTTTTCTAAATCATTTTGGGAAAATACTTGTGACTCACTGAAGCATGCCCTGGATATTTTTTTGTAATTTTTTTATTGAATATTTTTTTTTGTTAATTTTTTATCAGACATATTTGTCGTTTAGAAAAAATCGTCATGTATGACATGCATAAGATGATCTAAATTTATCTTTTTTTGCAATTTATTTTTTCCCTTGTGCAATCTGTTTGTCAAAATATTATGTTGATCAAAAGTTATTAAAATAGTAACAAACACTGATATTTAAAGCTTATGGACCAATTTCATCATAAATTAATTAAAAAATAGAAAAAATAATCCAATTGTAATTTTTTTTACATATTTGGAATCTACATTATCTCATCTAAAATGGGTTTTAATTTCATTGAAAAATTCTGCAAAAAAAGGCGTCAGTGATATGCCCAAACTCAGTATTTTTCTGTGACATTGCTAGGACCTTCAACTTGCAGGTCAAACCAGCTCCAAAGCTTAGATTCAGGTCCACAAGCCTTTTCCTGAACTGAAAAACAAAGCAAAAAACCGACCAAAAAATTAAAATTTTAAAAAACGAGATCTTGTTTCATTATTTTTTTATTTTTTTATTTTTTTAATGAATTTAAGAAACAAAATCCCGTATTTTAAAAAATGGGATCCCGTTTTGAAACGGGATCCCGCTTTTTAAAATATGGTATCCTATTTTGAAATGGCATCCTGTTTCTTAAATACATTATTTTTTTATTTTTTTTATGAAACGGGATCCCGTTTTTGGCTCGGGGTCCCGAACCTAAACGGGATCCCATTTTTCGCAAGCCAATTTCAGTTTTTTGCCTAAGGCAAAAACTTCCACGTTTCGTGGACTCATCTTTGTACTTCTACCCTAATGTAATCAATAACCCCCATACCACATCATTATACTTGCATCAACGATTCACAGTTTTTCATGAGGAAGTCATTGAGAAAATCCTCAGTGCAAAAGACTACTGGTACATATATGAATGGTAGCATCGGGGCACTGCACATGTACATGGATTCCTCTAGCTCGAAAATGCACTGGACATGGATGAAATTGATTGGGAAAACAATGCAGAAGTTGAATAGGCAAGAACATTCTTCAACAAGTATGTCAGTGCATGGAATCCTCGCGTTGCAGCATGCAAAAACAACACATTTTATTGATCTCTGCTAGACAATCCATCCTTGCTAGACACAGCTATAATATTTGCTACAGACCCCTCTCATGATTATGAAGAGATAATCAATCATGTCCAAAGGCACACAAAATGTAGAGAGGGAACATGCTTACACAAGAAGGGGAAAAAACTAGAGTGTCGATACAAAGCTCCATGGAAAGAACATATTATATCTACCTTATCATGTGACAACAATGGGAAAAAACAATATGAACCTACAAGGAATGATGATAGGCTAAACATACTCAATCCAGATATGATTTCAATATAGAGAGCAAACATAGATTGCCAACTAGTCATCTCACGAGCTTTTGTATTGAAATACATTGCAAAATATGCATCAAAAGAAGAGAGAGCATCTGAGACTTGTACTGATATGTTAACAAGAATATCCGCAACCCAAAAAATAGATGACCCGACCCTCACAACATATCAAAAATTCATGTCAGAGATCATGGTAGAGCGTGATATAGGAGCACAAGAAACATGCCATATGCTTAAGAAATTTCCACTTGTTATTTGTAATCGACCTTTTACATCTTTGAATGTTGGACGGAAAATGTTCCAATGAATAACAAGAAGAACAGATGAAATACACTTGCAACCGACCTACCTTCATTCCTACATTAATCGGCCTCCAGAATTGGAAACAATCACCCTGCTCGAATCTGCACGATCTTTCTCCTACTCTGCAGGTCGCAAGGGATGCAGGTGGAAAGAAAGAAACGTAAAAGCGATTGTCAATGTTTTCCCAAAGTTCTACAACATCCTAGAGGAAGACTCAGACCAATTTGAAACATTATGTTGGAGTGAGTTACTATTGTACAAACATTTTCGTAGCTTGGAAATCGACATAGGAATTAATAAGGATACAATAATTGCAAATTAGAAGCAAATGCATCCAAATACGATGTATGGCATGTCACTTGCACCCAATTGGAAGGAAGCACCGAGGATGAAGAAGTAGATAGCAAAATTGAGATGGACACAAGGGACACAATAGAAATGAATGAATGGGAATTATTTTCACAAATGGGGCCCTCAAACAACATCATCCTAAATGAACTTGAGATGCTTGGTAGGCATGAGTTTGATAGCAACAACATATGGGATCAACTTGCAGTGCCCCAAGATCTTCATGAAACCACCCCACAGCTCATAAACATGAAAAAAACATGTAGCCAAGGAGAGCATGTTCCAAGGAAGTATGATGTCCCAAACTATACACTATCACCGAAACAAGAACTAGCACTCAACCATATTATCGACCACAACAAACATCACTCAGATCATTCAAGGAACAACGGGTAAAGGGAAATCCTACTTGATTGCTCGCATAAGAAAAGCACTTGAGAGTAATACTCTACAACAAAGAAGCCAATTGCTCACATTAGCACTTATAGGGGTTGCTGCATTTAATATACATGCATCATCTATACATTCAACGCTCTTTATTCCTATCAAAGAAATGCACCCATTGCAGGGCCAAGCATTAACAACATTTCAGGAAGAGATGAAACACATAAGATATTTGTTGATTGATGAGATAAGCTTCATAGGGCCAAAATTACTATTGAAAATAGATGTGAGGCTATGTGAGGCCTTCCCACGTCGACAACATCTATACTTCGGTGGGGTGTCGATAATACTGATTGGTGACCTTGCGTAGCTACCACCTATGATGGACAAACCTATTTACACATCACACTCAAATGCAAAAACACTGTGGGACCTGTTTACGACTGTTGTCACCTTAGAAACAATATTTAGTCAACAAGGCGAGACTCCATCACAAAAAAAATTTCATCAAATGTTGCAAAACATACGAAATGCAAAAGCAATAGAAGAGGATTGGCACCTTCTAAGGACACACACAAACAAGCAACTCACCTCCAGTGAAAAAGAACAATTCGACAATTCAATGCACTTGTTTGCTACCAATGATTTAGTTAGACTGCACAATGGAAGAATGTTAAAATTCTTGAACCGTCCAATTGCAATAAGTACTGCAACAAGCACCAGGATTGGAGCAGACAATGCAACTACTGATGAACAACTTGAAAAACAAGTATTGCTTTGTAGAGGGCAACACATCATGCTCACAACCAACATATGGACACAAGCAGGACTTGTAAATGGAGCTCTAGGTGTAGTTGTTGAGATTGTTTACAACCCTACTTCCATACTGCCAGATGTTCCACTGTATAGTGTTGCAAGGATTGATAATTATAGTGGGCCACCATGGAATGAAAATGACCCCAAAAGTGTACTGATAGTACCTGTATCGATGGGCAGTTGAAGGAAGATTCCACTCACAATGTCATGGGCTATAGCCATACGCAAATCCCAAGGCCTGATACTCCAAAATGCAGAACAATCCATCCACAATTATGAGGAAAGAAGAGGAAGCTCGATTACAACAAATGTCTCTAAGAAGTGAAGGTACACAACTCTTATCCCTTTCTCCCTCACATCTCTCCCAATTATTGTCGGATTACCAATTCCAGTTTTACAAATTTCTCTTTTGCAGGTATTTGTTGCAGCCCATGAAAAATCAAGCATTAAACATACATATCAATCAAAGCATCGACGTCAACAATGGCTTCAGCATATTCAACTTCTTATGGTATTTTTTTTCCATACATTGGCAAAAATATTTTCTAATAATAATAGTTCTATAAATTGAATATGTACAAACCATTATACAAGTAAAAAAAAAATCACCACATCTAACCATTCCATTGCTTTCGTTCTACAGGGCTTGAAGACAAATGGCATATACCATAGAACCTCATCCTCAACCACCAACAATTGTATTATACATAACCAATCTCTTGAGTTTCTGATTTCAATGTGTCATAAAATAGATTTTTTTACTATAAACTTAACTTGGTCCAATCGACCTTCTAAGTTACATGCCTTCTTTCATTATACAAAATATATTATGTTGTAAAACCATTTTTGCATAGCATACCGAGTAAAATTAAGTTTCGTTTGTTCATATTCAAATCTTCTCGCATCCCATCACCAATTGAATTTTCCTACAAATTGTTAGTCTTACGAAAAGCTATTTACATTTTCTTGCGATTTCCCCCCCTTGCCCTTCAATATATTGCCAGAGTATATTGTGCTATCGACATAACCATTGCACCTCGTTGGGGTGCAAGCGCTAGTTGTTACATGGTCTCTAAAGGAACTTGCTTAGTCAATAGCTATCTAAGATTTGAGTAACTACCGAGAAAAAATTGTAAAGCATGTTTTGTTTACCTAATTGTTGAGCAAGAAAAGCAATGTGTTGTGCCTAGTGATCTTGTCTAGCTTTTTGATTCGAATGTAATTTTGTACTACTCACAGGAAAAATTAATCGGGTCTATAGTTGCATACTGGTATGGGAGAACAAAGCTTAGAAGTAGAGGAGATTTTCACATAGCAATTTAAGCGTTGGGTCGTTTAGAATAATAATAATCAAGGACTGAAATTGAAATCTCCACGGGATGAGTTGTGTGTGGTTAAGCGGCCCAAGTTAAGGATGAAACATTTTCATTTCATGCACAGTTCTTTTGAGGATTTACATAAAGTTTGTACTTTTTTGTGGCCTCTCGTTGCATAGCCTTGTTACAGCGAGTGGGAACAATCTAATACCTCGCCATGGTTTTGGTGGAATCAATTGTCACTCATCTCTCTTGCCTCCATCAGCTATGTCGATGTCCATGAATTTTGTGCAAGCAATATAAGAAACTCACCTCAAACCTGTCCTTCGTGAGATTTTAATGTCAGGTCGTTGTGGCGATGGTCATGTAAATTCCTAGCATAGTTTATATTTTCTATCCTCCGCTGTTGCAACAAATACCAGATCGAACTCCCTTGGGAGCAAAAGCAATAGATTAAAGACTAACGCGTGCAAAGGAGCGAGATTTGGTATAAACAATAGTTTGAATCTGCGTTGTGAGTCCTTTTTTCATTGTTCAGTTGGCCGACTGAAGGGATGGGTGCGGCTTACCCATGGAGACGTGTAGCCTGGCAACTTATACTTATTTTCCTTTCTAATTTAATTATTGCATTACTCTATGAGGGAACAAACTGAATCAATCAGTTGGAGAAGCAAAATTAGTTACAAATCAGTTTTACTGTGAAGTCAGGCATCTGCATGCTTTTATGTTTTTGATTAAGCAGGGATTTTGAAATCGACCTTACAGCAAAAAGAACAAAAAGACAAAGATCAACAACGAGATGAAACAACAGCAAGAAGCTTTTCTCGTTGCAAACAAAATAGCAAGGAAGAACAAGCAATAAGCACAGAATGAAAAATATCAACAACAAGATGAAACAATAATAAAAAGCTTTTCTCGTTGCTAATAGAACAAAGAGGAAGAATAGGAAACAATGTAAATAGAACAGGCCTGAAGGCCACACACAGAGCAGAATAGAAAAAGATAAGTAGCAGAACAACAAAAGACAAGTAGTTAAGAGGGGCCACCAGAAAGAAACAACTTTCAATCATCTAGAAAGCTCAACTCTAGCAGTGGAGTTAGGAACCATCCACTTTTTAAAACGAAACAATGACTTTCTTAGACTTCTTCTTTCAATTCACAACAGTCCATGTTGAATCAAAAACAGGATTAAAGATCGTTAGATCAGAAGGGAAATAATCTCCTTTGGAGTAACAAACAAGTGGAGGAAAAGAAGCATCAGATGAAGCATCCAAATTCAAGAATGAAGCAGTAGAATTTGAAGTTAAACCATCATTTTTCAGCATTGGAGAAGCATGGGCCTCAGGGGAGGCAACACACGCGACAAAAAGAGCGGCCATATACAAGAACCACCTAGCAGAATCTATAGGAGGAGGAGTACCATCAACACCAGAAATATTCTTCAGAGTAGGAGCAGCAGCCTTAGGGGAGGCAACACACTCAAAATTAGGAGGCATTTGGATGTTGTTGGTTAACCAATTTTATAATGTTTAAGATATAAGGAACTGCAATTCTAGATTATAAAGAATCCAACCTTTAATCAAATTAAACAATTATACAAGGGCTTAAGTGTAAATTTTGAAGCCTTTAATGAATACAACTAAGATATCCTCCTTTTAGCACTTGAGTTAGGAAAAAAAATCGAAGAAAAAAAAACCTCTTAAGAAGTGGGGTAGTAGTTCGTCAAAAATAATTGGGCATGAATTTCTCTAATATATGCAGAATAAATAAAGTAAGCACTTAGATATAATTAAGAAATTCTATTAAAACAGTTGTAAGATCATTGATGAACTCAAGTTGCATGATAATACTTATTTAATGCGATATTTAAAAGGATTGGATAAGAATTAAATAATGATCTAATAAGTTAATATAAAATCTCAACTTATAAATATACTAAATTCTAAACACTCAAAAATAGTTGAAAATATTGGTGAAGTAATAATTAACCAAACAATAATTCTTCGCACCAACGTAAAGAATAAATATTATTCTTTAATATGTGATGATGTTTTGGGATAAGTTTACCTTTATTTTATTGTATCTACTAGCACTTGCACCCCAATAAGATGCAATATCACGTCGATAGACTGAGCCCATATTATTTATGATTGCAAAAAATAGTCGATGGTGTGAAGAAAGTAGTGATCTATTTCACCTATCCCTCTCTACCTCTCCCTCTCTCCCTCCCCCCTTCTCTCTCCCTCTCCCTCTCCCTCTTCCTCTTTCCTTCCCTCTCTCTCCATATCACATATCCCTCTCTACCTATCCCTGCCTTCATCCCACCTATTTCTCTCTCACTCTCTCCTTCCCTCTCTACTTCTCTCCCTCTCTCACTTATTCCTCTCTACCTCTCTCTCCTTCCCCCTCTAATTCTCTATAACTCCCCTATCCCTCTCTACCTCTCCCTCCCTCCCTCTCTCTCTCACTCTCTATAGCTCTCTCTTTCCATCTCTAATTCTTTATATCTCACATCTCTCTCCCTCCCTATCTCTATCTCCCTTATCCCTCTCTACCTCCCTCCCACTCTTTACCCTCCTCCTCTCTCTCTTTCTCTATCCTTCCTTCTCGACTTATTTACCCTCCTCTCTCTTTCTCTATCTCACCTATCCCTTTCTACCTCTCCCTCCGTCCCTCCCCCCCCCTTCTCTCTCCCTCTTGCTCTCTCCTTCCCTCTCTATTTCCCTCTATATCACATATCCCTCTCTACGTGTCCCTCTCCCCATCCCACCCATTTCTCTCTCACTCTCTCCTTCCCTCTCTACTTCTCTCCCTCTCTCATTTATTCCTATCTACCTCTCTCTCCTTCCCCCTCTAATTATTTATATCTCCCCTATCCCTCTCCCTCCCTCCCTCTTTCTCTCTATCTTTGGCTCTCTCTTTCTTTCTCTACTTCTTTCTATCCCACCTCTCTCTCCCTCCCTATCTCTATCTTACTTATCTCTCTCTCTCTCTCTCTCTCTCTCTCTCTCTCTCTCTCTCTACTTTTTTTCCCTCCTTTCTCTCTCTTTCTCTATCCTTCCCTCTCCACTTCCTTACCCTCCTCTCCAATTCATTCCAAAAACAACACTCCCTATACAACTTTAGTTTTTCATTTTTCTATTTGTTTATTGTTTGGATTTTTTACATAACACAAGATGTTTTATTTTTATTAAAAATTTATTATATTATTTTATTTAAAGAATCTTTTAATTTTATTTATTATATAAATTATTTTATTTTATTTTATTTATTATATAATTAATTTTTTTATTATTTGGATTTTATAAGATAGAACAAATTTTATTTTTATTAAAAAATTATTATATTATTTTATTTAAAGAATTTTATTTTATTTTATTTATTATATAAATTATTTCTTTAATTTATTTATTTTAAACTTTGAAAGCAAAAAAACCCAATATTTCACTGCTTTGAGACCCATTTCTCTTACTCATATTGGAAAAGGAAGCATCAAAAGGTGTGTGAAAAATAAAATAGCTTACAACTAAGATAAGATTAGGAACTTCGTAGCCAAAACCTTCTTCCATACAGGCCTGGAAGAAATGTCCTCCCACCATGCATTCACATGTTTCTCTTTCCTAATAAGATATGTCTTATCGATAACACTCACTATATACTCTATATGTGGAAGATGTGATAGGTCAGCAAGGCTGTAAAAGTCTCCTACCAAGTACTTTCTCTCTGACAGTCTCTTTTCATACAAATTTACACTTCACCTAGCTTTTGGCTGCTGCTCTCAATCAATGCCTTGTCCTCCCCTACCGTTAAAATCATGGGGTTCCTGCCAGTGTCCAACTGCTAGAAATGTTGGTGGGGTTGCCCCACATATAATAGCCTATCGGCTAATTAGAAATACTATATTTATGTTTATAATGTTAGTGTGTTAAGTTTTCTTAGGTATTTAATCATTCAGGTAATTTTTTCATGCTAGGAAGTTTCTCACATGTCATCCACTTTTCATGCCTTTATAAGGCCTTTTGTACATTGTATAATATCATATCATTCATTTTTTTTTCTCTAGTGAAATAGCCTATGCACTTCTCTTGCTCATTTGTGAATGGTTATTGGTAGATGTTTCTCCTGGGTTATTTTCTCTAACATGGTATCAAAGCCACCCAATTTTTAACTCCTTCCTTGAGAGTTTTCACTGGAGATTGTTGAGATCATTTGGTTACTCAATATTATTCACGACAATTGGAATTCACTAAATTTAAAAATTTCCTTAACTCCTTCCTTGAGATTTCTCACTAGAGATTATTTGGAATATGAAATTTGCTAAATTTTAAAGTTTCTTAATTCTCCCTTTTTCTCATTATTTCAATTATCTCTTGTTGATAGCGAATTCTAATTTATCCCATAGGAATGAATTTTGTGTGATTATTTTGCCTTGGAGAGGCATTGGAATTGATTGGTTGTGGAAGTCATGTTTTCTTCATACAAGCCGATTCATTCTATGGGTTAGGCACTAAAAGAATTTAAGGAGACCACACAACATTGAAGGCTCTTTTTTTAAGGTTTCATTTTTCATTTGAAATCGAATTGATTGTTGGGAAATTTTCTTTGTTGAAGCCCGATCATCTATTGAAAGCCACCATTTGTTACTGCCTTTTGTTGAGGGTGTAATTTTCCTCATTGAAGGTGATTTTTATGTGGAGAGGATGCCATATCTTCTTTGCATGTGATACCATCATTGTTGAAGGCATTTGGGAAGGAAGTGCTTTTTTTGCATTGGCTAAGGGGAGTGTTTTCTTTGGAAGGCAACATAAGTTCTTGTAGTCACGGTTTCCGAGCTAGTGCCATTGATTTGAGAATGTTCAAGGAGACCTGAGAATTCTTTCTTTTTTTGTCCACGATTTGGAATTTCTCCCTATATTCGGCATTTTTTTAGAGGGAATAAACTTGGGTATGTTCACGATCATGATGAGCCAAAAAGTGGCAATATGTAAGCCATATGATGGCCCATGTGGCTGATGAAGTTTTTTTTACCCAAAATTGATGAAATGAAAAGGGTTTTTAGAGGAGATTCTCATCTTTCAACCAATATAAATTATGCTTTACTTTGAATTTAATAAATTATTATTATTAATTTTCTATTAGAATTACGAATAAAGTCCTAATTGATAGGTTGATTGAAAAACATCTATAACTTTCAAATGGTATCAAATTTTTTGAATCCAAAATATGTGTCACATTCTATGCTTCGCATACTATAGTATTAAAAAAAAAAATGAATTTCATGAATTTTTGAGCAAGTTAAGGTGGTTAGACAGATGAGATTTTATATATTTTAAAAGTTGTAATAAAAAATTCATAATTAATTATTTACTTGGAAACAAATTATAAAAAAAATATGCATCACATTGGGACATGAGTCCTCTTCTTATATCTAAAAGCTTATAAAAATATATTATCATTTTATTGTGGTTAGGGTGGTCAAACAAACACCTACTTCTTATTTTTACCTTGAAATTTAAATACTATTGCATTGAAATTTCAAATTTTCACCAAATAGATTTTTTTTTTCTAACTTTTACGTCAAGTTGTCTAACTTTGATTTTTTGTCTTTTTATTGCCACTTAAAGGCTTGTTTTTCTCATGATGATCCTACACATACCCACTTGTTGGTTTCTCCATTGGAGGATATATTTTTCTTCAAAATTTATATTTAATAAAATTTCCCCTAAAATATTTAGGGATTCTGCTTTGCAACAGATTGGAGTGGTCCCCTTTTGAAGTGGCTTTCACATTGTTCTAGGATTTTAATCCCACATTCTCTATAAGGGAAAATTTCTTCCTCCTTAAATACCTTTGCAGTGTGGTTGTGCACTATGAGAAAGATTCACGAAGGCTCATGGTGTGCCTTGAGTTGTGGATAAGTTTACAAATATTTCGCTTTCCAGTGGTGCAAGATTCTATAAACAACAACAAGGTGCCCCTATTTTCTCGAGGCTGCATTAGTAGTTTTTTGGAAGTTTTAATAAGTTTGGTGTATTTCCTTACCTTTTTTTGCAATCGCCACTCCTGAATCTATTGAATTGTTAACTCCCTATAGGGTAAGTGCGAGAAGTTGAGTCCATGAAACATTGAATTTTTTGCCTTAACTAAAAAAATGAAATTGACATTGCATAAACGAGATCTCATTTTTTAATAAACGGGATCCTATTTTTTAATAAATGAGATCTCGAGCCTAAAATTAAAATGGGATCTCGTTTTTAAAAAAACAAGATCCCACTTTTAAGAAAATGGGATCCTGTTTTAGAAGATCCCACTTTGAAAAGTTTTTGTTTTTGGAAATTGCCCATTTTAGAAAAAATTCTAGTTTTGGAAATTTTTGAAAATGGGATCCTGTTTTGTAAAAGCATAAAAAAAATATTTTCTTATAAAACAGGATCCCTTTTTAGAATGAGATCCCATTTTTTAAAATATGAATTTTTGGTCAAGTTTATGCTTTGTTTTTTGGTTCGGGAAAAGGTTTGGGGTTCCAAACTTAGGCCTTGGACCTGGTTTGACCTACAAGTTGAAGGTCCTAACAATGTCACACGAAAATAGTGAATTTGGGCATATGTCTAAAGACATTTATTGTAGAATTTTTTGACAAAATTAAAATCCATTATGGATGAGATAGTTTAGATTCCAAATATGTAATTTTTTTTACAATTGGATTATTTTTTTTAGTTTTTATTTAATTTATAATGAAACCGGTTCATAAACTTGAATTATCAGGGTTTTTTAGTATTTTAATAACTTTTGATTAACATATTTTTTTTACAAATGGATTGCATGAAACTGTACTTCAGCCAATTATTTTCAATTTATAAAAAATCAAAAAAATACAAGTGTAGGCCATCTTATGCATGACATACATGTCGATTTTTCAATACACTAAATATGGCCAATAAAAATTAGTAAAAAAAAGTATTCAATAAAAAATTACAAAAAAATATGGAAAGTGTGCTTTAGTGAGTTGCAAATATTGTCCGAAAAGAATTTAGAAAAATATTATTATTTAGGTCAAAATATTGATGGCTTACATGTGCATGGTTTGGTAAAAAAAATGACTTTTAAATAGTGGTTTTTAGAAATTCCTATTGAAAATCGATTTGTATCATCTCGGTATTGAAATAAATTACATATTTGGAAACTAGACTCTAAGTACTATATTTTAGGATTACTGACTTTTTCCAAGATTTCATCTCTAAATGCTTCAAATTTTAAGGTCAAATGTGTCAAATTCTAAAAATCAAGGGAAACACTTCCACTAAACGGCCAAAAAGTGGACTCAACTTCTGGCCAGCATCCCTTAATTACCATATGTGGAAAATGAAAATGCGTAGGTTGTTTTAATCTCAAGGTCTTTGGTCCATACTGAGTAATGTCCAACCCACTCTTACCAAGGAACTTGAAATATTTTCCTATAGAAATAAGTGTGATCAAGCTATAACTTTAATGAAATTGAATGTTTCTAAGAATCTCTTTTTTCTAATTGATGAGTTCGATACACCCAAGGAGATATGGGATAAGTTACATAACCTATTTCTTTAGGTTAGTGAGTTTCATGTCCTACAACTGGAGGTTCAATTAACCACTCTTACCCCTAAAGATTTCCTTCTATTAATGAATTTCTAGTGAAATTCAAATCTTTAAGGTCACAATTAGCGAGATGTGGGAAGAGAAAAATTGATAAGGAGCCCATATTTTTTATACTATCTAAGTTGAGAGGCCCATTCATTGTGTTTTATTCTACCTTATACTCCACAATGGATGCTTTTGGTAGTGCATTCCAAATGCCTTCTTTTGAGACTTTATGTGACTAGTTGACAACAGAGTGAGCCAAACTTTTCCAATTAGAGGGGGTACCTACAAATCATCCATTGTTTACACAAGAATCTAAAAGAAAATGGAAGAAGAAATTATCTAAACCTAAGACATATTCAACTAAAACTTTATCTCTTCGAAAGAGGACAAACCAAAGAAGGATAAATTTAGCTGTGTGTATTGCAAGAAAGAAGGGCATGACGAACATCATTGTTATATGAAGAATATTGATGATCTCACACATTTTTTTCATAAAAAATATTCCCATTGCCCTCATCTATCACTCCTCCTTTTACAACCTTTGCAAGTAGTAAAGAAGATAAACACTACATGGGTAAAGGACATGCACTAGTGACTTTTTCAGATTGCAAAGCATCTCACCACATGACTTCTAGTCTCTATCCTTTTATGGGTTTTCATCCTATTGACACTTTCAAAATTTTGTTGGAAGATCATAAGCTTTTGGATGTTGCGAGGGTAGGAAATGTTGAGATTCATGATGGTTGTTTTAGGAATGTATTGTGTATACTCGAGTTGCACACAAATATTTTGTCCATCTATCAAATCACCAATAGATATGTACCAAAGACTGTGGAATTCACTATTCAATTTGTTTTCCTCATAGAGGATGGTACTAGAAAAGTCATTGCAATTGGTAATGCTAATCATGAGTGTTGTCTACATACCTTCTCTCACTTTGTTAATGATGATGAATATGTTCCTTGCACTCCTCCTCCTACTGGTGCTGCCAACAATTCATTAGGAGAGATTTGGCGTTTGAACTTTTGAGTTCTTTAGACACATGCTTTTACATCTCCTATTGCTTCAGAGGTTGATCTTTCAACACAATACAATATTTTTGAGCACTCAAATCTTGTTTTATTGGATGAGTATTTTGCAAGCATCTTAGATTTATTTATGGAGTCTCATCTTGCAAATTTGGGAGATATATTTGAGGGGATTTTTCTCCTCTTTGATGATAGTTTTAGCATGGCAGTTGATACATCTGGATTCTCTTTGGAGGTTGACATTGTTAAACCTTCCCTTTCATTTGGTTTGTCACATTTCTTGGTTATTTTTCATCATGATTATGTGATGGATTATTATATTTAGAGATTTCCTTCCTTTTTTTAGTTGGATATGGAATGGCTTCTTCACCATCTGGTGGACTTGTTTCTTCCTAAGGGAAGATGTGTTGCTTGTAGGAATTGGATCATATTTTCCTTTTAGGAATACTTCATCGACATTGAAGCTTCTTTATTATGGGGAGGATATGATATATCCTTTATTCCTTCTTATAGGGGGATCATTAACTGTATATACATGATGTATATAATCATTATGGGGTATGATTGTGTCCTCCATCCATGTATCTTTCTTTTCTTTTCTCTCTTTTGGAGAGGCATTTTTTCCCTCAAGGTTTTTCTCCCTTTCTCCGCTTGAGAGAGATGGCATTGTAAATGAGTACCTAATATGGTTTGTAGTCGGACCCATATTGCATTTTTTAATTTTTGCATCTTCATTCTCCCTAAGTTTTCACTTAAGTGGGGGTGTTAGTGTGTTATGTTTTTACTTAGGAATTTAATCATTCAAGTAGTTTTTCTATGCTAGGAATTTTCTCACCTATCACCCACTTTTCATGCCTTTATAAGGAACTTTGTACATTGTATAATATCATCTCATTCATTTTTTTTTCTCTTGCTATTCGTGAAGGTTTATTGGCAAGTGTTTCTCAAGGGTTATTTTCTCTAACAATATGCATAATTAATAAAATAAGCACTTAGATATAATTAAGACATTCTATTAAAATAATTGTAAGATCATTGAGTGAACTAGGTTTCTTGATTTTACTTATTTAATTCAATATTTCAAAGGATTGTATAAGAGTTAAATAAGGATATAGTAAGTTTATATAAACTCCCAACTTATAAATATACTAAATTCTAAACACTCAAAATGCTTGAAAATATTGGTGAAGTAATAATTAACCAAATCATATGAAAATATTAGTGAAGTAATATTGGCTAAGTTTATCTTTATTTTATTTTATCTAATAGAAATACTAAATTTATATTTATAATTTTTTTGCTAATTAATACACTAAACTCTATCTCCTTAAAATTGAATAATAGCTTTGTCTAATTGGGGAAATTAGTAAATGATCCTATTAAGGTGTAAGAGAACTAATATCATTAAAACATCCTTTGTAGAATTTTAAGATGGAAACTTTAAGTTGTTAAGGTGTAAAATTTTACCTATTATTTTAATAGTAATCATAATATTTTGAAGAGTGTATTAAACATTACATTTTGTGGTAATTATTTTGATTTGATCACACTTTACTCTATAATTTCTCCAATGCACCTTAACAAGTTTAAAATGAACTTTTTAATATGTAATAACCATCAAAGTTTCAGCCTGTTTTCCTTGAAATATTAAACTATCAATTGATAATTTAACTTTAAACATGAATAATGGATGAGTTAACTAATACCTTTAGGGATAGCGAAGTGGATAGTTTGTTGATGTTAGACTTCTCTTTTATTTATGTAGTGAAGGTTTGCTTATTTAAGGTCATTTAATTGTAATCTTAAACTCTCAATAGATAGATTTTATTATGCAATAATAAGTGTCCTTATTGTAGCACTAAGGGAGATAATTAGAGTACGGAATTTAGATGTTGTTCCTAGTTGGTCTTTCTTTCCTTCAATTAGCCTACAAGATTGATAATGTTTAATACTTGAATAACATAGCAAGTCAAGATAGTTTAGTTGATGAGATGACATTGTAAATGTGATGTCATAACTCTTGATTTTGGAACTTGAATTTGGATTGTTCGTAGTGGTCGCAAGTAGAAATTTTTTGATAGTTGTGTTTGTTCCAGGTTAAGCAAATCTGAGGCATGACATCCTAGCCTAAAAATAGTGGCTAATGAAATATTAACATTTAAAGAAAACATATTTAAATAGTTGACATAATTTGAGAGTTAAATCTTTAAGTTCACAATTGTCCAATTAAATTTGATGCATAAAAGAATCAATTTTCTTAATCTGAATTTCAAATTTATTCTGTTTTCTAATTGCTTGCCAATTTTACAGAAGAATAGAAAATTGTAAAACATGTGAAATAAAAATAAAAATTCCAAACTATCAAACAATTCAAAACATCAAAATATTAGTATGTATGAATATTCTAACTAACTCTTAATTATATCTACATGATTGTTCACTACAATGAAAAATAAATGATAATCTTGAAACTTGGAGATGCATAAATTATTTTCAAATAATCATATAAAATATTATATTTGTGGTAGCTAAATTCTACAACATGTTAGTATATTATGGAAATCAAACTAACATAACAAAATCTAGCAACCCTATGAAATATAGGATCAAGTTAAATATGCCATATGAGACATTTAAACAACAAGACCAAATGAAGCATATAAAACATGAGTGCAAACCTATCCCATAGACAATGAGATACAAAGTGAACTCAAATTGCCTATAGTGATAGTGCTCAAATTGTAGATGATCTAATCAGAGAAAATGCATTGCATTTATAGGAGAAGTTGAGAGAGGAGAAGCTAAGATTGAGAGATGTGGACTAAATCCCATCCAATAGGAGAGAGCTACTTGTCACAATGGGATTGACCCATGCTTGTGCAAATTTTGGCTAATGTGCCCATTTCAAATTTGAAAATGGCAATAAATGAATATGGTTGAGGGTTTTTCGGGGGAATTGTGTTTGACAAAAAAAGTCAAACATGAGAATTAATGAGGGAATATTCCTTTGGAATATGCCCTTGTGAGGGAAATAGGTGTTTTAATAAATCAATTTAAATGATTTATTGTGCAAGTGGATGAATCTATAGGATTTGGGTGATTAGGATTAAAATAATCAGGGTTTGATTAATCTAACAGGAGTTTAGGTGATATGACATTTGATTTCAATTTTTGTATTTATTCTAAATCAAATGAGAGGAAAATGCATATGAGTGATTTAATGAGATATATGTGATTTAATTAAATCAGGAACTATAGGAGATAATTAAATAATTGGATTTATTTAATTTTGAGAGAAGTGAATTAATTAAATTGGTTTATTTAATTAATAGATGAAATAACACTGAATGAAGTATGATTTGATGCATGCGTATATTTTGCATGTCTACATTTTTCCCCTCTTTGAAACAATGTACTCATTGCATTGGTTCAAAGAATGATGTCGTCAACATCAAAATTAAAAAAAATCTGATTTTTTTCGAAAGCCTCAGTAGAAATAAGTACGTTAGTACATTGCCCCCTCGAGAGATCGAGCGAAAAGATTGAGGTGGATCTTGCAACAAAGAGGTTAAAAATGAATGTATGGATGGTTAGACTATATGATCTATATGATAATGATGATGTAAATGAGATGTTTGGAAGATGCTTAGAATAAAAAATTTATATTATCCTAAACAACTTAAATGATTGTGCAATGTATGTGAGATGGATGTGATGGATGATGTTGTGCTATGATGATATGAAATGATTATGAAAGATGCAATATGAATGCAGGATGGATGAATTGTTAGCATGAAAGAGGATAGAAGAATAAGAGGGATCAACCCTTAAATCCAAGAAGATGTTGAGGTCCAACAAGTCTACTAGTTGTCGAGACTTTATTGGATATGATGATGAATGTTGATGATGTATTGATTATCCAAGGATGGGAGAGATAAAGTGCGTAAATTTCATTATGTTTGATAACACACGTAGGCGCAATGAATCTAGGTATTAAGAACCAGGATGGTGTGGTGCCTAGTGTGATGGAATTTGACTCGTCAAACAGATCGGAGTACTCTTGTTCACACTTGACAAACATAACCTTATTCAGGATGCAGTTCAGATATTCCAGACATCTCGGGCCAAAACATAAAAAGGCAAGCCTTCTTATGTGGTCAACAAGATACCTAAAACATCCTCCCTACAAACAAAACAAAGTATGCATGACGAAGTTATTTTACAAGAATATCCAACAAGCACAATAGATAAAAAAATAATGATCATTGCCCCATTCCTTTCTCTCTAAAGCTATTTTGTTTAGGCATCATCAAGAGGTCCTTGGAATGAGCACAAAATAAGATAAGTCAATAAAAGACCAAATAAAGCAAACCAAACAAATTAATTTTCTTCATACCGCTAGCTGAGACTAACTATTGTGGGGTACCTGATGCTTATGTCCATCACAGGAAAGCTTCATCCTATGACATGTTGTGATCTAGGTTTTGATGGGACTGATATGGGTGATAAGCTATTGATATTTCAAGTTGACTAACTTTTTGACTCATTGATCTAGAATTTCAAGACTCTGACGATTAGAGTGTTCACTTCGGAACCTGCTAGACTTGCTTCTAGCTGACTTACCAAATGGTGAAGGCAGCGATTGATTTTTATTATGAGTGATAAAATTCACGGGTGAAAGCGAGATGAAATGGATGCATCATTTTGGATTTTCAAATATTTTGAGGTTGTTTTAGGTATTTTGAAATATTTTGAGGTTGTTTTGATTTTCGAATTTTCGAGTGTTTTTGAGTTTTTAATGAGATTTTATGAATGTTTTTTTTTATTTTGTGTCTCAAGGGCTAATCAAGGATGGCCTTGCCTATGTTTAAGCTAAGAGACGACGTAGTTCAGACAAAAACTAACTTGACTATTGATGAGATAGATGAGAAAAGAGATTGCCATTACGACGGATGCCTAAATAGATGGGCAAAACAGAATACCATTGCAATGGATGCCTAAGGACTTACCTAAATGTAGACTAGATGGATAAATGGATTGCCATTGCGACGAACGCCTAAATAGATGGGCAAATGAATGCCATTATGACAACGCCTAAGGACTGACCTAACTATCTTGGGGGATGATCAAAGATCAACCTTGCCTACGTTCAAGCTCAGAGATGATGTAGTTCGACAAGGTGAAAGACTGAAAAGACTCAATGATGAAATTTTGAAGAGTTTATGATATTTCAACATGTTTTTGAGTTTTTTGATGATTTTTCTAAATGTTTTTGGATTTTTTGATGGATTTTTTGAATGTTTTTTGGTTTTTCGCATGATTTTGATGATTTGGATATGATATGTGATGATATCAATGCTCTGTTTTAAGATTTTGTTGAAAACCAAGCTTAAGGTTGATCAATCGGATTGATGGATTGATATTTTTACTAAGTGTGTTAAGTCAAACAAAAGTGATAATGCACTCGTAAACCTTAGGAAGTTGTGTTATCCCAAAGTAAAATCATACAGGAGGGTAGTTTGACTAAGTGTGTTAAGTCAAACAAGGTGATACTTGATTGGATTCAATCAATCAATATTGTTGAAGCTTGATTTGGAACAAAATTGCTTTGATGATTGGATGTGATGTTGATGTGTGCATTAAATGCAACTGATATAATTTTTTTGATTGATGTTCGATGAAAGATAAATCTTGATAAGGAACGTCTTCTTGTCAAAATATGCCATGGGCTAAGGATTAGATTTTATGTTTTCCAATGTTTTGATCACCACATTAGTAGGAGGATATAAACCAAGTTTTATTCCCGAAGCAAGATGTAATTATTTGCCACCAGTGTCTAGTAATGTTTGAAAGGCCATTGGTGGATTCTCTGATAGATGTATAGATATACGGTAAGCATGCAAAAGAATTCCAAGGATTATCTTGTGATAAGATAAGGTGTTCAAATAGAGGAATGCTCATTCAGATAATGGTTCAAGTCTTAGATAACATTGGGTAGGATGGGATCAATGAAAATGACTCATGTGAAGATGTTTACCATAAACAAGTATAAAGTGTGAACCAAAATTTTCCAAGATCAAGATAACTTGGAGTATGGATATAGATGGATGAAAATGGATTGCATAAATGGTTCATGGATGAATGGATAATGTGGCTCAAATGATGGATTTATTACGAATGCGATAAGATTCTTTCTCCTGAAATGGCGCAAGTAGATGCTCAATTCTACACATGACGCTTGTTTGCCAGGTTTTCATCATGGTACCTGCCCAAAGCGCCACCGTAGTGGTATTCACTAGAGGACAATTTTTTCTCTTTACTATTTTCAATCCTTTTTCTGATTTTATTTTATTTATTTATTTTTATTTTTTGGAATTTTGTATTTTTAATTTTTTTTTGTATTTTCTTGTGGAGATTTTAAGCTCATGCTGAACAACCTAGTGGTGCTAATGTAGATCCTTCTATCATAATGTGCCATCAATATCTTGTTTGAAGAATTTACCTTGCCAAGATATGTGCACTTGGAAGCAACTTTTGAGAAATTTGTTTTGCTTTGCTAGTACTGGAGTTAACTCTATCTTTGTGCACACATCGTGATAGGGTGTCTTCTAAATCTTCATGATGAAGGGTCGTTTCCAACACATGGTCGATGTGAGAATTGGATACTATGTGTGAAGGCATGGATGGGGTGTGTTTAGGGATAGAATATGGATTGGTTGACAGTTTGGAACCTTTGACTGTCCAAACTTGGGAAGATGAGCAATAATGAGTGGATACAAAAGTGTGCTTGGAATTAGGACCAATTTCTTGATATACCTTGTATGTCTCTTGAGAGGTCTTCTTTTTCCTTTGTGGACATCTTTGATGGATAATTTTCCCTTTTTTATTTTGCCCCATAGTTTCTTTGACTAATGGAGTTTGATAAGGATAATTTTTCTTTGTATTCTTTGGTATCTAGGTGCATTTGATTTGTCCTTTGTGCTTCTCTACTTCTTTTTCTTTGATGACATTCTTTATGCTTTGATTCAAATCTTTCTTTTGTTGTTGGTCCCAATTTGTCGATGGGGTGATTGGTGGATGAGGATTCATGACATGGCTCGTTGTAGTATTTTTATCGATTTCATCATAAGGAATCTTCGTGCCCCTTATGTTGATGTTTGCTTGAGGCAAAGTTGCCCCCACTTTTGTGGAAGTATCACTGATATGTTTATATCCCTTTCTTGTTGAATAACCAAGGCCTTGATGTTTAGGACTTCCAAAAATTTGCACTAGCTCGAGGATAACCTATTCGTGTAGGCCTAATCCCCTACCTTGATAATTCATCTGCTCAAAAAATTTATTTGCAATAGGATATGATTTACCTTGGAAACAAGGTGCTAATCCTTTTGTGCTCTGTTGTGGACCTTCAAAAGTGTCAACTTCTTTAGTGATGAGATAGTTGTCCCTAAGATAGGTAAGCGATCCAAGTTTATAACTGATTGGATCCTCCATATGTGGGATGAATGCCTTATTAATATCTTTGTCTTGATCTTGTGAGATATCATATTGTATTGCTTCTTCAAGGAGTGTTGATGATTTACTGTGAAATTCTTCCCCCTGATTCATTCTTGATATGCTTGCATATGATTTTTTTGATTCACAATCTTTATAGAAGTCCTCTTCATGACCCCTTTCTGATATGTCTCTCAATTTTTCTATATCTTGATCATGTGTACAAATGTTAAGTGTAGGAGACTCTTGTCCCTCAGTAATGATATCAAGAGTATGAGACTCCTATTTTGAATGAAGATCATTTATGTGTCAATCCAAAGAAAGCATCTCATGGCTAGATGGACAAGTGTGTGCTATATGGATATGATCATCATTTTCGACATCTTGTATAGATAAAAGAGTGCCCCATTAGATAATTATAGTATCTTGGAGATAAGAATTATTGATCTTGACTGATTCTGGAATTACTTTCGACATATTTTGGATCAAGTTCTTGACATGGGTTGATTTCAAAGGATGGATTATTCTCTTGGATATTTTCATTACGCATGGAAGGTGGCTTAGTATCCTCTTGATCTTTGAATGGACCTGGATCAAATGGTGAGTTAATGATTTCTTCAATATCAACAACCATGAGGTCAAAGGATGCCAATATGTCTCGGAAAGGACCATTGCTAGACTTTAGTGAAGGATGTCGATCATGCTTTGGAGTAAATTATTGAGATATGTCCTCTGACTCATTAGGTGATGAAGAGACATTGTCAACATGATCATTGGTGGATGGATCTTGATCATCATTTTCAATGATTTTGGTGGGATTTTGTTGCAAGCTTTGTTGTGTGTTCAAGGCCTGCTGATATGTTTATATTTGTGTTGACAATGCTTGTTGTTGACCCTGTTGTTGTTGTTCCGACAAAGCTTGTTGTTGGTCCATCTATTGTTGTTCCCATTAATCATGTTGTTAGTCTAGTTTTTGTAGTGATTGGTATTGTGCTTGCCTTTGTCGAGCTTGGTGTTGGGCCTGAGCTTGAGCTTGAGCTTGAGCTTGTGTTTGTGCTTGTTGAGCAGCTAGCTATGCAGCTTGTTGGTTTTGCAGTGCCTTTTGGTGAGAAGCTTGCAATATGATAGAGAATTATTTTTCCATGTTGTGTTTTGGTGGTTGTGGTGGTGGATTGGGAATGATGCCAACCATAAGACCAAGTGATGTTGACATTTCCTGAACTGGATCTTTGTTGGGTATTGTTAGTGGATTTTGATCATGATTGAAAAGTGGCCCTTGGTGTGTGTTGATTTGATCATTGAATGAGATGGAAACATCTTTAATGTGTTCATTTATGGATTTATATTGATCACTATTTTCAACAAGTGTGGAGGAGAGATTGTTAATGCTATTTCTAGTGGTTGAATTTTGATTAATGTCCCCAATAACTATTAGATTTTGATCAATTAGGTCTTGGATGATATTTTTGAGTCAAATAGAATTTGATGTTGTGTGTCCCTTTACTTTGTGAAATTCAAAAAAGTGTTTCTCGTCATACCCTAGTGGTTTCACCATGGGCTCTTGATAATTCACATAAATAGGGATTTTGATGAAATTTTCTTGGATTAGTCATTGCAAGACCAATTTGATTGGTTCATTAAGTGCTCTGCATTTTCGTTTGTGACCTTATGAGATTTGCACTTTAAATTGACCTTGTGGAGATTGATTTTGGAAATGTGGTGATTGATATTTGAGATGCGGTGATTGATCTTTGAAATGTGGTGATTGAGTTTTTTGTTGATTTTGTTGATATCCAACCTCTTGATTTTGGATATATTTTCTTGTTGTGATTGTGGAGAAAACTCAATTCTTTGATGACATGGTTCAAGTAATGGAAGAGTGTATTGATTTTGGGGTGGAGATGTCTCTTGGTGCAATGGATCAACTATTTTGGCAAGTGAAGCAATTTGATCCCATAAAATTTGATCCTGATTTGGATCTTGACACCCTTGATATCATTGAATTGGTTTTTGAGAAAGCATATTCAAAATGCATCCTTGTGGTGTTTTCCTGGGATTGTGGAAAAGTTGATTATGGATAATGCTCTGATTCGGTGTGATGTTTTGATTTGGTGTTATATATTGAAATTGAATATTGTTGTGGTTGAGAATCATATTGCCTTGATTTAGGTAACTTTGATTTTGCATGGGGTAACCTTGACTTGAATCCACATATGGAGTTGCCAATATATTGCTAGGATTTTGTACAACATTAGGGGGATTTGCAAGAATATCTATCCCAAATTTCACCAAGTGTGGACTAGAAATGTTCATGTTCAACAAACTTGTATTTGGCATGTATGGATTTGGTGGCATAATGTTGTTTGGAAAACCCATGCATTGAGTGTTTGGTTGATAGATTTGCAGATTTGGAATTGGATTTAAATCTATCATTAGGAAAGGTGTTCCAAACTTTAAATTGGGCATAATCACATTTGTATCGTTGAAGTTTGGAGGAGATAATGATGCCATGCATAAATGTGAGTTTTGATAATCAATCGGTATTGCAAGACTTGGATAGTTTGATTGACTTGGATTACTCATGATGTATGAGTCAAGTTTAAACTCCTTGTTTTACTTGTGTTTTGACCTTGTTGCGAAAGTGAATCTCTAAGGTTTTTAGGACCAATGATGAGATGAAGGATGAAATGGGTGAATGATATGGGCATGTGAAATTTTTGGATCTTTGGATCAATGCTAGACTTTAAGAATTGGTTCGATTTAATTTTGATTGGTTGATAGTTTGACTAAGTGCGTTAAGTCAAGCAAGATGGTAATGCACTTGTAAACCCTAGGAAGTTGTGTTATCCTAGGGAAAATTCTCACAAGAGAATGAATTGACTAAGTGTATTAAGACAATCAAACTGATCATGAACTAGTAGAACTTAGGAAGTTGTGTTATCCTAAAGGTAAATTTGTTCAAGAGGATTGATGATGTGACTAGGTGTATTAAGTCAAATGTAATGAAAAAGTCTAGCATGAAAGATGTTTTCCAAGGTTCCAAAATTTGTTGGTGAGATGGAAATTTGATAAATGTTTGGGATGGGTGAGAGTGATGATTTTGATTATAGACTTTGACCTATACAAGACTCTTTCTTACAAGACCTCGGTATTG
This sequence comes from Sequoiadendron giganteum, assembly GCA_007115665.2. Classification (NCBI taxonomy): domain Eukaryota; kingdom Viridiplantae; phylum Streptophyta; class Pinopsida; order Cupressales; family Cupressaceae; genus Sequoiadendron; species Sequoiadendron giganteum. Next base: position 301,857,384 of record CM021100.1, on the reverse strand, counting down.
AAGAACATATTTTTCCCTAAGACTGTTTAAAACCAAAAGATCAATGTTCTCAGATAAGACAGAAGATTGCAATCATATGTGTGGTTCAATTGTCTATTATCTTGCTTAGAATTCGGTTCCTTTTGACACAAGCACTTTCTTGATTTATGTTTTCAAAATTAATGTCGAATGTCCTAACTTTATTTTATCCCGCAAAGTGTATTATGTGGAAATCAAGGAAATCAGGGCAAAGGTTACCTATTTTTGACTTTAGTGAGCAAATGGAGTTAAAATCCAAATGCTTAGAAGCCTCCAAGGATGAAATCCCTAAGGAAAGTATGAGCACTTGAATTCGTCAAAGGTATTTTCTTTCCTAAAGGGTTTGAAATTTTGATGATTCTTTTGAATGTTTGTTTTCCAATGTGTTAGAAACAAGCAATGTGTTTTGATTTTAGGAACATGTACAATCCATAGGCTAGGAAAAGGAAATATTTGTCAGGTTCCCACTTGGATAAATCCAGCTATGCATATTCTGTGTGGATGACTAGATGTTTGACCACACATGCTCCCCCTTACAGTGCACTCGCTTCTTGGGTTAGCCAAGCATCAGTACCCATGAATCTCCCATGGAATAATTTTCATCTCTACAACAAAATCATATGTATATGTGGGGCAACTTCAGAGGACATGACCTCTTGCACCAAAAAATAGATAGGATTTTGTCCTTTACGAAAATTGGTTCGTAATCAGGGTACCCGTTCAGAAGGCTACACGAGAGGCAAGATCAACCCATATAAAGAGTATCACCTGCTTGTCGATAGGAGCTCCTATAATGATGAACTTTCCTCACCATTCGAATTTGTATACCAGTTGGGAATAGCTTGGCATTTAGTTCATTACCAGTTTGAGTCGTTCCCTTAGGGTGAGTACTTTTTCCCACCAAGGAAGGCCCTCTAAAGGTATAAAATAACGAGTAAGTGCATTCGTAGTTTGATCATCTTTGTTTGTGTGAACAAAGAGAGAACACTCGCAAGGCCTTTTTCCCACACTAAACAAGTTTGTTCAATTTTAAGTTCCCAATTCGAAGTGTGAAGACAATATTTTTGACAACATAATATCACCAAAATTCTTTTGATTCTCAAGGTCATTGTGAAGCATGAGAGAAGCGCATACAAATTTGAAATGATATTAATTTGTGAAAAATATTGCAAAACATTAAAAAAAATTGTTCATTTTAGAACTCGAAAGCAGTGATGAGTTCGTTTTAGAGCACCAAAATGAGATGTGAAGTTTGTCTTGTTCAATTTTAAGTCCAAATCAAAATCTAGTAAATTTCTAAGGTTCTTTTTTATGAAATTTGAAAAAATCAAATTATTGATTGATTTTAAGCCCAAATCGAAAAGTGAGTTGAGTTAAAATAGAAACGAGAGTAGAAAATGGAAGCCCTAAGATTGTTAAAACAAGCATTAAAAAATGATTTTTTCCAAATCTCAATTTAAAAAAGATCTCCAACTCCATTCGCCTTCATTTTCACTTGATTTTGAAGTCAACCTTCAAATTTCAACCTCCAATGTCAACCTTAATGTCAACCTTATTTATGCATGCCAATGTAAACCTTTGCCTTATGAACCCCTTTTCAACCTATAAACATAATCTTCCAACTAGCATTTAAAAATGCGTTTGTTGAAGGTGAATGCTTAATTTTATTTATTTTATTTTTTTTAACTCCAATGTGCTCGATATTTTTTGGATTTTTCGCCTTGTTACTACATCATCTCCAATCAATCTGCAAATCAATTATGATGTTTAGAAATGATAGTTTTTTAATTCAGTAGTTCACTAATTCTGTAGTCAAAGAAAAAAACATTAAGTCTCAACCATTTCACAACAAATTTGATTTGGGAATAACACCCAAAGTGTATAAATATTCAAGAAAAAATACCTATCCGTGGGAATCAAGATCCCTAAATCCAAATTTGCACCTAATATACCTGTATTGACATTCAAATATTTTAGACATCACCTTGATTGTGTATCAGTCACTTCTATTGGTGAAAAAAAAAAAGTTGCCAACAAAAGATCACCTCGATTTGGCTCCCTTCGATTTGTGTGAAGGACCACCAAACAAGTGAGATTTTGATTTACTAGTGAATTCACACCATTCAACACATTGGGTTTATTGCCAATGGGAAGAGAACAACTAACATGCAAATATGAAATTAATTGCAAACTCAAACATAGATTAAAATAGACATGAAGCCCCAAAAAAAAAATCTTTTATGGTCTTTGGTACGCATCAAAACAAACAAAAATTCTATTCGAACTATAAAGTACATCATAGCTTGCCAGTATATATGAATGGCATATTTTCTCAAATTCCTAGAGTTATGAAAGATGGCCTTTCCCAATATTTGACTAGTTATATTAATGTGATAACAATCAGTCACCTCCTTATTAAATTTGTTTCCTACAACATAGAACCTATCAGGCAGAAAACCTCCTTATTAAATGTGTTTCCTACAGCATAGAGCCTAAATCTCTTGCCTGGTATGTCAAGTTCAAATATGGGCTGGTCAGAAAAAATTGCTTCATTCAATGGGTAATTAATGGACAGAGATAATTGTTCTTCCAACATGAGTATTTACTCCTCTCATGAGATTTTTTTTCTAAAACTCAAATTAATGATAAGATATGAAAGGATACTAGTGGACGTTGCTGCCAATCCAACACCAGAAGTTCAAAAAGCAGGTGAAATCTATAATGAACCCGAAGATGGATCATTTACTCAAAACAATGACTAAGAAATGGACATCAAGGATGTGTACGTTCGACGTGATAGAGGGGTGTTTAATGGTATAGTAGAAGTAAATAAATGGGAGGAAGAGGAGGGGCGTCTTTCTCCATCTCCAAGCAGAGGATTAAGTGCCTTGTATTGAACTTTTAACTTAAAAATTGCAAACTTGATTCTTTGCCTCCAAGGGTAAAGTCTGAGATGCTCACCCTTTCAACTTTGATTGGACAAGGCATTCCATGCAATTGATATTTTTTTCTAGTAGAATATAAGATGAATTTGTTCCAAAAGGAAGAGTTGATAAAGGAGCCACACATGCATTCATAGGGAAACAAACTGTATCTCATCAAAGGCAAACATAGGCAGCGAATGGTCTTCATATTCAAATAAATCCACTTCAAACATACTGCCCTCAGAACTATAAGAAGTAGTATGGAGAATAAAGCTCCAACAAGGCTTCTTGTACATGATATTGAGCGGTGGCTAGAGGAAGATGCACATATGGAAAGCATTCAACTCTTAATAGGTAAATACCCAACATGCCAAGAAGACCCAAATTATAAGTCGAGCTACCCTAGATAATGCCTCTAGGGGCCCCGTGGAAGTTGATGGAGAGCACTAAACTTGTAAATCGTTCTCAGATCAAGAGGGTTTCAATTTAGCTTCCTGGTGAAAATGTGCAAGTTTCTACGCTTGTGTGCAGGTTCCTTGATTTGGAATGCACTAAGATGTCACCCCTATATTTTGTTGTAGTGATTGAACTTGGATTAATAAAAAATCAACTCTAGCTCACTCACCAAGCTAGTTTTTTGATAATATTATAGAAAAAGTCAAAATCATGAAAATAGATCTTTTGTGTGTTGAAGAAGCTAACAAGAGACTTTCCACTATGGCATCAACAATGAGTACACATGTAGAGCAATTGAAAATAGATGTATCTATTGTGCAATAAAAATAAAAATAAGCATTCCCTTGAGGAAGAGGCCACAATCAGTTCTCTGAACTTATAAAAGATGCAAAAGGATCTTTCAATTTCACAACATGCATCAGATAGTTTAAGAATACATTTACAAGTCACTGAAGAGAGAAGAAGAAATAATGAATTTGGAATATGCTTTAATGAGTTATGAAACTACAAAGTTGATGTTGCAAGATGAGCATCAGAAAATTATGCAAAATTATGATTCTGTCAAAGCACACATTGCAGAATTACAAGGCAAATATTATGTTGTTGAACAAGAAACCCAACTATTTCTTACCGAAGTTCTCACTTAAAATTAATGCATTACCAGAATGAATTTAATCTTCTCCATGTAAAGGTTGAACAGATGAATCACCAAGTAGAAACTAATAGATACTTAATAAAAGAAAAGGATAAAGTTCTTCATGAATTAAGGCAGCGACAACAAGCTATTGAGGAAGAAAATGCAGAGTGAGAAGACCTCTTAAAAAAAAAAAAAACTAATCTGGAGTTTGTTATAGCCATATGAAAGAAGATCTAAAAAATACTCGGCTGTGAGTTTATTTTCTTTTCCAATAAACAAAGAAAGGAAAGTGAGAAGACATCTTTAGGAACTAATCTAGATAAAAAACATCTTCAAACAAGAGACAATCCTCCTCCTAGCGCCATTTTGTGGTAGCTAAATTCTGTAACATGTTAGTATATTATGGAAATCAAACTAACATAACAAAATCTAGCAACCCTATGAAATATTGCATCAAGTTAAATATGCTATATGAGACATTTAAACAACAAGACCAAATGAAGCGTATCAAACATGAGTGCAAACCTATCCCATATTGGATTGGTGCACCTTTTGTATGTGAAGGAGGCCTTTCCCAATCCTTGATAAGATTAATGAGATGATAGACAATGAGACACAAAGTGAACTCAAGTTGCCTATAGTGATAGTGCTCAAATTGTAGAGGATCTAATGAGAGAAAATGCATTGCATTTATAGGAGAAGTTGAGAGAGGAGAAGCTAAGATTGAGAGATGTGGGACTAAATCCCATCGAATAGGAGAGAGCCACTTGTCACAATCGGATTGGCCCATGCTTGTGTGAGTTTTGGCAAATGTGCCCATTTCAAATTTGAAAATGGCAATAAATAAATATGGTTGAGGGTTTTTGGGGGGGATTGTGTTTGGCCAGAAAAGTCAAACATGAGAGTTATGCCCTTGTGAGGGAAATAGGTGTTTTAATAAATCAATTTAAATGATTTATTGTCCAAATGGATGTCTAGAGGATTTAATTAAATATATGTGATTTAATTAAATCAGGAACTAACGCTGAATGAAGTGTGATTTGATGCATGCGTATATTTAAAAATTATTAGTTTTATTTTCTTTAAAATTGCATATTGAAACTTGATATAGCTGATTTTCTGTTGAAGAGCCATGCTATTCATAGTCTCTTATTCTCCGTAAGTAAAATAGAAAATTATCAGTACATTGGTCTTGTATTTACGGTCATCAATAAATTTTTTTAAAGAATAATATCTATAATTTTAAAATAATAAAAAATAAAAATTATTTACAATTATTAATGTAATGTTATAAACATCTTATTCAATTTAATATAATATACAAACTAAAAACATAAAAATATAATATACAAACTAAAAACATAAAAATTTAAAATTCTTCCATCACTTTAGCTTTGACCATTCATGTAATAGTATGTTTTTATCCTTTTTGCTTACTCTCTCTTTTAATCTTGTTCCTCCATATTCATTCTCGCCATGGTTTCTATCTCCTTGGCACTTATTACTCATATTTCCTTTCTTACAATTAGAAATCTTCTTTTAAACTTACGTTTAATTAATAATATATTTTGTAAGAAAAAATAATTCTTTTAATTTATCGTTAAAATATAATAAAAGATATTATATTTTAATAGATTTATATTGTTTCTTAAGTATATTATAATACTAGATATTATTTATAATTAAATAATGATATATTGATTTATTTTTATTATATATTAAAAAAATGAAATAAAATGAGAATAAGAATAATAAAAGAAAAATGGCTAACCATTTCAAATAGTCTCTCTAAGAAACAAAATAGAAACATTTAAATAGTTTACATAATTTGGAAGCTTAATTTCTAAATTGACAATCCAACATACAAGTATCAGTTTTTAATCTAAATTTCAAGTTTATCCCCTTTTCTAATTCTTTGTAAATTTTACAAAAAATAAGAAGAATATGTAAAAACCAAATCAAATTTCCAAAATATCTACAATTGAAAATACCATGAATATTCAACTAACGCTGATTGTTCCCTACAACTAAAAAAATATGATATTAAAATCATAAAACCTGGAGATGCATTAACTATTTTCAAATGAACAAAAAAATTCTTATATTAATTTTTTTTTTTAAAATTATCAGTTTATGAATTAAAATTGTAAGAAGAGATTCAGTCTCTACTCTGATGTTATGCTTCAACCAAAATAAATATCAAACTTTTCTCTAAAAGAAGATATATAGAAAAACCATCATCAAAAACTTTCTTCTACAATCCATTCTATGTTGTGAAAGAAAACGTTATGACTATGTGATCATAAACTACAGTGCCTTATACGTGCTGCTGGAGTGTTGGTTGCTCAGCATTTGTAACATCAGCAACACCTCGTCTATATCAATGTCGTTCAGTTCACTATCAGTAATTTCTAGATCGCACTAGGTACTTTCAAGACCGGAGGACTGGTCTGTAGTTAGATTTATATCACTTATACTGATATTTTGAGGTTCCATACATGATATGAGCGACATTGTCATATGCAAGAGCAGCCTCATGGGTGATGTCAAAGGTGCCAAGCCAGAGGCGCCTTTCTTTGTTGGGCTCTCTGATTTCTGCTCTCCTTTATCCCACAGACACCTTTTTCTTGAACCCTTCCGAGCTGCTCTTCTTTTTCTCCCATGAATTCAACTGCTGCACAGAGAAATAAAACGACCTTATAGTTTTTAATTAGATCATCAGAGAAGGGATGAGGAGAAAGCATTTGAATAGTATCGATCTCCATTAAAAATCTTCTGCAACTCAACTGACGAACTTCTTGCATAATCAAATTATTTATAGGGCAATAAGCAGCCTTTATAAAGACACGTAGGTTGCTGCCGTGTAGAGATTTGCAGAAATATAATGACAACTTATAAAATTGATGTGCCACTTATGAATTTGTGTGACAGGTATCATATAGCCTGCCAGAGATATTTGTCCACCACAAAGTATAAATAACCTCTACTGTCTATGTCAGAACCCTGTGATGGGTAATGCAAATATTTTAGTATACTAATTGTTTCTTAATGTTGATAAGTGATCAGACTTGTATGGTATCAAATTTGGAAGAAAAAGCACTCACGACAATACAGGAACCAAATGTTTTTATTTAGTTGTATGCTATGTTATTTACCGCCAACTTAAAGTAGACCTCCAAGCTTACAAACAGTATACACTAAAATTTACATTTTCAAATTTCTACAGGTTTGCCAATAAGAATTATTTATGTGCATTTATTAAAAATGTTTTATTTACTGGAACATTCAATACTATTTTTTAATATTACTATATGTTCATATAATATATAAAATTTTAATTATAATTATTAACTATTAAATAATGATGAGATCTATGAATCTGTGAGATCATAAATGGGGGACCTCATACTCAATATAAATTTTCAATAATTACACCTCAAGAGATTTGAACTTTGAAGAAAAGAATAACAATGCAACAACTCAACCATCACACCATGCCATAATAATTTTATTGTTTTGTGTTTATTATAATATATTTATTTTGTATCATTATATATAATTTAATTATATAACCACAACAATTTTTAATTTAAAATTAATTGTATTTTATGTACTACTATTGTTATGGAAGAAAAATCTATATCTACTTGCAATACAATCAAACATAAAGATCATAAGATCTCAATTTGAAGTCCAATCTATGATGTTGTGTGGAAAAGTGTATAGTAAAACTATATGAAAAAATATGAAAGTATATAGAAAAGCTTGAATGTAACAATATAATTAAGATTACATGTTATGTTGTCCCTTTGTAATATATATTACATTCCTCAGCACATAAATACACAACCAAACACTATTTTCCTATCTTTCTTTACTGTTTGGGTTAAGATAGAATTAGGTACATTGCACGACATGGGAAAATATCATGATTTAAAACATGTTGCACCTTATACATGTGAAAAAGGAAATGATTCTATGTTATGGCCTATAAATTGCAATACCTAGATAATATTTCATGTTTTTTTTGCAAACAATGTATTGTCTTTTTCCTATTCTTATTAGTTTATCCATAATGAGAAATTCTTTTTAAATCTCTCTCCTATGCACTATATGATAGTCCTTAATGTTTTTAAATGCTCTCTAACTCCTTAGTTATTTTATATTCATTTTCCCATGCATCCTCTATTTTTAGAACACTTCATTAACCAGTGTTCTCTGCTATTGCTTCATTATTGGGTCTTCCTACAATATCTTCTTTTACCATTGGGTTGTGGAGTTCTAGTATGTTTTCTTATCTATGAGCCACATGAGCTATTTTTCCCACCATTTCTAAATTTCTACCATTCTATGCTTGAAGGATCCTCATTTAAACACCCTTTTCCTATTTGCTATGTCTCAACTAAAATATAGTCACTGCCACCTTATCTAGCACCTGGTAGCTTGATAATGGGTAATGCAATCTACAGGTATAAATTCCAGTTACCATCTAGTAAGGTTTTTTGGCATTCTTAGTTGTCCGTTCTACTTAAAGAATCATCTCAATATTGTTTATTCCACACATTTCTAGCACCTTTGTAGTTTGCACCTTGTTACATCTTATTTATCATGGACATGTTTATGGCAATGAAATTATGGTCGTTATGTTAGTTGCAAGTAACTCCTTTTCATGAGAATGTGAATTGTGGAGATAATAATTGTTTTTATGTCGTAATTTCAAATGAGAATGATTTTCTTATTTATGGGAGTGGTTTTCCTATTCATGTGAAAATGAATGTGTTCATGAGATTATTGTCAATGTCATGACCTTAGCCATAAGCAACTTAATATAATTATTGTTTAAACAAGTCAATTTAAATATATATCAATAATCACCTTTTAAGGAGATTGAAAATGGTTAATAAATATTAAATTAAAATAAAAAACATAATTAAAGTATTTATTTTATCCTCTTGAAAGTTCAGCAAACAAATTGTAAAGCCCCCTCAAGTAACCCTAAAGAAAGTTGTAATTAACGACTTAAGCGAACCAATTTTATTTTTATTAAAGTGAATTAAACATACATGTTCACCTATAATTGACAACATCCCCTAAGGCTATGTAACCGAGATTACTTAAATCCCCATTAACATACATGATCTAAATTACATTGCATTAAATAACTCAAGTAATAAACATTCATTCAACATAAGTAAATACAAGATAGGAATAGAATATCCATAACATATATCCATTACATAAATCCATTACAAGATTAACTAATTACAACACTCATTCCCAAAGGATAAAATTCTTCATGAAACTACCTTAATGTTTGAAGCACAAACAAATATTGAATTTCAATCATGGATCGGATTAGAGAGCACCTGGTAGCAGCACAGGATAGGCAGAAGAAGTATGCAGATGCGCATAGAGTGGATTGTCAGTTTTATGTCGGCTACAGAGTATTCTTGTGGGTGCGTCCGCAAAAGAGTCCTATCCGATATGGAAAGGGTTCTAAGTTGGCGCCTTGCTTCGTCGGACCTTTCGAGATACTCGAAAATATTGGTCTAGTTGCTTATCAACTTGCTTTACCACCCAGTCTTGCAAGTATTCATGATGTTTTCCATGTTTTTGTTCTTTGACCATATCATCCAGATGTTACTCACGTCCTTGATTGGAATTCTTTATAGGTAGAGGACAGGTAGCTGGCTTTGGAGCCCATGGCCGTAACAGAGCATAGAACGCTCGCTCTTCGAGGGCGGGATATTGATCAAGTCAGAGTTCAGTGGGATCCCAGGGATGATATTTCATCCACCTAGGAGGATGCAGTTAGGATGAGGGAGTTATATCCCTACTTGTTTGTAGGCTTCCAAAAGTAAGCCTGGTCTTTGGGGGGAGAATGTAATACCCCTCGGTATTGCTTCTTGTTTGTTTTTCTTTATGCTATGTTTGGGTTCAAGCTACTATGATACTGGACACACCTTGTTGTTTGTGTTTTGATCACTACTATTGAGCAACAATTATTATTATGTGATGTGGTTATCTGATTATGTTTCACATGCATAATGGATTAATGATGTTAGTAGAGTTAGCATGAGATATTATTATTATGTGATTATTGATTATGATGTAATGTCAGTCTTTGATGAGTGGATTGGTGAAGAGGACGGTTTCACATCACTCACTTGTGAGCTTCCTGCGAATCTATGATTTCTTCTTCACGGTGTGTATTATATGCTGGATATACTGTATTATGTTGTTTACTTGGTTTTAGGTTGCAGGTACATGGCATCGACTCCAGTTGGTCTCACAAGTTTGAGCATGTCGATCCAACAGTTAAGTTGAAATGGAGATAGTAGCTAGGTAACATGTGTTAGGTCTACACCCCAGCCTTAGTGTGTCATTAGTCCTGATTAGCGAGTCATCTTTACTTGATTTAATGTTATATGATTCTTTTTGATGCATTATTGTTAGATTAATGTTTGGAATAACTGCATTGGAAAAAGTAGTGATTATTTTAATATTAAATTAAAATTATCCTTTGATGTTATATTTACAAGTTGATAATGAAATTTAATTTAGTTAAGTTTTAATTTATTTAATTAATTAAATTTTAATCTCAAAAGGGTTGAATTTTGTTATTAAATAATTAAAATTAATTAATTAAGTTTACTGGATTAAATTAAATTAAATTAAATCAAGAGAAATTGAAAGGAAATTGGAATTGTATTTTAAATTCAATTTGGGTTTTCGAAAATAGAAAAGAAAATAAATATCTCGTTCTCTACTTTGAATGCAAAAGGGAATTAGGGTTGTATTAGATATTTTTGGATTTATGTGGAATGCATGTTTTTCAATTTTGGGAGAGAAGTTTTGGAAAGGAATTCATCTTTCAGAGCATTGAAGGATTTTTGGAGAATTTGTAGAAGAAGGGTTTGAATCAGTTTTTGGATTTTGGATTGGATTCATTGCACGTTTGAGGAAATTCTTGGAGGAGGCTTGTATAAAAAAAAATTCATCTTTTTCTGTAGCTTTAGATTCCAGGTTTTGTACTTGTTTGTTCAATTCAATTTCAATTTAATGGTTTGGGGAAAATTTGTTAAATTTACTATAGGATTTTATTCTGTAAACAAAATTCGTAGATCCATTGTTGAAATTCAATATTTGTTTGTGCTTCAAACATTAAGTTAGTTTCATGAAGAATTTTACCCTTTGAAATCATTCAGATATGTTCTTCAAACTCAAACCCTCATAGAAAATCTCCATTGAAAATTAAATAAAATCAAGATCTATTTTATTTTCCTACTTTTATTTTATAAGGAATTTAAAGGAGTGATTTTAATAAAAAAAAAATCAATATCTTTTTTTTTTAAAAGTGTGAAGTTTAGAAAATCATTCTGGAAAATTTTATTAATCTTTCTGAAACTGGATATTTTTTTTTATTATTCCATCAATTTTACCAGTCAAAGAAATTCTGGTAAATATATATATATATATATATATTTATATATTAAATTTATTTACATATAATATATAAAAATATCTATATATATATGATATATTATTTATTCTATCAAAATGCCATTGAGAATTTCTTTTATTCTCGAAATCCCGTACGAAAATCCCGTACTCGCATTAATGGCAGAAATTTATTGTTTTGGGTTTTTGTTAAAAATAAAAAATAAATAAAATAAATAAATAAATAAATAAATTTAAAACACACAATGGATGGTGGCCATGATCCCACTACCCGCAAACCTATGTGGGAACGACGCTGTCCCATGTGACAGCACGCCCACCTTTTAGGGGGACGCGCTATCCCATGGGAAGCGCCGACCCCACTCCCATCGCAATGGATGCGACCGACGGGTACAAGGTATTGCCGGCGCACCACTGTATACTTTTTTGACTTTGCTTTGCTAGAAAATGGAATTCTGACCCCTGTGAATTGATATTTGTTTTTTGTTTTTTTTTCACTTATGAAATAAATTTTCACCTTCATACGGGCGCCCGTTCATCCTTCCACCATCCGAGGTAGCTCGGAATTCAAGGCTTGGTTTTTAGTTTTTAATATTAAGTATATAAATACTATATAAATAAATATATATTATATGATTAATATATGTATATATATTTTAAGAGATAATTATGTTTAGATTTTTCCAGAATTAATTAAATATTCAGACTAGTAAGTTTTATAAAACAGAGGTGTGTTGTTAGTATATGATACAAGCATGTTTTAAATAGTGTGTATGTATAGATAAAATGTAGGTATTTAAATATTTAAAGGATGCTTCATAATATATATTTTAGTGTATATATATATATTTGATGTTTAGTTTTAGGCATATTAACGCATGCAAGTAATTAGACAATAATTTGAATTGAAATGCTTAATGTGCATGATTAGATAACGTTGTGAATAGTATTTATTTTAAATGAAGGAATTTATTTGTTTATATGAAAATTTAGAATGATAGTATTTTATTTTCTACGAGAAGCATTAGATAAGCATATAGATTTAAGATATCCAAATATAGTATATTTCATTGTTAGTGTTTAATTATATTAATTTCCCTTTTATTGATTGCTTTGGGAATGGGGGATTAAGATTTAAATTGTAAAGTCTTCTAGTGAATGTGGGCCATTCCCTTGTTAAGTTAATGTTTTTTTTCCCTTGGGTAGTGCTTTATGAATTTGTTTTCCTCTAAGTGTTGGAGTGGAATTCTTTATTATCGCCTCCTAGATTAGGAGAGATTGTGTTGTTCAGTTCTATAGTGTAGACATGCAAAAATAACAATCATGCATCATACAAATTAACATTCATTTCTTCTATTAATCAATTAAAATATTTATTGATTAATTTCCTAAGGTTCATTAAATAAATCAAATTATTTAATCCTTAAAGTTCTTCTCATTTGATTTATCAAATGTCACCTCTTAATATCATCCAAGTTAATTAATCTACATTAATTAACTTCTAATCATAATTATAATTCTCTAGCTTTTGACTCAACTAGAGTCAAATCCAAACTCTTAACTAACCCACCCACTTGCACCAATAAATCATTTATTTGATTTATTATTTCCTCTAATTACATTCAAAATGGCATGAAAATGGAATATTCTTCCAATTTGAATCTTCCCCCAAAAAGGGACTTGTCCCTTCCAACAAGGTTTTAAATGCTATTTGCACAAGTCAAACATGGCATTTATTGCACCTTTCATCCCCCCTAAACATGTCATTTCATCCAAATTTGAATTTCAAATTGGCACATTGGCCAAGACTTGCACATTCCTCACCCTCTCACACTTTGACAAGTGGCATCTTGTCATTGGCTTATGAATGATCCCACATTCATCCAAATCTATCACTCTTCCTAATCTTTGAATCTATAAAATGCAAAGCATTTCAACACAAATAATCCACAACAACACAACACTTACTCATTGCAAGGTTACTCTCTTCACTTGAGAATCAATCTTTCTCTTCATCATCTACAATCTACACACATTTTGAAAGCATCTACACTATAGGCAACTTGAGTTCAAGCATCTCATTGTCTATCTCACTAAGCTTATCAAGGATTGGCTTTCACATACTCAAAGAGCACCAATCCACTATGGGATAGGAATGATTCATGTTTTTGCATTGTTCTTATTAGTTGCATTGTTTAACATAATTCTATATTTCATAGGGATGTCTAAGTTTGCTGATTTAAACTAACTTTTGTGCTAACAACATGAAATTGTTTAAATCTCTCATTTGCAAATTTTGACGTCCACAAAATGGCGCTAGAAGGAGGGCATTCCAATACTTAAGAATCTTTCCAAAATGTGTAGGTCTTAGGAGATTACCATCATGCTAGCTTTCATAGATCTGTGCCTGCATCCCACTTGATCTCACATTCTTGCAGAGTACATTAGGTGTGGCTGTGTGGGGATTTCAAAAAACATAAAAAAATGATTCAGTTTGTCTTCACGCCATAAACGCTTCATTATGGTCTCTTGGTTTCCTGGCTAACATTCTTGCAAGCGTTACCTCTGTTCCAATTGGATCCTCTGGATCACTACCAGCATTATGGTGCAGATTATTTTGTATGGTATGCATGATTTATTACTTTAGGTTGAGAGAAATATTAGTCCAACGGGCGATATCTCTTACACTCATAAATTTTGATTATCCGATGTGTTGTCTGAATCACAACAGTATCTCCCCATAGGTCATATTGATTATCTTGTGAACATAGAGGAATGTCCTCGTAGATGCTTTAAAAATCACTTTTTTCTTTGAGCCACTTTAGCTAAATATCCATATGACTTGTCTTCTACGCATGCATGTCCACCAGGGAGGGAGGATGTAGAAAAGGCTGTAGAGTGCAATTTTTTTTTACACATCCTTTTCACTGCATTAGACAGGGAGCTTATGGAGGCGTCTAATCAAAGTTTTAGGGGCGCCTTTATTCACTATTTTATTTTCACACCTATCAATTGTATTTACTTGAAAGTTTCAAAATCCATCCATAAACCATGCTAATACTCCAAATATCCACACAAGTTAAATAGACATTCTTTATCTGTGAAAATATTCTCGCTTAGGATTCTTTCAAAAACGCAAGGAGACTATTGGAAAGGGCTAAAGAATTTATTCTTGCACCTAGCAACAACTTTTGGTTGAAAAACTTTATGCATTTTTATGCATAGAAAGAAGGCATTCTGTCAAAAATCTTGCACGCCTTCTCTATGCTTCTGTTTTGGCACAGGCAGGTTCAACTTTACACCTACCAACAGTATTTGCTTATGAATTTTCAATAATTTCTTAGTTGCACAGGCCATAAGCTAACATCTCTTTGAGGCATTCTGTCAATTAGTTCACGTACCTATTCCAAAGCACTCATTCTGTGCATACACCTGGCAAAGGTTGAGAAATTGGTATTTAGGCTTGACAAATGTAGCAAGCTTACAAGTTTCAAAAGTTTTTTAAATTTGTCTAATTTGCGATCTCATCTGGTCAAAAGAATGAACGAATCAAATCATGAAAGAATGAATCAAATCATACGATAACACTAAACTCCGAACCCTTCTGAACTTGCTCATGGGCATGCGGGGAAGCTGTCAGGAAAGCCGCAGGGACTTCTAGTCAAAGTAGTATTTGCTCCAGGAGAATGCATATAGGAAGTTTGCGGACATTGCATTCCATGCGACCACGTTTTCTAGGAATCATGGCATTTCATGCGACCACATTTCTTCAGGGCGTTATGACAAGAAAGTTCTCACGCCTATTCTACACGTCTATTCTATGCTTCCACTTTTCTATTTACATATTGACTACTATGTATTAAATCTATGTTATTCGCTATTCTTGGCACATGTTCTATGTTTTATCATTGATTACTATGTCTACATTTTACTTATTGTTCAAAGAGGGAGAAAGCATTAAATATTTTCTGAGGCGTATACTGCAAAATCTACATTATTTATTGCAGAAATCTCCCAAAGTCAGTCTTGTCAGTGACAAATGGAGAAATAGCTAACTGTGGATCAATGCCAGCGATTCACAAATCTATCAACATTCAATGATCTCATATCTTGTAGCTAGAATATTTGTAGGCAGAGGTCTAGTTGACCATCATTGTACGTATTTTTGATTGAGAAAGTGTGTGTTGGTCGCTATATTGCAGGATTAGGCTGCAAACTTTCTCACAGTGGATGTCTAAATCATTCCACATAGAGGACGTGGGCAAAGCTGAGCGGTTTGAGTGTAGAAGACCTTGATCATTGTGTTTGGTAAGACAACAACTGCTAGTCATCATCATCATTTACAACTGTTGAGCATGGTGGTACATGAAACCAAGCTCACTGTCACTGGAATCTAGAATCTGGCAACATGGAGGTTGCTTCATGAATTAATGGTGTCATTTTTTTTTCTAAACTAATGATGGCGCCTAATAACTTCAACCTATCATTTTCTGAATTTAATGTTTGTTGTTTAAATTTGCTTATTGGTTTGATGATTGATTGCTTTACTTGACAATAAAGCTGCTTTTTTTCAATTCTTGACAAGTTTGTGTAACTAGGCCTTGAGGGAAAATTCCTTTCTATCTAAATGCTTTGTTCTCTTAACCAACTAGGTCCTTTTATGGTCATGGTGATCAAAGTGCACTTCATCGAAACTGTTGTCTTAATGTCATTTTAATCTTTAAGTGACAAAGGACAAATTTAGTAAGATTTTGCAGATTTAAAAGGCTTATTTGTGCAGATTGACACTGCTATGAAAAGCAACTTCAACATCACTATGATGTCTATTTATGGAAATGGGGATCTAAGCTTGATATGATGATATTTTAATGATACAATTTGGTCACTATCCTTTACATCGAGAAAAGGGAAAACTTGATTTTTATTTTGAATTTAAGTAAATTTGTTGATGTATGACTGATTTTGTTTTGCTAAACTAAAAGTATTTGGATGCAGATTGCTAAGGTGGAGTCTGTTGATTAACTTTGATCAATTCTTCATGCTTAACTACAAGTTGATCTACTTTTCACCAAGGCAGAAGATACCAAGCAAATTTGAGTTGAATAACTGAGCATTGAGCTTGAAATTTACAAAGCATTTTTAAATGCTAGAGCGTTCATTTTCTACCCTTGTTTTCTATTTTGAACCAACTCACATTTCAATTTCAGCTTAAAATCAATCACTGATTTGATCTTTTCAAAGTTGGTTAAAAAGAATCTTAGACATTTACTAGATTTCAATTTGGACTTAAAATTGGACAAGGCAACCTTCACACTTGGATTTTGGTGCTTAAAATGAGTTCATCACTACTTTTTGGACTTAAAATGAACAACTATTTCTCATGCTTTGTAATATTTTTCACAAAGTAATATCATCGAAAAGATGTATGCGCTTCTCTCGTGCCTCATGGCGACCTTGAGAATCAAAAGTCTTTTTATGATATTAAGTTGTCAAAAATATTGCCTCCACACTTCAATTTGGGCATTTTAAAATTGAACAAAACATGTGAGTGTGAGCACGATATATTGCGGAGGTTCTCCCCTTTGTTTTTCAACAAGGGTTGTGTGAACGATAGAATATGTTAGCTCGCTTTTGTTTATCTTAGAAGGCCTGCCTTGTGGGAAAAAGTACTCACCCAAGGGAACGACCCAACCGGGAACACGCTAAAGCCAAGCGACTTCCACCCCGGATATAAGTGTGGATATTGGAACAAAGGCCAATATCATGAGGATTATTCCGACAAGATGGACAACAATGGACTCTCGCTGATGTTGGATAATCCCCCACGAACGGAATGCCCGAATTAGAACCCCTTGTTTAGAAATTGGCCAAAACCTTGTCTATCTTGTTGGTGCAAGAGGTCATGTCCTCTGAAGCCACCCCACATAACATTCGGTCTTGTTGTGGAAATGGAAAGTATGCCATGGGAGATTCATGGGTACTAATGCTTGGCTGAACCGAATAAGTGAGTGCCGTGGAGGGGAGCCAGTGTGGTCAAGCATTTAGCCATTCGCACAAGATATGCACAGTTGGATTTATCCAAGTGGGAACCCAACAAGATATTGCCTCATCATCCTAGGGTTGTAAAAAGTGTTTGGAATCAAAAACACTTTGCTTGGATTCAAAACATTTTGAAAACAAACATACACAAAAAACTTGAAATTTCAAACACCTTGGGGGGAACAAATACCTATTGACGAACTTGCCCACTCTTGCTTTCCCTAGGAATCACATTCCTAGAGGTTTCTAAGTGTGCAAATTCTACCATCATTTGTTTCCAATAAGGATAAACATAAGGAACTTTTGCCCTATTTTCCTCGATTTCCACACAAAGGACCTTGTGGAATGAGAAAGAAAATGGGACACTAGACATATAGTTTGAAAACCTAAGCAAACAAGTGTCTTGGATAAAAAGAACCTCATTTAACCAAGATAAAGAGACAAATTTGATTACACATGTATTTTCTAACATGATCAAAATCCCAAAACCAAGGTTCAAGAAGCTTAGTCTAAAGGCTCATGAGGAGCATCTTGAGAGACTTTTTGAGTTCAGAATATAGCGTGTTCTTAAATACTGAGGTCTTGTAAGAAGAAGTGTCATCTAGGTCAAGTCTAGGATCAAATTCAATCACTTTCGTCCATCTCTCAACCATCAAAATCAATCAAATTTCCATCTCACCAACTCTTGGAAACTTTGTAAACATTTGTTATGCTAAACTTCTAGGCGAAATCAAATCACTTTGTTTGACTTAACACAACTAGTCAAACCATCATCCTATACACGAGTTCTCTCTAGGATAACACAACTTCTTAGGGTTTATGAGTTCATCTTGTTTGGCTTAACACACCTAGCCAAATGATCAAATCATCACCTCATTTGACTTGACGCACTTAGTCAAACTACCATCTTGTAGGAGTTCACTCTATGGATAACACAACTTCCTAGAGCTTTATGATTACATTTATCACATTTTGTTTGACTTAACACACCTAGTCAAACCATCAATCAAATCAAAGTCCTAAAATGTTTAGCATTTCTCTCAAAGGTTCTTTAAGAGTTCCATTCATCCGTATCACTCATCTTTCGATTATCTCATCCTCATCACCATTTTGATCCTTCAATTGTCCTATTTCTTCGCTTCTTTGAACCTAAGGTTTAGATTGATCTAAAGAATTGGACATTCATCTCTTACATTCTTGAAAATTGATCTTCATTTTATGGTTCAAACTCAATCTCAACACAAGAGGGACATGGAATATAAATTTGATCCATCCATCATGAGTAACCCAAATCAACTAAACTATCCAAGCCTTGCAATACCATGTGATTTTCAAAGCTTGTACAATGCATACATGGGAGCATTATCTCATACAAACATCAATGGTACAACAAATATGAGCATACCCAATCCAAAGTTTGGAACACCTTTCCCAATGATAGATTTAAATCCAAGTCCAAATCTGCAAATCTATCAACCAAATGCTCAATGCATGAGTTTTCCAAACAACATTACCCCACCAAATCCATACATGCCAAGTGCAACTTTACCAAACATGACCATTTCAAATCCACACTTGGTAAACTTTGGATCGACATGTTTGCAAATCCCATCAATGTTCAAAATTCAAGCAATATGTTGACAACTCCATATGTTGATTCAATTCAAGGTAACACCATGCAAAATCAAAGTTACCTAAATCAAAGCAAATTGATTCCCAACCACAACAATGTTCAATTTCAATCTATCATGCCAAATCAAAACATCATACCAAATCATCCCATTTTTCCATCGATATCGCAAAAACAGATGGAAACCATCCAAGCAACCCCAACAATCAACACCATTCCACCACCACCGCCACCACCGCCAAAATACAACACAACCAATTCATTCTCCATCATGTTGCAAGCCGCTCAAGAAGCTTCCTACAAAAAGGCACTCCAAGCCCAACAAGCTACACAGCTAGTTGCTCAGCAAGGACAAGCGGCTCAAGTAGCCCAACAAGCGCAAGCGCAAGCAGAATTCTACGCACTATTGCAAGCAATCCAAGAAGAAGTAGCACAACAAAGAGCCCAAAAAAAAGCATTGTTGGCACAAAAACAACATGACGAACAATAAGCGTTGTTGGCTCAGCAGCAAATGCAGGCCTTACCCACTCAACAAAGCTTGCAATAGATTCCCACCGCAATTGTTGAAAACAATGATCAAGATCTATCCATCAATGAACACGTTGAAGATGTTCCCATATCATTCAATGATCAAATCATCACACACCAAGAGTCACTTTTCAATCACGATCAAAACTCATTGATGATACCCAACAATGATCCAATCCAAGAAACATTAACATCATTTGATCCTATGTTTGAGAACATTGACAATCCCTCCACCAAAATTGTTGAAAACAATGATCAAAATCAATCCATCAATGAGCACATTGAAGATATGTCTACCCCATCCATTGATCAAATCGTCATTCATCAAGAGCCACTTTTTAGTGATCTATTTCAAGATGTGTTACAATTATTTGATCCCATTGACATAATCTATGATCCATCGACCAATGATCATATCGAAAAAGTTTCTACATCGCCTTATGAGTTAGAGGAAATATTTCAAGAACGTATTCCAAAGCATGATCAAAATATTCCATCAAGGCCTAGCAATGGTCCCTCCCAAGGCATATTGACATCCTTCGACCTTACGATTGAGAATAGTGAAAGAATCTTTGACACTACACTTGATCCAAATCCATTCAAAGAACAAGTGGATATTAATCCACTTCCCATGCCTAAGGACAATGTCCAAGAACCCCTTGTAGACAATCCATCCTTTGAAATTGACCCATGTCAAGAACTTGATCAAAAGCATGGTGAAAGCAATTCCATAATTATTCAAGATCAAGAATTTGCATCTCCAAGCTACTACAATGATATAATGGACACTCTCCTATCCATACAAGATGACCACATCCACATAGGACATACTCCTCCATCTACCCATGAGATGCTTTCTTTGGATGGACACGTGGATGATCTTCAAAAACAAGAGTCTCATACTCTTCAAATCATTACCAACGAACAAGAGTCTCCTACTCTTAAATTTGTACACATGATCAAGATGTAGAGAAATGCAGAGACATATCAGAAATGGATCATGAAGAAGGCTTGTACATAAGTCATGAATCAGAAACATCCTATGAAGTGAGTCATGAGGAAGACTTTTGTGTAGACAACGAAGCATCAACACTTCTTGAAGAAGCACTACAATCTGATATCTCACAAGATCAAACCAAAGATATCAATCAGAAAGTCATCCCACATGTGGAGGATCATATCACTTATAAAGTTGGATCACTTACCTTTGTAAGGGAAAATCATCTTATCAATAAAGAAGCTGACACTTTTGAAGGTCCACGACAGAGCAGAGAAGGAGCAACACCTTGTTTCCAAGGGAAATCATATCCTTTTGCAAATAAAATGTTTCAACAAATGAATTATCAAGGCAGAGGATTAGGCCTACATGAACAGGGTATCCTAGAACCAGTGCAGATTTTTGGAAATCCTAAGCGTCAAGGCCTTGGTTATTCAACAATCAAGGGATCTCAACATATCAGTAATATTTCCACAAAACTGGGGGCAACCTCGTCTCAAGCAAACATCAACATAGGGAGCACGAAGAATCCTTATGATGAAACTGATGCCAATACTACAACCCGCATATCATGAATCTTCATCCACCCATCACCCCATCCATGAATTGGGACCAACATCAAAAGAAAGACTTGAATCGAAGCATGAAGAACATTATCAAAGAAAAAGAAGCTAAGAAGCATATTGGACAAATCAAGTACATATGGATACCAAAAAATACAAAGAAAGATTATCCCTATCAAAATCCATTAGTCAAAGAAACTATGGGGCAAAATAAAAATGGGGCAAGTATCCATCAAAGATTTCCACAAAGGAAAAAGCAGGCTTCTCAAGCAACGTACAAAGTGTATCAAGCAGTTGGTCCAAATTCCATGCACACTTCCATATCCACCCATTATTTCTCATCTTCCCAAGTTTGGAGAGTCAAAGGTTCCAAACCATCGACCAATCCATATTTTACTCCTAAAAACACTCCATCCATGCCTCCACGCATGATATCCAATTCTCACATTGACCATGTGTGGGCAACGACCCTTCATCATTAGGATTCAGAAGGCACCCTATCGCGATGTGCGCACAAAGACAGAGTTAAGTCCATTATCAGCAAAGCAGAACAGATTTCTCAAAAGTTGCATTCAAGTGCACGTATCTTGGCAAAGCAACTTCTTCAAGCAGGATACCGATGGCACGTTATGACAGAAGCATCAACATCAGCACCACCAGGTGGTTCAGCATCAGCTTAAAATCTCTCAGAAAATACAAAAACAATCAGAAAATGTCCTGAAAAAATGGTCACCTTGATGAAAACCTGGCAAAGAGGCATCTTGGTGACAACAAAAAAATCATAAAAATATAAAAATCCAAAAAAATCAGAAAAAGGATTGAAAACAGTAAAGAAAAAAATCGTCCTCTAGTGAAAACCATTTTGGTGGCGCTTTGGACAAGTACCATGACGAAAACCTGGCAAATAGGCATCATGTGTAGAATCGAGCATCTGCGTGCTCCAGTTCAGGAGAAAGCATCTTATCGCATCCATTATAAGGCAATAATTTGAGCCGTATCATTCATTCACCCATGAACTGTTTATCCGACCCATTTTTATCCATCTGCATCCAAGGTCCAAGTTACCTTGATCTTGATAAAATTTTTGGTGCACACTTTACAGTTGCTTATGGTAGACATCTTGACATGGGTCATTTTCATTGATCCCATTCTACCCAACACTATCTGAGCTTTGAAGCATTATCCGAATGAGAATCCTCTAGTTTGAACACCGTTATCTTATCACAAGATAATCCATATCCATTCATATCCAAAAATCCACCCATGGCCGTTCAAACATTGCTAGACACTGGGGGCAGATATTTCCATCTTGCTTTGAGAATAAATCTTGTTATATATCCTCCAAGTTATGAAGTGATCTGAGCATTGGCACACATGAAATCGAATTGGTTTAGGCATTTGTGAACCAATAAATCCAAATCACTAGCCCATGGCATATTTTGACAGGAAGATGTTCCTTATCAAGCTTTATCTTTCATCAAACATCAATCCAAGCAATCCATATCAGTCGTATCTAATGTGTACATTTGTGTCACATCATCAAAGCAATTTTGTTCCAAAGCAAGCTTCATTGATCTTAATCAATCGAATCCAATCAATCATCACCTTGTTTGACTTAACACACTTAGTCAAACTATCATCTTGTGCACAAGTTTACTCTAGGATAACACAACTTCCTTGGGTTTACAAGTTCATTATCATCACTCTGTTTGGCTTAACACACTTAGCCAAATTAGCAAATCCATAATCACCTCGTTTGACTTAACACACTTAGTCAAACCATCACCTTGTGTATGAGTTTACTCTAGGATAACACAACTTCCTGGAGTTTACAAGTGCATTATCACTTTTGTTTGACTTAACACATTCAAACTATCAATCCATTGATCTGATCAATCAACCTTAAGCTTGGTTTTCAACAAAATCCCAAAACACAGCACTAATATCGTCGTCACATATCATCACATTGTCAAAATCATGCAAAAATTCAAAAACATTCAAAAAACTCATTCAAAAATCTAAAAACATTCAAAATCTCATCAGAAAAATCATCAAAAACATGTCGAAATATCAGAAAATCTTCAAAATTCATCGTTTAGTCTTATCAGTCTTCTGCCTTGTCAGACTACGTCATCTCTGAGCTTGAACATAGGCAAGGTTGATCTTCGATCATCCCCCGAGACATTTAGGTCATTCTTTATTCGTCCGTCGCATTGGCATCCGTTTGCCCATATAGTTAGGCGTCCATCGCATTGGCATTCATTTGCTTATCTTTTTCACATTTAGGTCATTCTTTATGCATCCGTCACATTGGCATCCGTTTGCCCATCTAGTTAGGCATACGTCGCATTGGCATTCGTTTGCTTATCTTTTTCACATTTAGGTCATTCTTTATGCGTCCATCGCATTGGCATCCGTTTGCCCATCTAGTTAGGTGTCCGTCGCATTGGCATTCGTTTTCTTATCTTTTTCACATTTAGGTCATTATTTATGCGTCTGTCGCATTGGCATCCATTTTCCCATCCTTTAGGCGTCCGTCGCAATGGCATTCGTTTGCTAATCTTTGTTACATTTAGGTCAGTCTTTTAGGCGTTCGTCGCATTGGCAATCCGTTTGCCCATCTATCTTTCCATTAAGTCAGGTTTGTCGTCTGAACTACGTTGTCTCTGAGCTTAAACATAGGCAAGGCCATCCTTGATCGGCCCCCGAGACACAAAATACCAAAAACATTCATAAATCTTGAAAATACCAAAAACATTGAAAAATGTGAAAATACCAAAAACAACCTCAAAATATCTAAAAAACCCAAAATGGTGCATCCATTTCATCTCGCTTTCACTCGTGATTGTCATCACTCATAATAAATCATCGTCACTTTCACCCTTTGGTGAGTTAGTCAGAAGCAAGTTTAGCAGGTTCTAAAGTGAACGCCTAATCGTCAAAGTCTCAAGTCTAGATCAGTAAGCAAGCAAGTTGGTCAACTCGAAGTATCAATAGCTTATCACCAAAACCCTAATCACTACATGTCCTAAGATGAAGCTTTCCCATGATGGACATAAGCATCAGGTACCCCACAGTAATTAGTCTTGGCTAGCAATACGAAGAACATTAGCTTGTTTGTTTACTTTATTTTGGTCTTTTCGACTTACCTTATTTTGCACTCATTCCGAGGACCTCTCGATGATGCCTAACCAAAACAGGTTTAGAGAGAAAGGAATGGGGCAATGATCATTATCTTTTTATCTATTGTGCTTGTTGGATGGTCTTGTAAAATAACTTGGCGAATAGTTGCTTTGTTGGGTCCATCCTAGCAAGGTTTCCGTATGTCAAGTGTGAACAAGATCACTCCTATCTGATTGCCAAGTCAGAGTCCATCACACTAGGTGCAACGCCATCCTGGTTCTTAATACCTTGATGCATCACACCTATGTGTGTTATCAAACATAAAGAAAGTTACACTCTTTATCTTCCATTCCTGGATAAGCAATACATCCTCATCTTTCATCATCATCTCTAATAAAGTTAGCTTGTTGAAATTTTGCATCTTCTTGGATTCAAGGGTTCATCCCTCTCATTCTTCTACCTTCTTTCATGCTAACAATGCATCCATCCTGCATCCATGCTGCATTCATCCTCTCATCTTGCATAATCACGTCATAGGACAACATCATCCATCTCATCCATCTCACATGCATTGCATACTCATTTAACATGATTAAAATAATATAGATTTGTTATTTTAAGCATCTTCCAAACATCTCATTTACATCACCATTATCATATAGTCTCGTCATCCATACATCCATTTTGAACCTCTTTGTCGTGAGATCAACCTCAAATCAAATCTTTCGCTCGATCTCTCGAGGGGGCAATGTACTAACATACTTCTTTTCGCCGGGGCATCTGAAAAATCAGAAATTTTTTAATTTGATGTCGGTAGAATCATTCTTTGAACCAATGCAACAAGTACATTGTTTCAAAGAGGGGCAAAATGTAGACATGCAAAACTAAAATCGTGTATCGAATTCTTCTATTTATAACAATTTATTGATTAATTTCCTAAGGTTCATTAAATAAATCAAATTATTTAATCCTTATGTTCTTCTCATTTGATTTAATAAATCAAACTGATTTAATCAAATGTCACCTCCTAATATCATCCAAGTTAATTAATCTACATTAATTAAATTCTAATCATGATTATCATTCTCTAGCTTTTGACTCAACTAGAGTCAAATCCAAACTCTTAACTAACCCACCCACTTGCACCAATAAATCATTTATTTGATTTATTATTTCCTCTAATTACATTCAAAATGGAATATTCTTCCAATTTGAATCTTCCCCCCAAAAGGGACTTGTCCCTTCCAACAAGGTTTTAAATGCATTTGCACAAGTCAACATAGCATTTATTACACCTTTCATCCCCCCAAAACATGTCAAGTCATGCAAAATTCAAATTCAAATTGGCACATTGGCCAAGACTTGCACATTCCTCACCCTCTCACAACTTGACAAGTGGCACCTTGTCATTGGTTTGTGAATTATCCCACATTCATCTAAAATCACTCAATCTCCTACTCTTGAATCTATAAAATGCAAAGCATTTCAACACAAATCATCCACAACAACACAACACACTTCATTGCAAGGTTACTCTCTTCATTTGAGAATCAATCTTGCTCTTCATCATCTACGATCTACACACATTTTGAAAGCATCTACATTATAGGCAACTTGAGTTCAAGCATCTCATTGTCTATATCATCATCTTGGCAATCTAAGCTTATCAAGGATTGGGAAAGGGCAGCTTTCTACACAACTAAGTTGCACCAATCCAATATGGGATAGGGATATTTCATGGTTTACATGCTTTGTTTAACTTTGTTGTTTGGTTGCATTTGAATCATGGAGTATTATTCCATAGGGATAGGAATTTCTGTTTATGTTGTTTTGTCATTGTGCTAACCATTTGCAGATTTTCATGTCCACATTATGTGCATCTATACCAAGTCAATATAGGTGAAGACCGCTTGACCATGTTTATTTAAATGAATACTTTTATTTGAATCTTACAAAAAAATATTATTTTATCTTTTAACAATTAGTGAAGATACTAATGATAGTTTTAAACTCTATGGCTTTTAGACAATTGAGATTATTTATATGATATTTATCCATGATTTTTGATGTCATGATAATTATGTAAGTGATTGTTAGTAGTTGGACCTAACACTATCACAAATTCTAACATATGACGAAGACAACTATGGAAGTTTTGTTTCCTTACATTTTCATATGATGACAAGCTAAGTTATATTAAATTCTTGACAAACTTATGTGCATTAGGACAATGCACAAATAAGAGGGGAAGGATTTAATAAAATTCTTTAATTATAAGCTTATATCACTCTATAATTATTCTTTTTTGTGTGTTCCAAAGGTTATTCACTAACTTATATGTGGAATTGAGGAATTAAGCATGTATAAAATTAGTATATACAATATGATTAGGATTTTAATATATTTATATTTATATGATTTAGCTGGCATATGTCATTCCACCTATATGCATGTAACATAACATTATCATGATACTTGAATATAAATTCATGATAGGAAATAATGAATTTTTCGATACATAAAGTGACATGTATTTGTTGTCATTTTCTTGAAATATAAAATATAGATATAGGTGAACAAAAATAGATATACTAGTTATGTAGATATTAAATTAAATGGTTGTTCTTTTTTTGAGTATCATGGAATTGATGGTAAATTAAATATGTAAAATTATTAAATTAACTCAAGGCTAGAGTGTGTTAAGATTTTGGGTAGTTAATTGGATAAGTTAGATAGTGGTCTATGCATCTTATTTTCTCGATGTTCATTATTGATGACTCAAAAAAGAGATTTCAGAGTTGTGAATAGAAGATCCATATTAATGTGACTTATAAATAAATAATTGGGCTACATGTTAATTCATAATAATGTATTTTAGTGTTGAATGTTATTTTGTAAGGTGATTTTAACTAGAAGAACAACAAGAAGCTGATTCGTTCTTGGATGAGTTGAGAAAAAGACAAGAGGCCGACACTTGAGAGGAGAGAGGCAAGCACTAGATGGATCAGTTTAGGGAGTAGTCCCAAGAGGAGGCAACAAAGACAATAGGAGAAGAAAAAGCATGGGAAAAGATAGGGTGCAAATATTTACAAACATAATCAAATCCAGTTCAAATATGTTGAACAATAATATGGATTGTGGAAACTTGATATCATTAATGATACAATATATGTTATAAATAAAATTTATATAAAAAATTGTATATTTATATAAAAATTATAAATATATCACAATATTCTTATATAACCATGTCTATTCGAAATATTTCTTTAATAATAATTTTTCTTAAAAAAGTTTAATTAAATTTTACAATAAAAATATTTAAATATGATTATATGACCATGAAATTTACCAAACTCGCATGTCTCAAAATACACAATGAACCTCTTCTAAAATTTAATATGAAAAGTAGAGTAAACAAGAGCTGCATAGCAGCAAAGTTCCTGCCAAAGTGTGCAAGAACATTTTTTGTTTTGTTTGCAGCTTGTTTGATTAGTTTTGTAGTATGTAAGGATTGTGTAATTTTTTATTGAATAGAAGGTTTTAGACCTGCATCCAAAAGTAAAATGAAGCTCTTAAACTTTCCATGTTTGAAGAAACTACAAATTTCACTATCCATTTTGGAGAGACTGTGTCCTACATATGGCATCCAACAATGAACTCTTGCTTGTCTGCGACCATTCAGAAAAATTACAGTAAAAAAATCAATGATGTTATCTACATGGAGCCGTCTAAATAGAGATATGCTGATGTACATTATGAGCAGGGATATTTTCCATATTTTACCAAAAAAACACATTAATCCTCATATGTAAGAACTAGAATGTATTTATTACATATTAATCATCGTCAGTCTAAATCCCCCACCTCTGAGTGGAATCATAGTGTTGGGAAACAAAATGCATCTGGTTCCTTTATTGATTATGGAGATCCTTCTCTCATTATGATAATTGATAAGGTGTTGTGCTCCTATGTCTTGTGGTTCTCCTATGAGAGTTTTGTTTTCTTTCTATGTTTCTTGCAATCTCTATTTTTAATCCTTGTTAGTTTTTTTTTTTTTTTGCTTCTTGCTATTGGCAGAATTTTGTTGTCTTGTAATGTCTTCCTTCCATGATCTTGGACTCCTCTCACTACATCCACTTGTGGTGGGACATTAGTGGTATATTTGATAACATTACATATTTTCAGTAATAAATATATGTCTTATAAGTTATTTTTAAAGAGAGTACCTATATCCATTCTAACTAAATTGCAAAGTGGTGAGAAAATTGTAAATAACACTTCAAAAGCAACTTCATATACTAGATCCAAGCTATAGAAACCTAGCAAAATTCTTCCTCTTTGGATAAGAAACCCTAGGAAGTATGATTTCAATCTTAGTCCCCCTTAATAATGGCATACACCTATTGCAACCTTTCAAGAACTTGATTCAAAGCATTAAAACACATTCGCATCCATTGATAACTCCACACGAGCATTAAAGGAAAAATGTGACAAATATTTTTGGGTACTGTAGACATGGAAAATATACCAACACACTTGATCCTAATTACTAATATCATTTCTTCCTAAATCACCTTCTCAGCTTATCACCACCTTTCATCCCTTAATTGAATAAATCATTATTTATCTGATTAAGTCATTCTTCCTTGTTGATTAAATTAATCAATTTAATTTAATTAACCCTATGTCTCTATTTTAATTAAATAATTCATTTTATTTAATTAAAATCTCTAAAGTCATTCTTTTAAATTAAATAAATTAAACCTTATTTAATTTAATCTAACATCATCCCGTTTTAGTTAAATAAATCAAAATCTTTATTTAATTAAAGCCTAAACCATTTTCTTCTCAACTTTGATTTAAATAAAATCACAAAATCTAAATCAAAATTGTCACATCATCTGATCTCTTATTAAATTAATCAAATCTTGATTAGTTTAATCCAAATCTCTTAATTTCTCTAGATTTTGCCATATGCACATGAAAATGCATTTAATTGATTTATTAAATCAACATTTTCTCTCAACATGGCATATTTAGGGAATATTCCTCCAAATTTGAAATCTCTCCAAGTGGATTTGTACATCCAACAAAGCGTTCATTCTCGTCTTACATGTCCTTGTGCATTGAGCCAAGTGGCATTTAAGTCATTTTCTTTCCCTCTTCAACAAGTCATTTCACAAATTTGAAAATCCACCTAATAACATTTATCGGCTCATTCATCAAAATGTGCACAACCTTCCTCCATTCACATCTTGAAAAGTGGCACTTGGTCATTGGATATTAAATGATCCCACATTCATCCATTTTTCCTCTTCTTCTCTCAAATTCATCTATAAATAAGAGGCTTTCCTTCTCATTTTCCATCCACAATTTGAGTAAACTTACTATACTCAACTTCATCCTCAAGCATATTTGTTTTCATCCATTTTATCAACAACTTAGCTAGGTTATGTGGGTTTTTCATCATGGAGCTCAATTGAATCTTCATCAAAGTGCATCACTCATCAACATTGCATCATAGGAGTTGGGAAAGGGCCAATTTCTACACATAATTGGCACCAATTCCCCCATGGGATTGAGGATTTTCATTGCTTAAATAGGATTTGATTTATTTCTCAAGTCTTGTTCTTCATTTTCTTTCTATTTTAGGTATTGTAGATGGATTTCATGGGGAATCCTTGTTCTTACTTGCATATGAATCTAACTATGTGTTTGTTTCTTGTGTTTGTGTAGGTCTAGGATTGGGGTTCACAGTTACCAATTTCCGAACTAATATGCTACACAAATAATAATGATCAATTTGTAATGTGTAAAAATGGTATACAGGCCATGTATTTATGCATGAGAATAGCCAAATACTATGGTGAATTTATCATCTTTGTATGTAGGTTGGCCAAGACAAATCCAAACAAAGTCTTCTACGAGTTTATCACCCCTAGTGTAAGCCTCATACCAATGTAGATCGAGTAATTGATTGGGTCCTAATGTAATAAAATATAGAATACCACCTTTTGGAAACTTGGTTTGATAGGCCAGGTTTACACTACATTCCAACAATTGTGAAGAAATTTTGCATTAAAAGAACAAATATATGATAGTAATATGAATCTGGCAAGAGAGAGATTTTTTCATAGATAAAATTCATAGATGATAGATAAATATATATAATAAATGATAGGTGATCATTCAATACATAGTTTTGGTATTTTGGGTTTGAAGAGTTACATAACCAAAGTACTAGCACACAATGAAAACAAAAAACTTTTCTTGCAACTTAGGTTACTCAGATGAATGCACATAATGCACATACTTCTTTGTTCTCAGCAACCAAAGGTTCATTGGCTTTGGATGGTTGGAAAGGCTCTAGGGACATTCTTGGCTTCCTTGATGAAATGTATGGCCTAGCACCCTTAGCTCTAGACATTCCCCTATGAGCATTCTAAAATTCTACTTGGGACCTTTTGGGTGTTGAAAATATTGTGACAAAGTTGGTCTCCCTTTTGTTCTTCATTAGCTTGATGCTTTTTTGAAGGTTCCCTCCATCACAAGGCTATTTTCTACTTGTACGATGTCTTATGGCTAAGGTGCTAACCGATTAGGTGCACTATCTCTTCCTTTTTTCATCTCCCCTATGCACATTGTGTTTAGTTACATTTTATAATTGTAGTACGACTCACTTACAATGATGCACACATTTGATCAACATCCACTTAAGTTAAATAAAGTTCTTTACAGAACAAAAACTTTCATTCTTGCTTAGCTAATTGAGGTTGTCTCAAATGTATCTACCTCTCTCTTTATTGGCTCTTGGGTTTCCTTAAATGTTTTCAAGTTTGTTCTTTCTCATATATTTGGTTGTCTCAGTTACATTCTATATACTAGGTAAGCTTACTTGTTCATGACAACATTTACAGTCACTAAAATTATTTTCTCATATTCAACATTGGTATCAGAGCCATTGTTAATTTGTAGAAAGGACCTTAACTTGTATGTGGATTAAAAAGAGTGTTCAAAATTGCAATCCACACTTCCAAAAAGAACCCGAAAGCCTTTTTAGATGCTAATATTTGTGCCAAGACACCAGTCATAGTCTTCTGGTTTGAAGAGTGATTTGATGTTGTTGGTGGCTTATAAATGTAAGTTTATCCACAAGAATAAATATGAGATAAGGAGCAATGGATTTTACTTGGTGAGAGGTTGTTAGATCTTATTCTAATTATTAGAACAACAAAGAAAATAGAGGGAAAGTCCATAAATTATTTTCTTTTGGTTCCTATACCTGTTCAAATTTTGAGTTTTTTTTATTGCTACACAAAAATAAATTGTTTTTGCATTTTAGGTTTCCTGAGTTGGAGTTATTTGGGTAAACAAAATCTAAAGGGGAAAACGATGTTAGAGTTAAACAATGTACTCAAACTCTCCAAAATAATCCACATACTTCCATGGGATGTGAGCATTTTCAAACACAAGTGCAATCGTATTAATGCATGTTTTACCTATAATGTCTTTATCAAAGGGTATACCAGGACATAAAAGGAAGGAGATATAATATATTTTAAGCACAAAGGATATGAGTACTGCAAGTTCACAAAATATTAAAGGCAATGATGACTTCCAAAATTGTTGAAATGAATTGATAAATGATTTATTACAAAACAAAAACTATAATTGACCACGCTTAGTTCACCCAAAACCTTCTATGACAAAATCACATGAAGCATAAAAGAATACACTTCATTCTATAAACTATAGTGTTATAATCAGGAAATGGAGAAGATTAAGAACTTGGTAACTTCATGTAATCCATGCAAGTCTAGCCAATACAAATGTTTCCATTGTCATGAACCACAAGATAACCCTGCAAAGATATGTCTGGAAAACCAAATTCGACATTAAGATAACTACTAAAAAGACTGCTTTAATGCTCAAGATAAACTACAAGATAACCCTGCAAAGGTATTTCTACAAAACCAAATTCAACATTAAGATAACTACTAAAAAGATTGCTTTAATGCTCAAGATAAAAGCCTTAGTGGCATCTGGCACATGAATGCCTAAAGTTTATGAACAAGGAATAAAAGCTTCATTAAACACAACCTAGAAGAAGTAAATACCACATATACCAAATAAAATTCCAATCACCTCCAATTACATTGTAGGGTCTAATTTTGCTGCCGTCAAGTATCCCTAAACAAACATTTCCATTCTAGTCATATGTGAAGGCTAGTCAGTATGTTCAATTAGTGAAGAATTCATTAAATATTGAATGAATAGATAGTTTGAGGTATTGTGTCTCATCCCTAGCCACCTTGTTATAATAAATTTCGAGGAATGAAATTTGCATGATGTTAAAGTTTAGGAATTCTTATACCGATTATCAAATAACCCTCTGGAGGGATTTCCAACTTTGCATTTTTGGTATTTGGTGAGATGCTTTTGAAGTTGAATGTTAGTGGTTTGAAGTATGATGTTACATCTGCAATGCATCTGGTAAAATCCTGATAGGGTATTTTCCTAATTCATATAATCTGTACAATATAAGAAATTTATAGTAAGATTCATAAAAATGAATTCTCATGTGTGAAATATGAAAAAATTAACAAATCACTTCACCTGAATTTCCTTCGCTCGCCAACACAATGGTAGGTTCTTATTTGATGAATCATGTACCAACTATTTTACAATGCTTTCTTTGACTTGTATCAACTTTGCCTTGTCAGAAATAG
>CM021100.1:301748150-301824176 GCA_007115665.2 Sequoiadendron giganteum | reverse complement strand
TGATTTCTTCTTCACGGTGTGTATTATATGTTGGATATACTATATTATGTTGTTTACTTGGTTTCAGGTTGCAGGTACATGACATCGACTCCACCTGGTCTCACAAGTTTGAGCGTGTCGATCCAACGGTTAAGTTGAAAGGGAGATAGTAGCTAGGTAACATGTGTCAGGTCTACACCCTAGCCTTAGTGTGTCGTTAGTCCTGATTAGTGAGCCATGTTTACTCGATTTAATGTTATATGATTTTATTAGATGCATTATTATTAGATTAATGTTTAAAATAATTGCATTGGAAAGAGTAGTGATTATTTTAATATTAAATTAAAATTATGCTTTGATGTTATGTTTAAAAGTTTATAATAAAATTTAATTTAATTTAATTTTAATTTATTTAATTGATTAAATTTTAATCTCAAAATGGTCGAATTTAGTTATTAAATAATTAAAATTAATTAATTAAGTTATTGGGTTAAATTAAATCATGAGAAATTGAAAGGAAATTGAAATTGTATTTTAAATTCAATTTGGGTTTTTGAAAATTAGAAAAGAAAATAAATATCTAATTCTCTACTTTGCATGCAAAAAGGGAATTAGGGTTGTATTAGATATTTTTGGATTTATGTGGAATGCATGTTTTCAATTTTTGGAGGAGAGAAGTTTTGGAAGGAATTCATTTTTCAGAGGATTGAAGTTTTTGGAAAATTTGCACAAGAAGGGTTTGACTCAGTTTTTGGATTTTGGGATTGGATTCGTTGCACGTTTGAGAAAATTCTTGGAGGAGGCTTGTATCAAAGAAATTCTTCTTCTGTAGCTTCAGATTCTAGGTTTTGTACTTGTTCAATTCAATTTTCAATTTATTAGGTTGAGAAAATTGGTTAAATTTACTATAGGAAATTATTCAGTAAACAAAATTCGTAGATTCATTGTTGAAAATTCAATGTTTGTTGTGCTTCAAACATTTAGGATTTAATATGGAAATATTACCTTTGAAATCATTTAGATCTGTGCTTCAAACTCAAACCCCCGTAGAAAACCTTCATTGAAAATTAAACAAAATTAAGATCTATTCAAGGTTCTTTGTTTAAATTATTCAAAATCTGAAAGAATGGATTGAAAGAAATTAAATTTACATCTTTTGAATTTTGGAAAGACATTCTGGAAAATTTAATCAATTTTGATATTACTGGTTTTATTATATTTTTCTCAATTTTACCAATTAATGAAATTCTGGGATATATATATATATATGAAATTATATATTATATGGGTTTACATATAATATGTAAAAATATATATACCTATATGTTAAATCATTTATACTGTCAAAATTCTATTGTTGAAATTCTATTATTCCCGAAATCCGTACTGGTATTAATGGCGAATATTGATTTATTTTGGGTGTCTTTGTTTTAAAAAATATATATATATATAAAATTTTTATTAAATCCACAAAGTGGATGGTGGCCATGACCCCACCACTCACATGCATTTGTGGGAGGGTCGATGTCATGGGACAGCGCGCCCACCTTTTGGGGGACGCATTGTCACATGACAATGCCGCCCCCACGCCTGTCACAGTGGGTGCGACCGGCAGGTACAAGGTACCGCCGACGCCCCACAGTACACTTTGACTTTGCCTTCCTTACATGGGATTCCGACCCTTGTATTTGGAATTTATTAATTTTTATTTGTATTTTGTTATATATTTTTTTATAAATTTTGTACCTGAGTATGGGCGTCTGTTCATCTGTCCGCCATCCGAGGTAGCTCGAAATTCGAGGCTTGGTTTTTAGTTTTTTATTAAATATATATATATATTATATGATTAATATATGTATATATGTTTTAAGAGTTCATCATGTTTTAGATTTTTCTAGATATAATTAATACTTAGACTGGTAAGTTTTATTAAACAGAGGTTGTTGATAGTGTATGATACAAGCATGTTTTAAATATAGTGTGTGTATATAAATAAAATGTAGGTATTTAAATATTTAAAGGATGCTTCATAATATATATTTGAGTGTATATATATATTTGATGTTCAGTTTTAGGCATATTAATACATACAAGTAATTAGGCACTAATTTAAACTGAAAAGCTTATTGTGCATGTTTAGATAATGTTGTGAAAAGTATTTATTTTAATGAAGGAATTATTGTGTTTTAATGAGAATTCAGAAGGATAGTATTTTAAATTTGCTGAGAGAAGCATTAGATAGGAATATGGATTTAAGATATCCAAATATAGTATTTTTCATTATCAATGCATTATTATATTAATTTCCCTTATGTTGATTGCTTTGGGAACGGGTAATCGTGTTATGTATTGTAAAGTCTTCTAGTGAATGTGGGTCATTCCCTTGTTAAGTTAATGTTCATTTTTCCCTTGGGTAGTGTTGTATGAGTTTGTTTTCCTCCAAGTGTTGGAGTGGGATTCTTTATTGTCGCCTCCTAGAATAAGAGAGATTGTGTTGTTCAGTTCTATAGCACTTGAGTTACCCTTGGAGTCTATATTTGAGTAGCGTCTTATCCATTAGAAGAATGGCTTTTGTTAGGGGTCAGAGCCCAAAGAGGTAAACCGGGTAACCTTCAAAAGTGTTTTTAATAAGTGATAATTAAAGTAATGTACTTAGATGACTAGGATGCATTCACATTAATCAAGATAAATTAACCTCACTCACAAACACAAGGGCTTGTTTAGACCTGGGGTGAGTGAGAAGGCTTGGAATGGCAAGATCAACCATCTTGTCCTCACGAGAGGTAGTTGATTCCGCTTGAGTGAGTATGAGGGTCGGGATTCGATTGAGGTCACCGGGATTACCTGAGCCTATGAAGAATGCCCAGAGGAAATCTCATGATGAATCTTGCGATGACACTTTGTCTAGGATAACATTGAGTTTATGTTGTGTGTATGGATTCTTTAGCACACTTGATTATAATATGTTTGGAAGCAATGTAACCATGTTAGTGTTAGATTTATATTGTGCATATGTTTGGTTGAGTCAGTATGAGTCTTCCTTTAGTTAGAGGTAGTAGATTTCTTGTCCATGTTGCGTTGTTACTATCTCCTAGCATAGGGGGTGGGCCTTCGGGTACCACTAGGTTGGGTGGAACATGCACCGAAACCATTGGGTCCCTATTGTTCTTCAGTTCATGGAGGTGACACATCCAATTGGACAACTCACAGATCTTGTCATTATTTTCTCGTATTGTTGTAATTCAAATTTTAATGAGTTGTATTTAACCCTCTTGTTATTATGAGGTGGATTTATGTAATTGTAATACTTATGTATTTTGACTCATTCTCGGAATGAGTGTTGTAATCATTTAATCTTATAATAGATTTATGTAATGGATATATGTTATGGATATTCTATTCCTATCTTGTATTTACTTATGCTGAATGAATGTTTATTACTTGAGTTATTTAATGCAATGTAATTTAGATGAT
This sequence comes from Sequoiadendron giganteum, assembly GCA_007115665.2. NCBI lineage: Eukaryota > Viridiplantae > Streptophyta > Pinopsida > Cupressales > Cupressaceae > Sequoiadendron > Sequoiadendron giganteum. Next base: position 301,820,723 of record CM021100.1, on the reverse strand, counting down.
GTATGTTAATGGGGATTTAAGTAATATCGGTTACGTAGCCTTAGGAGATGTTGTCAATTATAGGTGAACATGTATGTTTAATTCACTTTAATAAAAAAAAAAATTTAGTACGTTTTTGTAGTGAATTGAAACTTCCTCTAGGGTTGTGTGGCGGGGCATTACATAAATTCTTGCTACTTATATATTTTTGCAATAATTATTTAATATTAAATTAATAGTAATGGATATAATTCTTAAGCCATTGATCAATTAAGAAAATATAAGAAAGGCTTTGAAATCAGAAATTAAATAATTAAAAGATGAGAGTCATCAGTGGTAGTCTTCTCGTCATCTTTCCTTCGAGCCTTTGGAAGAAATGACCTAGAGGGAAGCTAAAAATTCTTAGGGGCTCTTGCAATCAGGGAACATAGGTTACTGGAAAGGATTCACATTTAATTGGAGGTCTCTCTTTTCTTTGACTCTTCTTCTTCTCACCGCAACCACTATGATTTTGCTCATCATTCCTACAGAATAGGATTGGCTTTCATGGTAGATCACAGTCTTTCATTCCTAAGACGGGAAAAACATCTAGTCTTAGCTACTTATTCACTACTCTCATGTCTTGTTGAGCTTTATCATCTTCTTCTTCTTTAAAAGATGAATTATGTGGCATTTTTCTGAATTTTCATAGACAGGCATAGTGAAAGTCATGGTTTGAGTTTGAATCTTCTGCACCATACATTTGGAGAATTTGGTGTGGGGATTCTTCAAGTTTTTTCGTTCTCAATCAGGCACATAATAGTGTTTTTTCCAAATATTTTAACCTAGCTTTGACATAAATGTTTTTCTCAGGCGTTGCTTATGAATTACAAACATAATCTTGACAAGCTGAAGGTTTTAGTAGAACTCATAAATCTTTGATGAACTTTTCATTGAATGAATGTTGGATAATATCTTGCTTGAAACTCTCCACGTTTTCCTTTTTGGGAAGTATAGTGAATGCTAGCCAAGCAGTAGATAACCTCTTGTTTGAATCAAAACTTCTCTCTCTAAAAACTATTTTTAATTATTTGAGATACAATATTTATAATTTTTCTTCTTTGAACTCTTGAACATATTCTTTTCTTGCAATTCATGTCGATTGGGTCATAGTAGAATTTTATAGTCAGACATAGGGATAATTCTAATAAGTGTATATCTTTTAGCAGATTCATTCAAGTGCACCTTCCTTGGCATATAAAACATAACTTAAGGTCTTTTAATATTGGAGAAATAAAATTTGGTTGGAGCCTACCAACCCTTGTTCCTCTCTAAAAATATGATTAGGAATTTCATAGAAACAAGTCTTTTCCTTATCACCAAACTAGTCTTTGAAAATCGAATGCTCTTAAGATGTGAATTGATATTGAGTCATCTCACTCTCTTTTAATATCTATTATAAACTACTAAATCGGGAATCTAGAAGAAAAGATTTAGAATCGCACGTCTTTAAAATATAAAACTTGAACTAAGTGATATCATGTTGAGCAAGGGTGAGAGTGTTGATAGCACAGGAGTTCCAGAGATAATAAATCCTTGGCCAAGGTATGCTACAAGGTAGGCATTGGTCAGCTAACATAAATTAGATGATCCTTCTAGTTAGGAGGTACCTACTAAGGAGGGATCGACTAGCGGTATAGGTTCATGGCCCCAGACTCATAACGGCATGATGATAATTTTGATCCATGTTGATTACCCTCATAAAGGGATGGATTCTTCAGTTGAAGAAACTCGGGGACGAGTAGGTCTTGGTTGAGCGGTAAAGCCCTTGACGATATCACTCTTACTCTCAATCATTAAGTTGTTTAAGTCATCTAGCATAATGACAATGTCATATTGTATTATCTTTCTCTCTCTCATAATTCTAGGTATATGCATTGTCAATTTAAGATTATTTGCAATGCTGCAATAAATTGTTATTTACTTTTGTTAAAAGCTCATATGTAAAACCTATAGTTGATAAATTACATAGTTATTGGACTCATTCAACAAAAATGAAAGATAATGAATATAAAGAATTTTTTTTCTTACCTTCAGTTCGTTAATTTGTTAAATCGGAACCCTAGAGGAATTAATTTGTTAGTTACTTTTGGTATGAAATGTGGTAGTTAGATTTTTCCATTTCTTAAACCATAGGATGACAGTTGCACTTACGTTATGAAAGCAAATAAAAGTTGGTTGTTGTTCTTTCATATTTTTTATATAAGAAATTAGTTAGTTGTTTCATTTCAGCTGAAATGAAAATTCTAAAAGTTAGTTGAGAAATTGAATATGATGTATTTATTTAAATTAATTTTCTTTTACGTTCAAATTGTAAAGGAAACCTAGCGTGAAAGCAAGTTAGTTAAACTTCAACTGAATTTTGAAGTTCATTTGATATTTTTAAACTATAGAGAAAGTAGAGTGTTACATATGGTATCAGAGCAAACTAGGTTCAACACATGGAACTATGAGCTTGTGATGAGAAAAACTATTAAGCATTCAATAGTTGGATAAGGTTCACAACTAGTTTGATGCCAGAAAAGCATAGAAAGGAAACTGTGAGGAAGACTATTTTTCCAGCATTTACCAAATTCATTGGCTATGAGAAAGCCATTTAAGGAGTTAAAACTTTAAGAGAAAAACTATTCTGAAAGGGTTGCATATTAGAAAGATTTTGAGACTTAAACCAAAAAGGTGAAACCTTCATCAGTCACTAATTAGACTAAGAGCTTGGTTAAAGTAGTGTTAGTAGGAGTTCAAGAGAAATCTTATTTCTCAAAAATAAAAGGATCAGAAAATCCACAAGTAATCAATCAAATGCAAGACCAACTAATCGTTGGAAAATCCTAGAAATAATATCAAAGATTCATAGATAAGAAAAACTCTAGTCTAAGTTCTAGATGGCTTGGAATGAGCCAAGTGGAATTAAAGGATCAATAAAGGACAAGTGGTGATATATTGGCATGGAATGTGGAGAAAAGAAGGTATAGAACTCAAAAATACTTTTGTTCACCAGGATTCATGAGAAAACCAATTGCTTTAAAAAAATAATTAAGCATAAGTAAGGATGAATACAAGACCTTTAATAACTCACGAAGCTTTTGGAAAGTATTTTAATGTTTTCAAAAGAGAACATACCTAAAGAGGATCATCTCATACAACATTTGACAAATCAAGATCAAGATTAGAATTATTATTTAAATTTTTTTGTTAAGAATCTTCTTGGATATTTCAAGATAAACCATAATAGTGGTAAGGAAAATATATTAGTTATTCTCATGACATTATGGCCAAATGATCATGAACTATGAGTTTTCGATTTTGATGAGCTAATAATTATAATTGCATCAGTGAATATCGCTATCACCAAGGTATCAAGTGTCCAAGTTGTTTAAGTCTTAAACATGTAACCTATCTAGTAAAGAAAATAATAGAGCTTTGTAGATTGAAACAAATAAAATAAGTTTGTGTTTCAATTGTAACCTTTTTGATGCTAAAGCACAATATTAAGATGTTATCAAAGTGATGAACGAAAGATACTCGAGGAAATGGGAGTGGTTATGATCTTTTTATTGCAAATTTTTTTGAGCATGATGGAATTCTTGAGAGAATTATTTGTTTGATGTGTTTGTAATGCAATATCTAACCTATTATAAGTTTTTGGAAGGACTGATTGTAGTGCAAAAATCTACTCCCTTGATTATGACTCAGTCAAGTCACATGGTGTATGATAAGTCTTTCTCTTAGAGATTTTGGGACTTCATTGTAATTTGGTTAAAATTCCTTTTAATACTGGCAAGGAATGCCATTGCTTTATTTCTTCAATTTTTAAATGATCTAGCCATTGAATTTTGAAGATTGTTAATGGCTAGTTGGTCAAAATTTGATTTGATGGTGGAAATGAGTTCAACCTTTTGACCAATTTTTGAAGTTTTAAAAAAAATACTATGTATATTTTGATATTAAGTTAAGTTATTATACAAGAACATTTTGGTTTTTCACAAAGTTGAATGTAATGTTAATCTCCATCATGTTCTTGATGGGCCTGTGATAGAACCTGTAAGGAAGTAATTGTAATAAAATGCACCTAGTATGTTCTTAAATTCACAAATAAAGAAACTTTGTATTATGGTATGTGGACAAACAAGTAGTCCAGTAAGTCAAGTTGATTAGTCTTACCAAGTCGAGCAGGGTGGTGAGCCACTTAACTAACTAAAGTTGTTATACTCAGTAGGATTTTATCCTTAGTAGTGCAAAAAACTTGGTTAAGTGGGGGTACCCACCAAAGCTTAGATGGAAACTAAGGGGGAATCCCTCTTTTTAGTGGCATGCCGAGTCTTGGAGGACAATTAAATTGGAATTTTTTTTTTATCTTTTCTCCTATAATTATTCAATAGCTTATTTTAATGAAGCATCAGATAAATAAAATTGGTACTACATATTTTATGGTTGGAATAGTTGGTATTATTGAACAGTTGGTATCCTTGTATATTTTATAGACTATTACAATGGAAGTTGAATGCATGAGTTAAATAGACAATAGAGAAGAGCTAAACTCAAAAGAATAACACAATGTTTAAAATGTCTATGATGTTCATGTTGTCTTTATAAAATTTTCTTTTAAAAAAAAAAACTTGGAAAAAGAGGAAGCAACACAAGTCCTCTACAGTGTTATGCATAATATGTTATCCATGGACTAGTGAACTCATGGAGTAGTTATCCATTTGACTCTTATGGAAGCAATAATTTTTGAATAGTGATTTGGGTCTTTTGTAGTGTTATGCATTTAATATGTTGTGTATTGTGTCTTCTTGACAAATATGTGATATTTGATACTTGGTACAATGTTTAATATTGAAATTTCATTGGATAGTAACAACAATTACATGTTGATAGTGATTCAGGGATCTGATAGTGATTTCAGTTGTTGCCCTTGTGCATTCAGATAGGGAGAGATTTCAAGATTTATATTTTATCCATGGCACTTATTTTTTAGATATTGTGGTTGATTTTCTTGGCATGTTCCTATCATTCTCTACTAATTTTGATAGATGAATCATACAAAATGCAGAAAAATGTCTACTGCACTTTGTTTTTCTTGATATGAGAATACAATGATTAGTATGGGAATACAAGATAAATTCAATGATCATCCCACTTAACAAGGTTGGTTGATATGAGTATAGTTTTAGTATATGATCACATTTTGTGTGCATTGTGGTACTTGATATCTCTCGGTGACTTGGTTTAGATTTGATGCATTTGTTATACTTTTTGGTGAAGTATCATTGTAGTATCATTTTATTTTACTTTTCTAATCACTAACAAGAGTGCTTTATTGTCTTAAAATAACAATGAATATGGTATAGTTTTTGTTTTGCATACATGAATATGGTTTATGGAAACACTTTGTAAGTGGTATTCAACCCTTAGTGATAAAGAAAGATGACAAGATAACATGTTGTATTTCCATGTTATATGGTACTATGATTAGATTGAACTATGGTTACATCAGTAACATCTTGATTTAGTAAACATTCATAGTACAATGATCATAGACAAATATTCTTAGGTACATAAGTATCTATTGACAAGTTGTGAATAAAAAAGAGCATATTCGAAGAAAGGTTATGATTAGCTTCAGTTGTTATCTTCTATTTAGTTTTCTCATTCTTGGCATTTGAGTTGAATTTATTTTGATTTTGATTTTCTTTTTACCCATTTTGTGTTCTTCACCTTGAGCAGTAGCATTGGTAAGCTATAGTTGGTTTTCTTGCTTGAACTATAATTCTTGCTTGTCCACACAGTGCTATATTTTTGTTCTCTGTGAACAGTTTTATTGAAGTTTTGGACATATGCCATGATTGTTATATGCATAATTTAGTGTATTTTCAATTGGTATTTAATACTTAATGAAAAAAATTCAACTAGAAAGGTGAAGGTTGATGTTAACCTTTGGTTAAATTCTCTTGGTAAACCTATGTTAAAAGTAATTCATTGCTATAATTAGGAAGAGTATCCTCCTCTATGGTGTTGTTATAACAACTTCCATAATTATTCTATCAAGATGATTCCTTTGATATATTGGATAGAGAAGATGCCAAATTCTTGTAAGCTGGGTAAATGAGAAGACAAGATTAGCATTAGTCCAAGAATGATGTCAACAATGGTCAAAAAGATCAAACCAACTAGGAGATATTGGTGGAAGCTATTAATAGCTACAAAATCTAAGTAAATTCCAACCATAATCTAACACAATTCTTGGCTAAGAGAATAAAAGTTTCATAAAGTAAGGGATGTGTTCCAAACCAACTTCTAGATAAAAATGATTCTTCAAATTATCGTTGAAGGATGTTACATGTGAATCTAAATTTGAGTTTATAAATAAATAGTCAACAAGGATGATGATACTTAAGGGGAGATGTATGTTACATATACCCTTTATCATGGAAATTCTTATTAAAATGAAATTATGGTCGTTATGTTAGTTGCAACTAACTGATTTTCATTAGAAGGTGAAATTGTGGAAATAATAATTTTTTTTATGTCATAATTTCAAATGAGAATGATTTTATTATTTATGTGAGTGGTTTTATTATTCATGTGAAAATGAAAGTGTTCATGATATTATACGTTGAGAATGATCTAACCATAATTCTTGCCAATGGATGCAGGATTGTCGACGCCATGAGAGAAAGGGAAATATCATCAGAGAGAGGACATGATTAACAATGGATCAATTTTATCATCAAACCTAGAGTCAATGCAATACATTTGTGTCAACGTCATGACCTTAGAAATAAGTAGGTATGTGCAGGATCATGATGGACCAAAAAGTGGCGATATGTAAGTGATATGATGGCCCATGTGGCTAATGACATTTTTTTTAACCCAAAATTGATGAAATGAAAAGGGTTTTTCAAGGGTATTATCAGATTTCCACCAATATAAATTATGCTTTACTTTCAATTTAATAAATAATTATTATTCATTTTCTATTTGAATTATGACTGAACTCCTGATTGATAGGCTGATTGAAAAACATCTATAGCTTTCAAACGATATCACACTTTTTGGATCCAAAACATGTGTCACATTCTATTCTTTGCATACTATAGGAATTTATAAAAAAAAAAATTTCATGAAGTTTTGACCAAGTTAAGGTGGTTAGACACACAAGTTTGTATATTTTTAAAAAGTTGTAATAAAAAAATCATATTTGATTATTTAGATAGAAAAAAATTACAAAAAAAAATGCATCGCATCAAGAAATGAGTCCTCTACTTATATCTAAAATATTATAAAAAAATATTATCATTTTATTGTAGTTAGGGTGGTCAGATAGACACCATCTTCTTATTTTTTCCCTGAAATTTAAGTACTACTGCATTGAAATTTTTACATCAAGTTGCCTAACTTTGATTGTTTTGAATTTTATTGCCACTTAAGGGCTTGTTATTTCCATGATGACCATGCACATACCCAAGTAACTTAAATATAATTATTCTTTAAGCAAGTCAATTTAAATATATATCAATAATCACCTTTTTAGGAGATTCCAAATGGCTGATAAATATTAAATTAAAATAATAGACATAATTAAAGTATTTATTTTATTATCTTGAAAGTTGAGCAAACCAATTCTTGTTACTTATTTATTTTTTCAATAATTATTCAATATTAAATTATTAATAATGGATATAATTCTTAGGCCATCGATCATATAAGAAAATATAAGAAAGGATTTGAAATCGGAAATTAAATAATTAAAAGATGAGAGTCATCGATGGTAGTCCTCCCATCATATTTCCTTTGAGCCTCTAGAAGAAACGGCTAAGAGGGAAGCTAAAAAGTCTCAAGGGCTCTTGGAATCAGGGAACAAAGGTTACTGCGAAGGATACCATTTAATTGGAGGTCTCTCTTTTCTGTGATTCTTCTTCTTCTCACCACAAGCGCTCTGCTTGTGCTCATCATTCCCATAGAATACCATCGGATTTGATGGTGGATCATAGTCATTCATTCCTGAGATGGGAAAAACATCTGGTCTTAGCTACATATTCACTACTCTCATGTCTTGTTGAACTTTTCCATGTGCTTATTCTTTAAAAGATGAATTCTATGGTGTCTATCTGAATTTTCATAGATGGGTGGACTAAAAGTTATGGTTTGAGTCCAAATATTTTGCACCATACATTTAAAAAATTCAGTGTGGCGCTTCTTCAAGTTTTTTCCTTCTCAATCAAGCATGTAATAGTGTTATTTCCAAGTTTTCTAACCTAGCTTCGACATAAAATTTTTTCTCAGGCGTTACTTATGAATTATTAAGGAAATATTGGCCACCTGAAGGTTTTAGTAGAGCTCGTAAATCTTTGATGAACTATTTCATTGAATGAATGTTTGATACTATCTTGCTTCAAACTCTACATTTTCCTTTTTGGGAAGTATAGTGAATGCTAGCCAAGCAGTCGATAACCTCTCGTCTTAATAAAAAATTATCTCTCTCTTCAAACTATTTTCAATTATCTCAGATAGGAAATTTATAATTTTCTTCTTTAAACTCTTGAAATATTATTTTCTTTGAATTCAAGACGATTGGGTCATACTAGAATTTTATGGTGACACGTAGGGATAATTCTGATTAGTGTATATCTTTTAGTAGAGTCGTTCAAGTGTAACTTCCTTAGCATATAAAATGAAACTTAAGATATTTGAATAGTGGAAAAAAAATTTGTTGGAGCCTACCAACCCTTGTTCCTCTCTCAAAATATGATTAGAAATTTCATGGAAACAAGTATTTTCCTTACCACCCAACTAGTCTTTGAAAACTAAATGATCTTAAGATGTGAATTGATATTGAATCAACTCACTCTTTTAATATCTATTATAAATTTCTAAATCAATAATCTAGAAGAAAACATTTGGAATCATGTCTTTAAAATATAAAACTTTAACTAAGTGATATCATGTCGAGAAAAGATGAGAATGTTGATGGCACATGAATTGTAGAGATAATAAATCCTTGGCCAAGGTATGATTCTAGCTAGGCATTTTTTATCTATCATAAACTAGATATACTTCTGGTCATAATCATCCTTCTAGTTAGGATGTACCTACAGAGGATGGATCGACCAGTAGTATAGGTTCATGACACCAGGCTCAAAATGGCATGATGATAATTTTGGTCCATGTTGATTACGCTCTTGAAGGGATGGGTTCTTCAGTTGAAGAAAATCAGGGTTTAGTAGGTATTGTTTGGGTAGTAAAGCCCTTGAATATATCACTCTTTCTCTCAATGATAAATTTGTCCAAGTAATTTAGCATTATTATGAAGTCACATTGTATTATCTTTCTCTCTCTCATATTCCAGGTACACACATTATCAATTTAAGATTATTTGCAATGGTGCAATAAATTGTTATTTACTTTTGTTGAAATTTCATATGCGAAACTTGTAATTGATTAGTTAGATAGTTATTTGACTAATTCAACATAAATGAAAGATTTAAAATTAGATAATGAATATCAAGAAGTTTTTTTTTTGCCTTCAACTTGTTAATTTGTTAAATGTGAACCCAGAGAGGAATTAATTCATTAGTTACTTGCTGGATGAAATTTGGTAGTTAGCTTTTCCATTTCTTAAATCATAGGATGAAAATTGCATTTACTGCTCTTACTTTATGAAAGAAAAGAAAAATTGGTTGTTGTTCTTTTGTATTTTTTGTATAATAAATCAGTTAGTTATTTTCTTTCAGCTAAAATGGAAATTCTACAAGTTAGTTAAGAAATTGAATATGATGTGTTTATTTAAATTGATTTTTTTTTCCATTCAAATTGCAAAGGAAACCTAGCATGAAAGCAAGTTAGTTAAAATCTAGCTGAATTTAGAAGTTGGTTTGAAATTCATAAAGTGTAGAGCAAGTAGAGTGTTACACACCTCATAGTATAGTATACCAAATTCAATTTTTACTTTCTATAAACTTTCTATTGCTTGTATTTAAGGCGACATAATCCTACTTGTTATCCATACAAGTATCCAAGGGTGAAATATTATATTTTTTAACAATCTAGGTAGGAAAATGTGTAGATTAGTATTCTCACCATCTAGCTTAAGGATAATCAGATCAATCCTCCTTCGTAAATTACCCCTCACCTTATGTGATGCAACATAATAACCCTCTTCTTTTAAATAGTCATACAAATACACAGTTTATAGGACAGAACCTTCAAATAACTAATTTACATAGATACAATGCTTATTCAATTCAAATTCTCTCTTTGAAATTCAATTGATTCTCATACCATTCTAAGATGAATTCTTATCTATTCAAATACATGTTTCCAAACTTGCTCCCCTCTGCTCTATTCCTTTAAACACCCTTTACTTCTACACATTATGCTATGTTTCTTTACTTCATCGATTATCCCTTTCAACTACAACACTTATCACTCATTGTTGATCATTAACTTTCTCTTATGCACATTCTCTTTTCATTTGATACACATCTATCTCTATCCATTTATCCTTGTAAATCAATAGATCTCTTTCAAAGGTTACTAGCCTCTTACAAAGTCTATCAACCTCTCCTCTCTTTCATTACTGTGCATGTTTCACCCACTTACCTCTACACATTTTTTCAACTCATTTGCAGTGCCTTTCTCTTTACCAGATGCACATAGGAATAAACTCATGTCTCTTTGTCTTCCCTTGATCAACCCGAAGCCATATTGACCTTCCACCAAAGTTTCATTGGCCTTTTCTTTCTTTTCATTTTTCTCTATTCTTAGTCGCTCCTCTTCTTCTCTCTAACCTGTTGTCTCCCATACCATCATGGAAAATGAAAAGATACTAATAAGTAGTGAATTAAAAAAAATTATCATGCCCATCAAAATCAAATAGTATAATGTTATTTATTCGATAAATAATAAATCAATTAATCTTCAAATTGAACATTAAATTCCAAGTCAAAAGTCTTACACCTACCAATTCATATGTTTTAATCCTTAAAACCATCGATCAATCACTATTTGCATATTTTTGTCTTCAATTCCATCTTTCACATTCATGTCAAACAAGGTAGTTGCAAATACAACATTTGATAAAATTTCACCAAAACTCCATGTCTCATTTAAAAATTTAAAAAAAGAGGTTTAGGTATTGCATGAAAACCAAACAAAAACAACCTAAAATTTGAAGAATATCAAACCAACAATATTTTTTGGTGGTGTTCATCGCCTGTCCATCCATGTGCTCATGCACTAGAGACACTAGGTAGGTGAAATTTTCCTTGGATTGGTAAACTTAAGAACATATGAAGGTGCATGGGACAGTAATCCCATGTTTATTTTTGATCCACAACTTCTTGTATGTGGGAGCCTTCCCTCTTCTACTAAAGTTCAACACTTGAGCTATCTCTATTGGTGTTATCTCATTTCTCTAAAAAGCTTCCTACCATAGGTTAATGTCTGTAACCACCACATTATTTTGGGCTGCTATTCTTTATTCCTTTATTGCATTGCTACATTAAATTAGAACCCAATGTTCCCTTTCCTCTTGAATTATACTCATTGCATGATATCAAATCACTCTACTCACTCTGTTCCTCTTCCTCTATTCACTAGTTTTCCACACTACAACAAAAAATATAGTTTGATTCTTTCATCTACTTTTCCTTCTACTTAAGAGAATTTAACATATACTTTTGTCCATCTTTTTGGATGGTATAAACATTCTTTCTTCCATCATAGATGGCTTCCTTGTGAAACTATTATCATGGCTTACGTAGAAACACATGACAAGTAGTCACAGGCATCACATCACACAAAACCTTATATTTATAGGAGCTAATCTGAAATTTAACTACACATTGCTCACTAACAGTCATCTCGTGCTCCTTCTATAACCAAGAAAAATTGTACAGAATAGGATGCTTACACCTTTTAAAACCTATCTTTTCTACCATCTCCTCTGGAATTAGGTTATTCATACTACCACTACCTACTATAACTTTTCAACACTTACCTACAACCTTGCACATAGTTTGAAAGAGACTCCATCTTCGGGATTGTTCTTCATCTCCCTAGGGGTTCACCAAAACTCTCCTCATTATGAGAGATTTGCCTACTTCCAAGTCTTCACCTTTTGGGGATTCTTCATGTTCCTCATGCTCTTGTGCCAAGTAGTTTCTAAAATACAAAAAATAGGGTTTATCATGACGATTCACCTATTTTTCTCCATATTTCATTTAATATGTGTGCTCTATTAAATGCAAATGAATAACACAAATCAAATATAACCCAACTACTAGTCAAAAGATAGATCTCAAAAGGGTCCAATGCTATGTACCTTTCACCAAAAAATTAATTCAAACCTCACTAATGACTCATTCACCCTATGGCAAATGGATCCTGGCTAGAGATCTAAAAATTTAGTTTCCAGATTCCTCTCAGTCTGTACTTCCATATTCTAGTCAGGCATTTTCAGAAATCTAGAAGTAAGTCCTATATAATAGTTCAACTTTGTACCTTTCTCCAATATTTATTTCTAATTGATATTCAACCTAAAACTTACAATCACACATCAAAGGGAGAAAAATGTTGTTTGGTACCTGGAATAAGGGTTTTCCTTTGTCAAACCCCATTTTGGTAATTAAACTTTGAAAGTAATAAAAGCATTAAGGAATGAGGAATTAAAAAATGCAATGTCACAACTCACCACACCTTATTTGTACTTTAGATAAATCTATAGTCTAACATGAAGCAACCTAATGAATGTAGGTCTTGATCATGAACTTGATATGAAACAATGCATTTGATATGCTTGATATATCTTGAATGCTACATAAACATCATAGCTAAAAAAACGTGGATGGAGGAATCCATTTTGGACATGAAAATAGAAATCTTGATTGCTGCAATAATATTTTATAAATTTACCCTTAGATTCCTTAGAAATTCTCTTGAATGCTCTTGATAATACTCACTTGAATAAGTACAGTCTGAGTTTCATTTATTAGTATGCAATTAAGGGTTATCAGTTTACTTGAGCTAAATTATTTATTAATGTATGCTTGAATGAAGTGTTTGATTAATCTTAAGAAGTTCATGTATTGTTCTAGATTGATTTCAAGTGAATTGTATTGTCTAGAACTCTTGACTTGATCTAAGGAAGCATGTACTCATTTTCTATGGTGTTTTGCATGAGTGTTAGCTGACCTTGTGTTTAATACTACATTGAGGCTTATGGAAACATGTTGAAGTGTGTTGAGATTTATTTGGATCCCAATTAAGGATTTATGTAGGAACTTTCCTTTCATTCCTATCCACTATAGGAATGTTTGGGTGTTGAAGTATTTTAATTTTGAATGTATTTAATAGCTAGTGGCCGACATTCGAGAATTTTTTCAAGATAGATCTTGATATAAATATGTATGGTGTAGATGCTAGAAGGTGTGGAAAGAGTGAGAAGAAAGATAGATGTGAAATTATTGCAAGAGATGTGTGTGGTATGAAATTAAGCAAAGCAGTGTGAACTTCATGTTAGGTTTCCTAAAGGAAGTGACATGAAGGCATCTAATATCTTTCATGTGAGACTATGAAAGTGTGTGAAGAAACTGTGGTGGACTCCTTGTTGCATTGGGAAGTGTTTTCTCTATGTAACTTTCTTTTTCTATCTTCTTGTTTTCTTTTTGTGGCAGTGATCCCTAGCTATGAACCTTTTTTGATAGTGTGTCTTATTTTGGAAGTGAGCCCATTTGTACCAGTTTTTTTATTATTTATATTGTGATCTAATCATCACCATGGTTTTTCCCTCATTCAGTTTTCCATATAAATCTGGTGTTCTCATGTGTATGGTGTTGTGATTTTAGTTTTTGTTGTCTACATTTAATGTTTAATCACTAAGTGGTTAATGAATTCTTGTGGATCTACTTACTGTTAAGGGTTTTGAAGATTTAATTTTCTACAACTAATTCACCCCCCTCTTAGTTGTCTTATTAATTTCAACACTCCTAATCTCAAAAATGATTATTATTTTATGGAATGTGAGGGTTATGAATTAGCATCCCTCGACAAAAGGCTATTCAAAAATTGATTGGTACTCATGGTCCTAATATGGTTTTCCTTTTTTAAACTAAGTTATATGTGGATGGTATGTTAAATAGAGATCCTCTCATTTTCCATCATGGATTGTGTCAATGTGTGGGGGCTAATGGTAATTCTTGGGGATGGTCTATTTATGGGATCACGGGAATATTGCTCCTCTTTGGTGGTGTTTGAGTCACTTTACTATGTTTTTCATTGCTTCCAGTTTGGAGTCAACTGAGACTTGTCTCTTTACCAATATTTATGCTCCTATTTCATCTATCCAGTAAATCTCAGTTGTGGGCTCATGTTAGATAAATTATATCTTTGGCTCCCTTTCTCTTTTGGATTTTGATAGGGGACTTTAATGATTTTTCTTGTCTTGAGGAGAAACATGGTGGGAATGCTAGGCTGGAATAGTCTACTAGCCTCCTCAAGGACAATATTGATCTTTTGAACTTAGTTGATGTGAGGCCAAATAATGGTATTTTCACTTGGAATAATAGGAGATGTGGGGAGAATACTATATTTAAGAGGTTGGATAGTTTCTTGGTTTCCTAATTCTATGTGGGGGATAGATGATCTACCAAGTACAAGATTTTGGATTGGAAAGGGTCTAATCACTAGGAAATCAAGATTTATGTTAATGCTTTTAGAATCTTTAAGAACCCTTCCATGAATTTTTAACTAATGTGGTAGAGAGACTCTTCTCTTCATGACCTTATGGTTGATTGGTGGCAACAAGGGAAGCCTACTCATGCAAGGTCTATATATTCCTTTACCAAAAGATTACATTATATGAATTTTAAGCTCAAGAGGTGGAATAAGAAATGTTTTTGAAACCTTCATTTCAACAAGATGTTTGCTCAAGAAGATTTAGTTGGCATAACTTGTCAGATCCGTGACTATGGTATTAATGATGATTTTAGTAGGGAAGAGTCTATAACTATTTAGGATTTAGAGGAATGGGAGTTGAGGGTGTAGGATGGTGAAATCTTGCACATTGTTTGTGTAGATTCAGCCATCTTCATAGAATAACATGGTTCATTTCTCCAAATAAAATGCTAAAACTAGATCAAATATGCATGGAGAAAAGGAAATATAACCTATTCTATTCTATGATGGATTGGTGCCCTCCATGGAGATGTGAGAGAGCCCTTTCCCAACCCTTTTCCAAGCTAAATGAGATAGACAATGAGTTGCTATGAGCTCAAGTTGCCTATAGTTTAGATACCTTCCAAGTGTGTTGTAGAAATGAGAGAAGATGCATTGCTTTTATAGAAGAAGTTGAGAGAAGAGAGGCCAAGTTTAGCCAATGTGGGACTAAATCCCCTCCAATAGAATAGAGCCACTTGGCATGATGGGATTGGTCAAAGCTTGTGCAAGTTTTGGCCAATGTGCCCATTCAAATTTGAAAAATGTCAATAAATGCATGTTGTTGAGGGTTTTGGGGGGAATAATCTTTGTTCAAAAAAGTCAAAGATGAGAGTTATTGAGAGAAAATAGGCTTTTTAATAAATCAATTAAATTGATTTATTGATGCAAGTGGGTGGGTTAGTTAGGAGTTTAGATTTGACTCTAGTTGAGTCAAAAGCTAGAGAATGGTAATTGTGATTTAGAAGTTAATTAATTTAGATTAATTAACTTAGGGGATTTTAGGGATTTGATATTTGATTTGTTTGATTTATTAAATCAAATAAGAAGAGCCTTAGGAACTTAATTAAATAATTTGATTTATTTAATTAAGCTTGATGAACCTTAGGATTAAATCAATAAATTGTCTTAATTGATTAGCAGAAGAATTGAATGCATGATGTTAGTTAAAGCGGAATGCATAATGTTATTTTTGCATGTCTACATTTTGCCCCTCTTTGAAGCAATGTACTTGTTGCATTGGTTCAAAGAATGATGTTGCCGATATCGAAATTAAAAAATTTCCGATTTTTCGGATGCCCCAGCGAAAAGAAGTACGTTAGTACATTGCCCCCTCGAGAGATCGAGCGAAAAGATACAATTTGAGGTGGATCTCGCGACAAAGAGGTTCAAAATGGATGTATGGATGGTAATGATGATGTAAATGAGATGTTCGGAAGATGCTTAGAATAACAAATCTATATTATTTTAAGCATGTTAAATGATTATGCGATGCATGTGAGATGGATGAGATGGTATGACGTTGTCCTGATATGATGGTATGACATGATTATGTAGAATGAGAATACGGATGCAAGATGGATGCATTGTTAGCGTGAAAGAAGATAGAAGAATGAGAGGGATGAACCCTTAAATCTAAGCAGAATGTGGAAGTCCAATAAGTCCATTAGTCATCGAGACTTTATTGGATATGACGATGAATGATAATGATGTGTTGCTTATCCAGGGATGGGAAAGGAGCATACCTTTCTTTATGTTTGATAACACACCTAGGTGTGATGCATCAAGGTATTAAGAAGCAGGATGCCGTTGCGCCTAGTGTGATGGACTTTGACTTGACAATCAGATAGGAGTACTCTTGTTCACACTTGACAAACATAACCTTATTCAGAATGCAGTTCAGATATTCTAGACATCTCGGGCCAAAACATAAAAAGGCAAGCCTTCTTATGTGGTCAACAAGATACCTAAAACATCCTTCCTACAAATAAAACAAAGTATGCATGACGAAGTTATTTTACAAGAATATCCAACAAGCACAGCAGATAAAAAGATAATGATCATTGCCCCATTCCTTTCTCTCTAAACCAGTTTTGTTTAGGCATCATCGAGAGGTCCTTGGAATGAGCGCAAAATAAGATAAGTCAAAAAGACCAAAATAAAGTAAACAAACAAGCAAATGTTCTTCGTATCGCTAGCCAGGCTAAACTAATGTGGGGTACCTGATGCTTATGTCCATCGCAGGAAAGCTTCATCCTAGGACATGTAGTGATCAGGGTTTTGGTGAGACTGATTGCGTGATAAGCTATTGATACTCTGAGTTAACCAACTTGCTAACTTACTGACTTAGACCTTCGAGACCTTGACGATTAGGCGTTCACTTTAGAACCTACTAAACTTTCTTCTGACTAACTCACCAAAGGGTGAAAGCGACGATGATTTATTATGAATGATGACAATCATGAGTGAAAGCGAGATGAAATGGATGTACCATTTTGGTTTTTTCAAATGTTTTGAGGCTGTTTTTTTTTTGAAATTTTGAGATGTTTTACAAATGTTTTTGGTATTTTCAAGATTTTCCAATGTTTTTGGTATTTTCAAGATTTTACAATGAACAGACTAACTTAAAGATCTATCCTAGGGGTCTCGGGAGCTAATCCATAGATTAGCCTTGCCTACGTTATATACGCAGAGACCACGTAGTTCGACTGGTGGTGGACTGACTTGATGATAATATGGACAAATGGATTGCCATTTTATTGCCTAAAGGACTGACTTAAGATGCAGACTAGATGGGCAAACAGATTGCCAATGCGACGGACGCCTAAAGGACTGACCCAACCGTCTCAGGGGATGATCAAAGATCAACCTTTCCTACGTTCAAGCTCAGAGACGACGTAGTTCGACAAGGTAGAAAAAACTAACAAGGCTAAATGATGAAATTTTTGAAGATTTTCTGATATTTTGACATGTTTTTGGATTTTTGATGATTTTGGATGTTTTTGGTTTATTGAATGAGTTTTCTAAATGTTTTTGGAAATTTTTTGATGAATTTTGAAAAAGATCACGAGAATATACACGAATCCGATCCGATGTTGCGAGAACGTGCCCCCAGTGTGGTGCGGTAGACTACTTCGATAAAGGCAGGACAGACTGACCTTTGAAATGCCAAGTAGTTCCAATGGTGGAATATAGTACAGATACCAACGCAGGCTATGGTATGGATGCGAGTGGGTAAGTGGAATGTGATGGAGTGGATGAGTTGTGCAGATCCTGATAGATGGGGAAGGTACTTTATTTACACTTGACGCCTGTTTGCCAGGTTTTCACCAAGGTATTTGCCCAAAGTGCCACCGAAGTGGTTTTCACTAGAGGACGATTTTTTCTCTTTACTATTTTTCAATCCTTTTCTGATTTTTTTTTTTGTTGTCACCAAGATGCCTGTTTGCCAGGTATTCATCGAGATAACCATTTTTTCAGGACTTTTTCTGATTGTTTTTGTATTTTTTTGGTTCGATACCTTGCAATGTTTAGGCATAAAACTTTTTGAGATGAGAGCTATTCAGAGGCTCCTGCAGAGGCTCGCCTTCTGGTGTTGCTAGTTGATATGCCCCTGATGTGTAACTTGCAGTGATGACGAAAGGTCCCAGCCAGTTGGGCTCAAATTTTCCCTTTGTATCTGGATTTGGCACGTTCTTTTGGTTTTCTTTCAGCACGAGGTCACCAACTTGGAAAGTGCGTTGTCTGATGTTCTTGTTGTAGCTCCTTTTTAGGCGATTCTGGTACACTTGTAGATGATTAAGGGCATCCATGCGCCTTTCATCTAGTAATTCCAGCTCATTGAGTCTTGTGACCCTGTATTCCTCATCTGTGATAAGGTTTTGCAGTGATATCCTTAGTGATGGGAGCTCGATCTCAATGGGGAGTATGGCCTCTGATCCGTAGACCAGAGAGAATGGGGTGGCGCCTGTTGGCGTGCGGATGCTAGTGCGGTAGGCCCATAAGGCGGGATTTAACTGCAGATGCCAGTCACGACCAGAGTCATTGACTGTTTTCTTGAGGATTTTCAAAATGGTTTTATTTGTAGCTTCTGCTTGGCCATTGCCTTGTGGATAATATGGTGTGGAAAAGCGATGCTTGATTTTGAATTTTTCACATAAGTCACGGACATCCTGATTCTTGAAGGGTGTCCCATTATCAGAGATAATGGATTGGGGGACACCGTACCGACAAATGAGGTAATTCAGGATAAACTTGGATATCTGCTTTCCGGTGATGTAGGTCATGGGAATTGCTTCGACCCACTTAGTGAAGTATTCGGTGGCAGTGATAATGAATTTATGGCCATTGGATGAGGTGGGTGATATTTTACCAATGAGATCAAGCCCCCATTGTGAAAAGGGCCAAGGTGTAACAATAGGATGCAGTTCTTGAGCTGGTGCATGAATAAGATCTCCATGCTGTTGGCATTGCAAGCATTTTCTGACAAAATTGTGTGCCTCTTTTTCCATCGTCGGCCAGTAGTACCCTGTTCTTAGCAACTTTTTAGCCAAGGTCATACCACTTGAGTGTGACCCACACGTGCCATTGTGTACCTTAGTTAGAGCAGTCAGGGCTTCCTCGGGTTTTAAACAACGTAACAGGGTTCCATCGGTACTCCTACGGAAGAGGGTCTCTCCTAGGATGACGAATCGTGAAGTTCTTTTGATGAAAGTGCGTTTTAGGTTTGGGGTGATGTCAGTGGGGAGGATTCCTAACTTTAGGTAGGTGTATATATCATGATACCAAAGATCACTGGGACCAACGAGTTCACATGCGTATTCTGACTCTGGTACCTCGAATGTGGGTACGAGAAGCTGCTCTACGAGGAATTCATGTTTCGAGACGTTACGAGGGATGTCGAGTAAGGATCCAATTGTCGCCATTGCATCAGCTGCTCTGTTGTTTGTCCTTGGTATCTGCTCAAAGGTAATATCGATGAAAGATTCCTTGAGGCTTTCTACCACCTTCTTGTATGGTGTGAGCTTATCATCCTTGGTTTGGTATTCGCCGTTGACTTGGTTGATGATAAGTTGCGAGTCACCATAGACTTTTAGTGCCATGATTCGCCATTGTGCTGCAATCTTGAGTCCTATGGTCAAAGCCTCATATTCCGCTATATTGTTCGTACAAGGGAATGCCAGCTTGTATGATCTAGGTATGCAATCTCCTTGCGGTGTGATGAAAAACACACCAGCTCCTGACCCATGTTGTGTGTGAGATCCATCAAAGTATAGCTTCCAGTGGTCTGTTGCATCAAGGTTAAAAAGGGACTCATCTGGGAATTCTGATATGAGTGGATTATCTGTGTAGAGGGGAGCTTCTGCCAGCTGATCCGCAATGACTTGTCCTTTTATGGCTTTTCATTCTACATACTCGATATCATGTCTAGATAATATCATTACCCACTTAGCCATTCTACCTGTAAGTGCTGCTTTTGTCAATAGGTACTTTAGAGGGTCTATTTTGGCAATCAACTTGATTTGGTGCGCTAGCATGTAGTGTCTGAATTTCTGAGCCGCAAATACCAATGCTAGGCAAGCTTTCTCTATTGACGTGTAATTGAGCTCATGTCCCACCATTGTTCTGCTGATGTAGTAGATAGCCCGCTCGGTTCCCTTTTCATCATGTTGGGCTAAAAGGGCCCCCAGGGCGGCTGTTGTTGCAGAGATATATAGGATTAGTGATTTCCCCACAATTGGTGGCATCAATACAGGTGGTGTAAGTAGATATTCTTTTATTTTGTTAAATGCTTGCTCGCATTTGTCATCCCATCTGAAAGCTACTCCCTTGTGAAGTAGGTGTGAATAGGCAATCTGTTTATCTGCCAATTGTGCTATGAATCTTCGGATGGACTGGAGTCTTCCTTGCAATCCTCTTAGTTGTTTCAACGTTCTTGGTGCTTTCATTTCAAGGATTGCTTTTACCTTTGCAGGATCTACCTCTATCCCTCTCATTGAAACTATGTATCCTAGTAGCTTCCCTGATTGCACCCCAAAGACACACTTCTTCGGGTTGAGTCTAACCTTATATTGTTCGAGCCTGTCAAAGATAGCACTTAGGGTTGCTATATGGTCTTGTCTCTTCTTTGATTTAGAAAGTATGTCATCTACATAATCTTCGACTGTTTTGTGGATCATGTCGTGGAAGATTAATGTCATGGCTCTTTGGTAGGTAGCTCCTGCATTCTTCAACCCAAATGGCATTACATTCCAGCAGTAGGTGCCCCATGGACATGTGAATGCTGTCTTGTGTTGGTCTTCTTTTGCGATCAATATCTGGTTGTACCCCGAGAAACCATCCATTAGGGAAAGCATCTCATGTCCGGCCGTCATATCCACTATCATGTCAATGTTGGGTAGTGGAAAGTCATCCTTGGGACATGCTTTGTTTAGGTCTCTGAAATCGGTGCAGATGCGGATGCCCCCTTTCGGTTTTGAGACTGGTACGAGGTTAGATACCCATTCTGGATAGTCAATCGGGCGTATGAAGCCAACATCCAGAAGTTTTTGTAGCTCAATCTTTACAAGCAAGGCTATTTGTGGGTGCATCTTCCTTAGCTTCTGTCTAACTGGTTTTGCTCCGGGGTGAATGGCCAAATGATGCACTACTACTTCAGGATCCAGGCCTGGCATGTCTGCATAGGTCCATGCAAAATTTACCTTTCTCTCCTTTAGGAAAGCTGCTAGTAGTTTTTGTTCTTCTTCTAGGAGGGATTCTGCATAGAAGGTAATTTGTGGTTCTGATTCTATTCCTAAGTTGACCGGGTTGCACTGTTCTGCCAATACTGTTGACTTTTCCTGGTGTAGAGCCGTATGGGGGAGATTGAATCCTTCATCCTCTGGCGCCTCAGAGAGGTTTTCGCCATTGGATGCGTCTTTTATTTTTATCATTTTATGGTTAGAGAGTGCCACAGTGTGGTTTTCACTCAATAACTCTGAGTTTATTCTCGATCTTTTTCTTTTGCGACTGAAAGACTCAATCGTCTCCCCATAGTATGCTTGTGTGTCTAGAGTGATATCAAATCCTGCCTTGTGATCTCCACATGGAACAGTATCCCTTAGTCCCATGAATTCGGAGAGAGCCTCATCGTTTTCGAATGAGTCTAGAATCGGCGGTCCCCGTTGGTCGTGATCGATGAGTTGGGGGTATACTAAGTGGATTTGGTGGGTTTGTTGGATTGGCTCAGCGGGTGAGACACTAATCATCAATAAGGTGGAATCTTCAAAGAGCCTAGGTAGGCCACCTATGGTGTCATCATCGTCACTGCTACTACAAACGTCAGTTATGTCAAATGTGAAGTTATCGAGAGGTAGGCCTGTGGACACGGGTAATCTAAGATTAGTTGTCGAGACCCGAGGAGAGGACCTGACTGCCCTATTAGGAACACTTCTGCCACACACAGTTATACTCGGAGGGGTACAGCCGAGGCCAAGGTTCTGCGTTCTTCTTTCTACAATGATGGGCTCCAACCGTCCATCACTATTTCTTCCTAGGCTTTCATTCCTGTTATAGCCCATGCCGAACATCATTTGTAACCCTTTGTTTGTTTCCTCCATGGGTATGGTGGGAGTGGGTCTTTCATCTTGGTACAGAGTGTTTGTGATGTCCTCCTCGTCCACATTTTCTTGACTGAGATCCCCCCAACTGTGGAATCCAGAGGGTTCTGTTCTAGTGCGGACAGGTGTTTGAGTCAATTGTGGTTGCCCATGTGATCTAGGAGATTGTGGTAACTCTCCTACAACAAAAGCATTTCTCTTCATTCTATAATCACCGCATCCATTGTCCTGTATCATGTTCTTGATCTCGGATATGTCGGGGATGGCGGGTGTCTCTGTCGCAGAAGTGGAGGCGAGATTAGCTGGGTCTATGTATGAAGTGGATGGTCCTTCATCATTTTTAGGTACTTGAGGGATCTTGTAAAACTTGGCTTCCAAGTTTTTGCAATAGGCGAAGGGTTCCGGATCCCCATATATGGTAACCTCCTCATTTTGATATGAGAACTTAATGCACTGATGATATGTTGAGGCCACTTCCTTCATTCCATGTATCCATGGGCGTCCCAGGAGGATATTGTATGGCAAATCAAGGTCAAGAACTTGACAAGTTATTTCCATGGTTGCTAGCCCCACTTGGATGGGGATCTTGATAGTGCCCTGAGACACTCTTTCTTGGTCATCATATGCTCTTATGGTGATACTTTTGTTTTTATTGATGGAATCCTCGGCGAATCCCAATTTCTTTATAAGTTTCAGAGAACAAATATTAAGACCTGCACCACCATCTACCAGGACTCGCTTGACTTTCTTTTTATGAACTAGGATTTGGAGGTGAAGTGCCCGGTTATGAGATGGCTGCGGGGGGAAATCTTGGTCCGAAAATGTGATGAGATTCGGGGTAACGATGTTACCTACCATAGCCTGAAATTGCTCTGTGTCAAGGGTAGCAGCGACGGTAGAGGCAGCTAGTGCTTCATCCAGGATCTGTCGATGAGCGGCGGAGATTTTTAGTAATTCCATGATGGATATTTGTGCGGGTGTTCTCTTCAGTTGGTCAATTACATTGTAATCATAGGGGACAACCTTTGTGTTGGTCATGGGGGTCTTAGCAGGTGCCCCGGCAATGGTGACTTTTCCGCCTCGTGTGGTGACTCCACAGTCATTGTTGGTTCCCTTGATATTTATGACAGTGACCAACTCATCGACACATCCGACTATCTCCTCGTATACTAGATTGGCACTAGCATACTTTTGTTTACCCTTATTATTCCCTTGGTTATTTCCCTGATTATGATTCGGCATCGGATTCGTGTAGATTTTTAGGTCTTGGTTTCCGGCCGGCTGCTCGATGTTGATGACCTTATCCTCAATGAGGTCTTGGATGATATTCTTGAGTCTCATGCAGTTGGCGGTGGTGTGTCCTTTAACTTTGTGGAAGTCACACAGGAGATTCTCGTTGTACCACGGCGGTTTGGTCATGGGCTCTGTGTATTGTTCGGAGTTAGAAATTTTGATTAGGTTTTCTTTGACCAATTTCTTCATGACAGACTCAATCGATTCGCCAAGGGCTGTGAACTTCCTCTTGGGGGGAAACTTGTTGCGGGGAGGTGGTCCTCCTTGATTACCCACATTGTTGACTTGGCTGGTGGAAGGTGGTTGTGACTGTGCTACTACCGCATTAGCCTGCACATTGTTGTGATTATGAGTTTGCGGATGATGATTTTGGGTATTTTGCTTAGGAGCACTGATGACTACCTTAGCATCAACCACGCCGTCGTTCGTGATATTTTTGTTCCTCGACCATGTTCGAGGTTTATCATTGTAGTTGTTGGACGGGCGGTTATCCTGCGGTGGAGTGAATGTAGGTGCGCCTCCTCGCGCAGTAAGGGCTCTTTCGATGTTGAGCGCCTTTGGAATTAGTTGATCGTAAGATGTGATGCACTGCATTTTTAGGTAGAACGCCAGGTTTTCATCTAAGTTGGCTATGATGGTGCAAACTTGTTGTTCCTCTGGCATGGCCCACTTGCTCTGATTGGCCTTGGATCGCCATCTTTGCAAGAAGGATGCAAATAACTCTCCTCTTCTTTGTTTGAGTGCAGATAGTTCTTCTAAACTGACATCCGCACCCATATTAAAAGAGTAATTTTTAAGGAAAGCCTCCACAATTTCCTCGAATGTTTTAATGCCCGTGGGTAGGCGAGAAAACCATTCCATAGCTGGACCAGTCAGGCTTCGGGGAAAGAGCCGCATTAGATACGTGTCATCATATGCGACTTCCATGCAGTGCACCTGAAATTCCCTGACGTGGTTTTCAGGGTTGCCCGTTCCATTGTACTTATCAAATTTGGGGATCTCGAATCCCTTTGGAAACGGTACCATGGTGAGACTTCTATCGAACGGATAAGGGCACAAGTTTCCTGGTGTCCTTGTGGTTTTTCCTGCTTGCAAGTCCAACACCTGCTGCGAAAGCAATTTGATCTGTGTTGCGACATCCTTGCTTGGGTCGGGGGGCGGGATGAATGAGTGGTGAGGTGTTGGAGGTGTTTGATGGGTGGGGAGCGTACTGGTCTGCGTTTGCTGTGAGCTTGGTTGTGCGTTTAGGGCTTGTTGGTAAGCTTGCATTTGTGCCAACAACGCTTGTTGTTGATCTTGCTGTTGCTGTTCCAATAGCGCTTGCTGTTGGTCCATCTGCTGTTGTTCCCATGAAGCCTGCTGTTGGTCAAGTTGTTGCTGAGCTAGTAACGCTTGTTGTTGGTCTAGCTGCTATTTTTCCAACAATGCTTGTTGTTGGTCGAGCTGCTGTTGTGCCAATAAAGCTTGTTGTTTAGCTTGGTGTTGTGCCTGAAAGTCTTGCAGGGCTTGGTGGTAGGCTTGCAGGTGGATTGCTTGCAATTGTGCTTGGTATTGAGCTTGGGGTTGAGCTTGCGCTTGCGCTTGTGCTTGTGCTTGTGCGGCTTGTGCTTGAGCTTGAGCTTGTGCTTGCGCTCGCGCTTGTGCGGCTTGTGCTTGAGCTTGAGCTTGTGCTTGTGCAGCTTGTGCTTGAGCTTGAGCTTGTGCTTGCGCTTGTGCTTGTGCTTGCGCTTGTGCGGCTTGTTGTTTTTGGAGTGACTTTTGGCGGGCAGCTTGTTGTGCGTTTTGCAACATGATGGAGAATGAATTGGTCGTGTTGTGCTTTCGCGGTGGGATTGGTGGTGGAGCAGGAATCATGCCAGCTGTCGTGGCGGGTGGAGGGATTGCGGTTGTGACTGTGATTTGGGTTGTGGGCGGGGTGTTTGAGATAATTGGTCCTTGATGAGGCATGCTTTGGGAGACTTGAGGACCAATGGATGCATTAACCGTGGTGACAGGAATGGTTGTGATTTGTTGTGAGGATATGGCCAAAAGAAGCGGGTTCAAAATGGTGGTCAGATGGCTTGGATTAGCAAAATTTTTGATGGTTAAAGGTGGAAGACCTATTCCAGGAGGCGATGCAGATGTGAAAGGAAGTGGGGGAAGGGATGACGCACCACTTTGGGAAGAGAAGGGATTGATAGCTTCTGTCGTTCCGAGCAAACCAACTTCCTCATGCGGTGGGGGAGTTGGTATGTTCAATTGATAAGCTGGTGTGGCATGAAATGAGGATGAACCAGCGGGATTATGAAATGTGAGTGGGATGTAAGGGTGAAATGAGTTTTCCGGAATAAATGTAGGGGTGATGATTGCTTCTTCATTAGCCACAAGGCGGTGTTCTTGCAATTCTTGGAACATGGCACTCCCCTTGTTCACAATCGGGGAGGTTGGTGTGATGATTGAGGTGATGCAAGGTACTTCTTGATTGATGTTTGACAACGGGGATGCAACTGCACTAGTGCTTGTGTTAAGGTTGGGAGGGGGCATGTCCCCTCCTCTTTCTATTGAATTTATGCATTTGAACATAGCACTAACAATTTTCGGAATCATTTCCATGATTTCCTCTGGTGTCATCCCTATGTCTTCATTTATGTCGTCCTCTTGATGACTCTTCTCTTGAAGATTTTGTGATGATACGGGAGAGTTGCTTGGGGGATTGCTTGATCCTGCTAGGTTCACTTCGATATTTAGATGACTCATGTCCATAGAAGTTGATATGTCTCTGATATTCTCCATGTCCTTCTTGTGTTGAGATCTTGTTTGGACCATAAAAATAGGGATTTGTTCGATCCTAATCCTTTAAGTCCAAAAAGAGAAGAACTAGGGTAGATAAAAGATCAAAGATGGTGATGATGGTGATGGGTTAAAATGGATGAGATGAGTGAATGAAACCTTTGGAAAACTTTTTGAATGTATGTGCTAAACTTTGAAAGGGCTTTTGATTTGATTTGAATGCGATAATTTGACTAGATGTGTTAAGTCAAACAAGATTGGTTGTGAAGTTGTTTTCCCTAGGAAGTTGTGTTATCCTAAGGGAACTTGCACAAAAATGGATGAATTGACAAAGTGTGTTATGCCAATGTTTTGGAGAACTAATAGACTTTAAGAAGTTGTATTATCTCAAAGAAAATTTTTTCAATGATTTGAGACTATGTTGGCTAAGTGTGTTAAGCCAAGATATGATAATGTTGATTTAGCCCTCTAAGTTTAGTGTGATGTTTGATTCTAGAGTTCTCAAAAAAAAAGGTTTGATGATGAAATGAGACTTTGATTTGATGGATGAATGAAGGGGAATGACAACTTTGATCTTGAACCTTAACCTAGATGTGACTCTCTTTCTACAAAACCTCGGTGTTGAAGAACACGCTTGACTTCCTATGGGAGAAATGCAAATCTTTGAAACAATTCGGGATTTTGTTGACAATAAAATGCATATAATGCTGGATTGTTCCTTGAGGCTTTTCTGTAAAAGTTATAAACCAATCTTTCCCTGAATTCGAAAAGTCTCTCAAGACGCTCCTCACGAGCTTTTAGACTAAGCTTCTTGAACTTTGGTTTTGGGATTTTGATCTTGCGGGAAATCATGTTAGAAAACACATGTGTAATCCAATTTGTCTTTTTATCTTGGTTAAATGAGATTCTTTTTATCCAAGACACTTGCTTGCTTAGGTTTTCAAACTATATGTCTAATGTCCCATTCTCTTTCTCATCCCACAATGTCCTTTGTGTGGAAATCGAGGAAAATAGGGCAAAAGTTCCTTATGTTTATCCTTATTGGAAACAAATGATGATAGAATTTGCACACTTAGAAACCTCTAGGAATGTGATTCCTAGGGAAAGCAAGAGTGGGCAAGTTCGTCAATAGGTATTTGTTCCCCACAAGGTGTTTGAAATTTCAAGGTTTTTGTGTATGTTTGTTTTCCAAATGTTTTCAAGATCAAGCAATGTGTTTTTTCCAAGCACTTTCACACTCCTAGGTTGATGAGACAATACCTTGTTGGGTTCCCACTTGGATAAATCCAGCTGCGCATATCTTGTGCGAATGGCTAAATGCTTGACCACACTGGCTCCCCTCCACGGCACTCACTTATTCGGGTCAGCCAAGCATTAGTACCCATGAATCTCCCATGGCATACTTTCCATTTCCACAACAAGACCGCATGTTACGTGGGGCGGCTTCAAAGGACATAACCTTTTGCACCAACAAGATAGACAAGGTTTTGGCCAATTTCTAAACAATGGGTTCTAATTCGGGCATTCCGTTCGTGGGGGATTATCCAACATCGGCGAGAGTCCATTGCTGTCCATCTCGTTGGAATAATCCTCGTGATTCTTGAACTTTCCTCAAGAATCCACACTTATATACCGGTTGGAAGTCGCTTGGCTTTAGCGTGTTCCCGGTTGGGTCGTTCCCTTGGGTGATTACTTTTTCCCACAAGGCAGGCCCTCTAAGATAAACAAAAGCGAGCTAACATATTCCGTCGTTCACACAACCTTCATTGAAAAACAAAGGGGAGAACCTCCGCAATATATCGTGCTCACACTCGCATGATTTGTTCAATTTTTAGATCCCAAATTGAAGTGTGGAGGCAATCTTTTATGCAACTTAGGGTCATCAAAAAGACTTTTGATTCTCAAGATCGCCGTGAAGCGCGAGAGAAGCGCATACGCCCTTTTAAATGACACTACTTTGCAAAAAAGTTTACAAAACACAAAGTACACATGTTCAATTTTAAATTCCTCAAAGCAATGATGAGTTCGTTTTAAATGCACCAATTGAAATGTGAAGTTGCCTTGTTCAATTTTAATCCCAAATTGAAATCTAGTAAGTATCTAAGATTCAATTTTAACCAACTTTGAAAAGATCAAGTCATTGATTGATTTTAAGCCCAAATTGAAAGGTGAGTTAGCTAAAAACAGAAAAAAAGGGTAGTAAGTGAAAGCTCCAAGATTGTTGAAACAAGCATTAAAAAATGCTTTTTTAATTTTTGGTTTAAAAAAATAATCTCTAACTCCACTTCGCCTTTATTTTCGTTTGATGTCAACCTTCAACTTCAATCTCCAATGTCAACCTTTAACACCTTGCTTTCAACTTTGATGTCAACACCTTGATTACAACCTTGATGTTTCAACCTTGATGTTTGAACCTTGTTGTCAACACCTTGATGTCACCTTAACCTATTCTATTCTATGATGGATTGGTGGTCTCCATGGAGATGTGAGAGAGCCCTTTCCCAACCCTTTTCCAAGCTAAATGAGATAGACAATGAGTTGCTATGAGCTCAAGTTGCCTATAGTTTAGATACCTTCCAAGTGTGTTGTAGAAATGAGAGAAGATGCATTGCTTTTATAGAAGAAGTTGAGAGAAGAGAGGCCAAGTTTAGCCAATGTGGGACTAAATCCCCTCCAATAGAATAGAGCCACTTGGCATGATGGGATTGGTCAAAGCTTGTGCAAGTTTTGGCCAATGTGCCCATTCAAATTTGAAAAATGTCAATAAATGCATGTTGTTGAGGGTTTTGGGGGGAATAATCTTTGTTCAAAAAAGTCAAAGATGAGAGTTATTGAGAGAAAATAGGCTTTTTAATAAATCAATTAAATTGATTTATTGATGCAAGTGGGTGGGTTAGTTAGGAGTTTAGATTTGACTCTAGTTGAGTCAAAAGCTAGAGAATGGTAATTGTGATTTAGAAGTTAATTAATTTAGATTAATTAACTTAGGGGATTTTAGGGATTTGATATTTGATTTGTTTGATTTATTAAATCAAATAAGAAGAGCCTTAGGAACTTAATTAAATAATTTGATTTATTTAATTAAGCTTGATGAACCTTAGGATTAAATCAATAAATTGTCTTAATTGATTAGCAGAAGAATTGAATGCATGATGTTAGTTAAAGCGGAATGCATAATGTTATTTTTTGCATGTCTACAGAGGGAGGATATTTTCTGGAAGAAGAAGTCCGATGTTGAATGGCTTCAGGAAGGGGACCGAAATACAACCTTTTTTCATAGTTTTATCAAATATAGAAGGATGGGAGGTCTTATTCCCACTCTGGTGTCATCGGAAGAGATGCAGTTGTCATTTATGGTCGAGATTTGTATGGAGGCTGTCTAGTTTTTCACTACTCTATTCACTGAAGACTCTACCCTTGTTGCTAATGAGCAAAGTGCTATTTTGGATTGCATTCCTTCTCTAGCTTCTAATGAAATGAATGTTTTCATAATATACCCTATTTTTTTGCCTGTGCTATAAGTGGTAGTGTTTCAAATGAAGAAAAAATTATGGCCCCAAGCCTGGATGGATTTCCTATTGAATTCTTCCAAGAGTTTTAAAAATTTCAAGTTGGTTGTTTTTGAGGTGGTCTAAGAGTCATAGTAGAGTCAATAGATGCTTCATGCCATGAATTCTTTCCCTTATTCCAAAAAGGGAGGGATATTTTTTTTTTTTATCAATTTAGATCCATAGCTCTTTGTATTGTGGTTTATAAAACTATCACTAAATTGATTTTTGAAAGACTTAATCCTTGGCTCAACTCTTTGATATCTTCTCATCAAGTAGGTTTCATGTTTGGAAGGAAATTTTTTGATGGGATTGTGATTTCTACAAAGTCCATTCATTCTATGGAAATTTTGAAGGAGAAAGCCTTATTCTTCAAACTTTACATGGAAAAGGCTTATAATAGGGTTAGATATGCATTCTTAAAAAAGGTTTTTCAGGATTTTGGCTTTTACTAGGAGTGGGTTTATTGGGTTATGAGCTATGTGAATTATTCTACCTTCTCTATTCTTATTAATGGTGAGCCTCTAGAATTTTTTTGGGCTTCTTGGGGCATTCAACAAGGGGCTCCTCTTTCTCCTTACCTTTTAATCATTATGGTTGAGGAGTTGGGCATATTTATCAAGTTCTATTTTAGTCAAGGTTTGATTTAGGGGTAGAATTGGGGTCATAAGATGAATGCTTATTCTCATTTGTAGTTTTTTGATGATATAACTTTGATGGCTATGGCAAGAATCTAGGAGGCTATGAACTTAAGGAAAACTTGTGATACCTATATTCCTTCTTTTGGACAAAATATTAATGAGGATAAGTCCTCAATATTCTTCTTTAATATTTCTAGACTTATTAAGAACAAGATTTCTCGGATTCTTCTATTTTAGATTGGTTCTCTCCTCTACTCTTTTCTTGGGATTTCCATCTTAGTGGGTTCCTAACTCAAAGATCTTTGGCATGACGTTTTCGATATTTTTCCTAAGAGGGTAAGTCATTGCACTTTTTGATGGGTCTCATTAGTTAGGTGCATGACTATTTTGAAGTCTATACTACAAGCTCTTCCTATCTATATATTTTTTGTGTAGGTTTCTCTTTCTGTACTTTTTATGGAGTTTGAGGCCGTTGGCCACCAATTTTTGTGGGTTTGTAATTTGTCTTCTTGAAAATGGAGCCTAGTCAAGTGGGAATATATTTTAAGGCCAAAGTAGGAGAGTTGCCTTGGTCTCAAGCTGATAGGTGTGATTTACCAGGTCTTGGCTACTAAGTTATATATGTGATGGTGTACTAGCCAAGATTAGGATTGATCTAGGATTATCACCATTAAGTAACTTTAGGGGGTGTGCGTTAAGGATGTGCTTGGTATGGAATTTCAAGGAGGGATCCATGATTTGGGAGACTCTCAAAAGAGGGAAAATCTCGTTAAGCATGGTCTCTTTTGGATTTGCAATAGGGTCTTAGATTCTCTCTTTTTCCCCTCTTCAATAGTTTTCTTCATTCTAGTTGAAGTATAGTGTGAAATTTTAAATTGGTGTAGGCTCTAGGTCATGTGGAAGTTGTACGTTGGAAGTATCCACAAGAGTGGTCACTAGGGGGAACTAAGGAGGCTCAGTTCGAGCTTCTAGAATCTTGGTGAATAGAATGTGCAATTCCCTCTTTGGGAAGGATACTCTCTCTTGGGGTCCCTTTCCAAAAGGTAAATTTATTGTGGCCTCGAGCTATCTTGACCTAGCAAGAAAGTTTTTTGGAAGGATGGAGATGCCTTGGTGGAATCAAGTTTGGAGCAAAATTTCCTAGCCTAAATGTAACTTTTTCTTATGGCTAGTTGTTCAAAATATATGTATAACCTAGGATAATTTATGAAAGAGAGATTTTAGTGGTCTCTCTATCTGTGTTCTTTGTAATAATAGTGAGGAAAGTACCTCTAATCTCTTTTTGTTATGCCCTTTTGCTCGAGTGATTTGGCATTTCTATTAGGGGCTTGGAATCATGTCTATGTTCATGCCACTTCTTTGGTTAATTTTTGGGATAGTTTGGGTATGCCTCCTACCCATACTTCTTTCCTAAAGTTTTCTTGGATCCTTGGCCCTTCCCTTATTATTTGGTTGTTGTGGTTGGAAAGGAATATGAGGATATTTCAAGATGTGCAAAAGGGTGTGGCACAAATTTTGCATAAGGCCCTTGACAAGGTTTATGAAATTATTTTTGCAAAATGTGATATGTTGGATGTTGTAGACCCTAGTGATAAGGCTATTATAAGGAATTTGAACTTGGTGGTTGGTGGTCCTAGATACTTGGGTAGAAGAGTTACCCAACATACATATTTTGAGCACGTATAGCTTGCTAGTTTATATTTCCTTTTGTCATATTCCTAGAGAATGGAATTGAACCACCAAAAACATATGCTTACAATGGAATGTGGATTCCCTTACTAGGCTCTTAGGGTTTTTCACCCTAAGGGTTCCTAGTTAGGAATGACACTCTTTCCTCTATGTTGATATGGTTTTGGGTAGGTTCATTCAAAGGAAGGATGATTGATGAAGGTTGTGATAAGTGTGTGTGATGTGTGTGGATAAAACTAAAAGTACAATGATGCTAATCTAAATTTATGCAATAAAAATAAATAAAAACTAAACTAATGCAAACTAACTAAACTATATGCCCTGAATGAGAGTAATTTGGAAAATAACAAAGGAGGACATAAGATGTCTACCTGGAAAAGTGATGTTGTAGATGAATGCTCTTGAGAACCTCTGGAAAATTCTTTAAAATATAAGGACACTTATGCCAAGTGGGGCTACCTAGTCCTCCAATCAGGAAACTGTGCCAAGATAGGTTTCAGGGAAATGTGTACCCAAAAATACAAAAACCTTTTTTCGGGCCTAGCACAGGGACAAGATCACCAATAGGGGTGACCTAGTCCTCTTGTAGCTTTATGAGGAATCAAACTTTGATTTTGTGGGTCTCAGTTGATGTTTCCCTTTTCTGCAACAATCTGTGATAGGAACTTCTAAAAGTGACCTCTAGGTTGTCTTCTTCCTCCTTCTAGGGTTAGAGACTTGGATATGACTTGAGGAGAATGTTGGTACTTCTTGCAACAATTTTTACTTCACGTAATATGCATCAAAATGTACAATCAAATGCATATACCAAGAGAGTATTGGGGTTAGGAAATAGGGGTTTGCCTAAGTCAAACCCCTTTGTAGGTGATTAAACCCAAATGAGATGAAAGCAAAGGAATGTAAGATTGAATGAATAACTCAGTGTAAATTCTTACCAAACCTTTGTTGTTGATGGTCTACAACATGCAAGAGCGTCTCCAATAGAGATATCTTAAAAAACCTAATACTTGTTTGCTTGCTTGTGAATTCTTGGTTGATTGAGCACTTGAGTAGAGAGATGTAAAAAATGAGTTTGGGAGAGCCTAAGAGTGAAAATGAGCTAAGTAGAGGGAAAAATTAAGGTGAAAACTTTTATTTGTACATTTAAAGCCCGAATTTTCCTGAAATGCAACTTGATAGGTTGACCATAGGGTTTAGGAGGCAAGATTCCCATTGATTTTTTATATAAATTTGAGTTTTTTGCCTAAAAGGACTAGGTCACCCAAAATGGTGACCTAGTCCACTTGGGAAAATTTTAGTGGTGGTCGAGAATTAATTTGTGTTTATTGAGATTAATCAGTTTTTCCTCTCGAAACACACTTAGCTCAGGACTAAATATGTATTAAAAGGGCAAATTAACATTGAAAAAGGGTTAATTTAATGGTAATAAGCCTAGATAAGTGTGAAAATGCAACACAACACTTTGTCTTAAGGCCTAGGAATGTGTAAAAGTGTATTATTTAGGTGAATTATGTTCAAAGGGTCCTAGAAATGTGAGGAAATGCATTACAAAACTTCACAAAACCTTAGCAAAACACCGTTAGGTTATTGATGAATTACAAGCTTACAAGGCTGAATCAAGGTAAACAAGGACAAATCCAATGGAAAAGGCCAAAATGAGTGAAAAAGTGCTAAGGTATATAATTTTTGGTGATATAGGAACAAAGTTGCTATATTTCTTTTTGTCATATTCCTAGAGAATGGAACAAAGTGCCTAAGTTTTTGGGCAAGTGGGCTTTAATGTAGGTGGATATGTGGTATGTGGGAGATTGTAATATTCTTCCTCTAGAGTATGTGAGCTATTTGGAAAAATTTATTCTTTATGAGAGGAATTTGTAACTATGCGCTTCTAGGGCCCCTTTGGGGAATCCTTGCTCTCTTTTGGCTAATTTTGTATTGTTTCTTGGATTTCTAATAAAAAATATATTACTTGATAATATTCTTAAAAATGTAATATATTATTCAATAAATTTTTTTATCAAATATATATTGAATTCTTTTAACAAAGAATTCATTAAGAACCATTCAAGCTCACCAATAAATCAAAGGCTCAATTAAATATTAAAAAAATAAAATACAATTTTCAAAACATTGTAAATGTATAATTTTGTTTAATTAATAAAATATAGAAGGAAAAAATCCTCAAATTTATTGATTAAAAAACTAAATTATTTTTTTATTAAAATATCAAATAAAATGTATTTAAATGACATGCTCTCATAACTTTTCCATATGATAGGTAGGGGAGACCCTCAAATTATAGGTTTGAGTAGGAAAGCCTAAATTCTTCAATAGACCCCAATTTTTATGTTTTATGAATTTGTGAATGTTAAATATTTCCTATGTAACTTATTTAAAAATTCTCATCATTATGTATTTTACTATTTGATTTACTGAATTTTTATTTGTACACAATAAAAATGCTATAAAAAAACTCAAATCAACATAAAAAATAAATTATCGCAACAGTAAGACCTAACAAATATTTAAATTTGTACTTAATAATTCTATACACTTTCAACACAATATTAATACTTATATTATTTATAAACATATTCTCATAATAGATATAATTTACAAATTAAATAATAATGTTGATTTATTTTTATTTTATATTAAAACATTAAAATAAAAATCAAACAAAAATTATGAAGAAAAAATGTTCAATAATTTCAAATAGTTTATTTTTAATC
The DNA here is from genome assembly GCA_007115665.2 of Sequoiadendron giganteum. Classification (NCBI taxonomy): domain Eukaryota; kingdom Viridiplantae; phylum Streptophyta; class Pinopsida; order Cupressales; family Cupressaceae; genus Sequoiadendron; species Sequoiadendron giganteum. The sequence goes on along the minus strand of CM021100.1, from coordinate 301,785,720 downwards.
TAAATATATTTCACCAATAGAAACATTTTATTTTTTAAATAATCATTTAAATGGAAGATATAATTTAGAGTTAAATCTTCAATTGCATAATCTATAATAAAATTTAGAATTAGAATGACCATTGTTTGGTAGCTAATTTTCAAGTTTATCTTATTATACTAATATCTTCTCTAATTTAAGGAGAAGAATAATAAACAATAAAATATATAAAAAGCAAAATAAAATTTCAAAATATTAACAATCCAAAATATCATAATTTACTTAAATGATATAGAATTTTTCTTTAACAATATAACATTTAATTTTAAAAAAAATTGAAATTATGAAATTTTGAAAAATATACAAATTATATCTAAATTATCACATTAAATATTAAATAATTTTATGAATTTAATACTGTTAAATTTAATAAGTCTTATAATTATTTCAATGTGTATTCTATGTAATAGTCATTTCAATGTGTATTCTATGTACAAACTTGCGATTGCAATGCTCTTTGATATTAAATGAAATTCATTTAAACCAAAAATTAGACTAACCTTGGAAAAAAATCAATCTAACAAATCCAACTTCAATGATTTTCTAGATATGGTGTGACCAAGATTGAATTTTGAAACAGAGGAGCAAAGAAAACAATATCAAAGAGAATATCATAGAGAATATCAAAGAGAATATAGAAAATGATGATGAGAACAAGTGAAAAATGTCATTCAAATGGAATCCTTCACGATGATTTTAAAAAAATTCAAACACAATTTCGACATCAATTAGATAACTTGACAAAATTAGGCATGTGTTATATTTGCAAAGAATGCTACCTTAGAATGAAATTATTTCACACCTCTCAAAGTGCAGTTTATAATAGATGTCGTCAAGAGAAAGGGAATCATTGATTTTCAGCTTCGTATAATATGGATCCTGGGCAACAACCAAAAGAACTCACGAAATTAACGCAAGTAGAAGAAATGTTGATTGCACGTGTCAGTCCAATATTACAAGTTACCCGTGCAGTCGGTGGTCAGTATAAATACAAAGGACACACAATAAGCTTTCCACAAAATATGGAATATGTTGCAAATTTTTTTCCATGAACAATAAGAGAGCTACCAATCATCATTGTTCGAAGAAGAGATCAACGTGGCACAAATTATAACTTCATAGTAAATAGGGATCATGTGTATAAGGAATTAAAATACAAAGTAGACCATGACAAGTTTTATTCAAATGTCAAAATCAATGAAAATTATCTCAATGATCTCATAGGAAATTCAGATGAAAAAATATTCAACAAATTACAAATAGTGCATTTGGGATTTGATTCTACTTCAAATGAAATTATATTTGCTAGTCCAATCATGGAAATGGATCAAGGAAATATAATTGAGCACACAACATCAATGGATTCTAGAGCACCTAATCCTCGAAGAGAAATGGAATTGATTTAGGAATGGTTTAATAACCCTACAAAAAATCTAGCAGCATTGATTGATTGGCCAAAAATACGTTCATCTCTTATCAATGAATATGTGACTCCAAGATTACTTGATATGGCATTCCCAACATTCTTCCCTAATGGTAAATGTGATTGGTTAGAACCACAAATAAGAACAGTGCATTTGCATGAGTTTATAAAGAATCTAGTGTGTTATAGGGACAATCGTTTTGGTCGGCATCCAAGATTTTGATATTTTATGATGAACATGATAATGACACACCATGCACAACATTCATCAGCTGTACTTTCCAAAAGAAGCTTTCAGGACATGCCAATCACCATCAATGAATTGCGTCAACATATGGAAAACATGCCACAATCCTATCTAGCTGATAGGTTAATGTGATTTGGAACAACATTAAGGGGTACATGACCATATTGGACACAATGTCGTGCAAAATTGATTGGCATGCTTCATCAAATAGGCTCTCCTACAATTTTTTTCACTTTGAGTGCAACAGATCTATTTTGGCCAAATTTGCATGCACTAGTTCTAGGAACATCACCAACTACACCACGAGAGGCTCAAATAAGGAGAAAACAAAATTTTATTGAATATCCTCATATAGTCATGCAGTACATGCATTTACGACATTCCATCTTCATAACATAAATACGATAAAAAGGAATAAAAATTCAATATTTTTCATCTAGATATGAGTGGCAACATAGGGGCTCACCACATGTGCACGGATTCATTTGGATACACGATGCACCAAATACTGACAACTTGGATTGGTCAAATCAAGATCAACGAAAAAGGGCAGAAAGATACTTCAATTCAATTGTTCAAGCATGGAATCCTAGAAAAGATCAACATTAGCAAAACATCTAGGCATGTACAAAATTTCAAAAAATATGCATATCATATATGTCGTAAATGATTTGTAGTTTAACACATAACTAATCAGTTTATTTTTCTATACAATTGTAGGCATTCCAAAAAAATTCTCAACATCCAAATTTTAAAAATACAAGACAACTTGCAGAGATCAATACTAACCATGACTATGAAGAGCTACTAAATTGTATAGAGCGACACATGGTCTGTAGGGAGGGTGCATGCCTACGAAAAAAAAAGGAATAATGGTTTGCAGGTAACAATCTCCATAAGTTAAAATACTTGAATTCAAATCAACAATCATATGTTCCTAAACTAAGAAAAAACATTATGTATTCCTATTCATAATAGGTATAAAGCACCTTGGCCATTAAATATGGAGGAATCCAAATTATATGAAGACATAGAAACAGGTGACAAAAAATTTGAGGCAGCAAGGAATGAAGACAGATTAAACTTACACAATCATTACATATTGCAATTGTGGAGAGCAAATATAGATTGGCAACCTGTTCTTTCCAAACATGCTGCAATCAAATATATTGCAAAATATGAAACAAAAGCAGAAAAAAGTTCAGAAACATACCAACAGATGTTAATGCAACTTGCAAATATGGAAAATCCAGATGACCTGGCTGAAAAAGCATATAGAAGATTTATAACTGAGACTGTCATAGAAAGAGACATTGGAGCTCAAGAGGCATGCCACATGCTACTTGAAATTCCATTGGTAGAGAGTAGTAGGATATTTATCAATCTAAATGTCTCATGTCAGGTCTTCAAACCTGTAAGTCTAAATGATGAACAAAATAATGAAGAACACACAACAAATTTCATCCAAGGATATAAACTAAGGCCTCTATCTATGGAAGATGTTACACTAATTAATGCAGCCAAAATGTGGATATATAATCCTAAGAGAAGGAGAGATAAAAAATGGGAGCCAAGAAAAAAAGCAGTCACTGTTAGAGTATGTCCTAATTTTTTATCCATTTCTCCACGTGAGTCAGATAAATGGATTTATTTTTGTTATTTAGAATTATTGTTGTAAAAACCTTTTCATGATGTCAATAGAGATATTGGTCGCAATGATGATTCAATCAGACAAATTTGCGATTCATTCCATTATAACCCTTGGCACGTGCAATGAATAACAATTGAACAACATCTGGGTGTTTGATAAAATATGCTTAAATGGGACCCAGAGCAACTGTAGGGTGTGGTATAATAGAGCTTTGAAGATGGGGGGAAAGAGAAAATGTGTGGAGCCGAGCTGCTTTCAAGAGCATAGAAAGAATGCTAAAGCTTGGGAAAGAATTGAAAAGGGAGGCTTAGTCCCATTTCTGGAAAAGCTCCATGGTTCTGACGAGAGGATGTTGGACTATTTTGCCAAAAATTGGAAAAATGGTGAGATTGTGTTGTTTGGTAGGAATGTTAAGTTGAATGAGGAAATTATCAATGAGATTACTGGTCTTTCGACTGAGGGAGTGAAATTTTATCGGGACCGTTGGTTCTCTGATGAAGCGGTCATAAGATTTCCTAAAAAAGACAAGGAGAAGGTTAAGTTGGTTAAGGTTTCCAATAGCTACTTTGATGTGGAGTCCATTAAATCGATCTAGAGGAAAGTTTTAAGAGTAATAATGGAGTATATCACGATTGACGGGCGCTTCACCAGGGCGTATGGGTATCACTTTGCCATTTTGAACCATTTCCATCACAAGGTTTGTATCTCTTTACCTTTTTACTTATTCTCTTCTTTGAAGAATTGCCTTGATGAAGTTGAAAGAAACCCTAGGAGGACTTCTATTATTCACCCTTGTCTTGTTAAGCTCATCTATGAGCATTTTCAAAATTTACCTGCTTTGCCTAAAATTGTTGATATTGGGGATTTGGATGATGAGGATACTGAAAGTAGTAGGGTGAACGACCCCATGGCCCATCCTGCTTGTGCCCTTGTTGGTCCAGTGCTCCCCAGTCCCTATCTTGTCGAAATGACCTTATGGATTTTGCTTTGCCTTCATGTACTAATCTGCAGCCTTTGCATGATTGCCCTATCCCGGGTTTTGCCTCGTCACCTTGTCTTAATCCCTAGCCGTCTCCTGGCTGCCCTACCTTGGGTTTGGTCTTTGGTTTTAAAGGTACCTCAGTTACGAAATTAGTCTCGTACTCTGGGAATTCTATGGAAAATCTTTCTGATAAACCTATGGTCAGTAAAGAGTCGGCCCCTGGTGCCCCTACGACTGGTGGTTTTGGGAATACCCCTAATGATTCCCCTAATCAAGATGAAATTAATTCTACCCTGAATAAGCTCATGACTGAGGACATTGTGAGTGTGGTGGAAAATAGTACGGATGGCCTTTTCCCTGTTCTCAAGTGGACCCAAAAGGAAGTCTGGGATTTGAAAGGCCATAATAGAGATCTCAGCAACAGAGTCCTGGATTTGGAGCAGAAGATTAGCTGGAGTCGTAATGAGAATGAAGGATAGGAAACCCCCTTACCAAGGAAAAGACAACATTCACAGGAGGAAAGATTGACTAGGCTCAAGTGTAATCTGTCCAAGATTGGCCAAAATATTAGGGCCACTGTGCAGAATAATCACAAAATTTCTAGGCATAACACCATTATCATCAATGCTATGGTGGAAAAGCTCGAAAAAAATCAAAAGGGCTCGTTGGTCGTGCATTTGGATGCAGACAGAGGTTGCAGCAGATCTGTTGTTGATGGGATTTCGACTCGCACCTGGGCTAATCCGAAGAGGAAGAACCCGATTTCTTCACATATGGTTCAAATTCTCAAGCAGGGGTTACAGGATATGAAGGATGTTGAAAAGGAGACCGAGGAGTTGATGAACACCTTGGAGTAGTGCGGTGGTGTTTGTTTCTGGCTTTTTGGTGGTCCTTTTTTTGGACCCTATTGTCTCTTTGTGTTGTCGTTTCCTTTTTGGGACAGCTGTCTGTTTGTCTGGACTTGTTTTGCTCTATCTTTTGGTGTTTTAACTTTGTGGTTTCAAGTCCCTGTAAAACCTATGTTTTCCTTTTCAAAAACAATTGAACAACATGATGAAAACATAACTGATACTGAAATAGAAGATAGTGACACTCTTCAAAGAAATACTAACGAGCGTGAATGGGAAATACTATCAAGACTAAATTATGGTCAAACTATACAAGTATTAAAAATAGAGATGTTGGGAAGGAGAGATTTTGATAGAGAAAAATATTGTTGTGATGAATATCGAGGTGAAATCTATATGAATCAAGCAATGAACTTCATCGGTGACATGAGAGAACATGGATGCCTCATAAAAAATGAAATACCACAACTGATGGAATACACAAGCCTCAATGACAAACAAAATAAGGCACTCAACGTAATCATGAAATATTAACATAATAATAAAATGAGACACCCTTGTTGATAATAATTCAAGGAACAACAGGGACATGAAAGTCATATCTAATTGGTGCTATTATTCAAGCTATCAAAAATGTAGCATATCCTTGACCTTCTCCTCTTCTATTACTCACACCAACTAGAGTTGCAGCATTCAACATAAGAGAATCCACTGTTCATTCAAAACTCTGAATCCCAATCAAAGATTTTGCTCAATTGGAAGGATCTAGACTCGCAAATTTTCAAGAAGAAATAGAAAACATCAAGTAAATTATAATTGATGAAATGAGCTTCATTGGTCAAAACTTGCTACAAAACATTGATTCTCACCTCCAACAAGCATTCCCACAAAATGCAAATCAAAACTTTGGAGGTAAATATAAATTTGATTATTCAAATTAATTATTTAATATGGGTATACAAAAATAAAATACAATATGGTATTGACAATAATTGTTATCAATGTTCTACCAAGAATATCTATCATTTTTGTTGGAGATTTAGGTCAATTACCTCCTGTTAATGATAGACCGACATATGATAGTAATGCATGAGCTAAGTTGCTATGGGAAGAATTCAAAACTATGATTACTCTAGATAAAATATTCAGAAAAGATCGACAAAACATCAATCAACAAAGATTTCGCCAGCTTTTAACAAATCTAAGAGAAGCAAACCCCACAATAGATGATTGGAAATTGCTTATGAAAAGAACAACTAATACATTATATGCAACAAGCAATCATGACTTCGACAATCAAGTGCATTTATTTTCCACAAATGAAAATGTTAATAAGCATAACAAGAAAATTTTATACTCATTGCAACATCCTATTGCACTTAGTGTTGCAATAAAATTAGGAAGTAGCAATGCACGAGAAGAATGCTCAAATGATGAGCTAGATCTAGAATTATTGATATGTACAAATGTGAGGGTTATGTTAACCTCAAATCTACTAATACATGCAGGCCTTGTCAATGGAGCTTTAGGATATATACAAAACATTGTATACAAACCTAGAACCGGTCCACCAGAACCACCAACATATGTAATGGTTGCATTTGACAGCTACTCAGGGATCACATTTGATGATCATAACCCAAAAAAAATTCCAATCACAACAATACAAAGGGACATAACAAGCCAAATTCCATTAAGATTGGCTTGGGCATTGACAATTCACAAATCACAGGGTTTGACTCTATCAAAAGCTAGTATTGATATAGGACCAAGAGAAAGAATAGGATTGACATTTGTGGCTATATCCTACGTAAAATGCATCGAAGGCTTAAGGATTATGCCACCATTCACATATGAGTGTTATGAAAAAAATAAAAATGGTAAGACAACTTGCCAAAAGAAAGGCTAGGGAAAATAGATTGAAAATATTAGAAGATACTTGATGTAACATGCTTACTTCAATGTTAATGCCATGAGTCTCAAATTCAAAAAAATAATATATGCATATGTTAATGCCATTGCTTTGGCCCATTTCAAAATATATTAAATATGAATTTTCTTATATGATGATGATGCAAGCATGGATCCAACCTACAATCCACATAAGCACCAAGTTGTTTCAAAAAATGAACCTGAATACTTGATGTAACATGCTTAATTTCTTCAATATTTATGCCATGAGTCTCAAATTCAAAAAAAAAAAATTGTGTATCATCATAAGTTTTCTAATATATTCAATTCATCTACTATATGAAAAAATAACAAATTATCAATGTTTCCAATTACTATTCCATTACTTTTTCCCTATTTGAAATCTATTGAATACAATTTCTCTTATATGATGATGATGCAGGCATGAATCCTACAAAATATCAACATAGCCACCCAATTGCTGCAAAAAATGAACTGCATACAACAACAATTCCAATTGCAGCACTCAATCCATACCAGAGTAGATGGTCAATAAAAGCAAGAGTTACTAGAAAGGGTCAACTTCGTCATTTTAACAATGCAAAAGGAGATGGCCAAGTGTTTACTTTTGATTTGGTTGATTCAGATGGTAGTGAAATAAGAGTAACATGTTTTAATGTAGAACTGCAAAAAAATTTTATGAACGCATTCAAATTGGGAAAGTGTTTCTCATCTCAAAAGGGAGACTCAAACCCGCACAAAATAATTTCAACCAATTACACAATGCATGGGAAATATTCCTAGAAATGAATTCAACAGTTGAGTTGTGTTTGGAGGAGGATAGTTGTATACCAAAACAACAATTCCATTTTACATCAATAAGACAAATTGAAAACTTGAAAACCAATTCTTTGGTTGATATCATTGGTGTTGTTCTCTCAATTGACACACCAAACACGGTATTCAAAAAAAATGCCACACAAGTTAAAAAAAAACCCTTCGACTAAAAGACATGTCAGGCTGTATGGTGGAATTAACAATGTGGGGTGATATTTTCAATAAGGAAGGGTGGGATTATATTTGCAATAAGGAAGGTCAAGTCCTCCAAGAAATGTGCAATGTAGGAACTTCTCCCATTATTGCTATAAAAGTTGCAAGAATTAGTGATTTCAGTGGAAAATCAGTGGGAACAATAATGACAACACAAATCCAAATAAATCCAGATCTTCCTAACTCACACAAATTGAGATTGTGGTTTGATACAAAAGGGAAGAATCTCCAACCTTATTCGGTTACAAAGGAAATCTCATCTGCAATAGAAGAAAAAATGTTAATAAATATCTCACAAATACAAGATCATGAAATTGGATACTCTGGTAAACCTTATTAGATACTAATAAAAGCTACCTTATATTTTATTAAGATAGACAATTTTTGATATACAGCTTGCCCCTTGAAAATTGGAGATAGGCACTGCAAAAAAAATTTCAACACGAACGAAAAATGGTCAGTGGTATTGTGGAAAATGTGAACAAGCTTTACCTTAAGAGGATTATAAATATATACTTCAATGCAAAGTGCAAGACCATACATCATTCACTTGGATAACAACTTTTGAAGAAGCGACAGAATAAATAATGGGTGTTACAACAAAGAATTGAAAATTTTGACATGAAGAACAAGATGATGTGAAGTTTGCACAAATTATACAAAAGTCCTTATTCAACAAATACATATTTAAAATTCAAGTCAAAAGAGAGACTTATAATGATGAACAGAGGACGAAATGCACAGTAATTAAAACAAATTTTTTTGATTATTCATCTAAGAGCAAAGCTTTAATGGATAAAATTGCAAAGCTATAGGTTTCACCAGATTCAATTGCTTTAATGCATAATGTTGACAATGTATTCAAACATTTCAAAAAAAACAAAAAATAGTCGATATATCTAAGTTAGTGAATGTCATTTTGATGGGATATTGTTCTTTGATGTTATCAATACTAAATCAAATGAATGATGAAAATTCCTAATTATACATTTATTCTTCTTAATTGATTTTTGTAATATACAACTTGGAAAAATTTCAAATTTGAATGTATACTCTCATATAGAGGGATTGAAATCAATAATGACAAAAAAAATTTAAACAAAAAAATGGATTGCTTTTCAAATTCATATTCATGAAAATGTAACCATTATTCCTCTATACAAAAAGGATCTCAAGAAAAGATAACTCTCAAAAGATTTTACATATATTAATAATAAATATAGATATACTAGTTAAGTATATTAGATACACTACTTTTTGTATCATAAAACATAATAGAAGAAAAAGCACAAAAGAAAAGCTTATCTTATTGTTTTTAATTAGATTATCCGCATGTTTAAAACTTGATATGGCTGATTGTTTGTTGCAGGGCCATTTTATTCAAAGTCTCCCATTCTCCATAAGTAGAGTAGCATTCTCAATACATTCGTCATGTTTTTCTTTTTTGTGTAGTTGTAGGCACACCCTAAACAAATTGCATCAATAAAATACGTTTAAAAATAATATCAGTTATATTTAGATTCTTAATTATTTTAAGGGTTTTTTATCATATCAAAGAAGTTGAAATCTCTTCTGAAAAGAGTTAATTATTATATCTCAAATCAAAATTATTTACAAATATATGGAAGATTGTAATTTATGTTCTAAGTATAAATAGATTAATATTTAAATATAAAAAAGAAAATGAATAAAAAAGAAAAAAAAAATTACAATAATTTAATCTAATTCTATGATCATATTATTCAATTTAATATAATATAGAAAATAAAAATGTAAATTTTTTTAAGTTCACTCTTCCACCACTCCAACTTGACGGCCGATGTAATGAGTATGTTTTTTTCCTAATTACGTACTCTCTTTTAATCTTGCTACTTCATATTCATTGTCATAATTGTTTCTATCTCCTTCACACTTATCACTCATTTTCCCTCTTTTCAATTAGAAATCTTCTTTTAAATTTATGTTTAATTAATAAATATTTTTATTATTAATTATTACGTGCATTTAGTTTATGAGTCTATATTATTTTGTATTATTTTGTAGACTACTTGAAAAGTAGCCGTTCTTTTATTTCTACAATTGTAGGCAAATTCAATCTCAAATCTTGGTGCTAATTTTGCTTTGCCTTTTGTTACTCTTATTTTCATTGCAAAAAGACTCAATAAGGATTTGATAGGTTCTTCATACGTTTCGATGAAACATTATTGATCCTAAGTTCCCACTATTTAGGAATGATATTTTTGATATTTGTATTGCTATCTACAGAAGGCAAGGCTGTAAGTTTTAATCACCTATTTATGGCAGCTTGTATATGGTAATAAGGTCTTTTCTTTATCATCTTTACAACTTCTGATAAGGTTCTTCGATTCATAATATTGACGCTGCATCCTTCATCTACCTTGGGATCTTCTTTCAAGATGGATGAGCCCTTCAGGGTAATAAGCTCTCTAAGCACCAGGCTTCATAGATATATTTTCAGTGAACTTGAAGCCCTCATTGAATGTGCCTTTGCCATGGAACTTGAGATCCTCAATCTCAATTGCAGAGGGAAAAATACCTGTCAAGGCTCGCAGTATATGTCGTCTTCATTAGATCTAAAATGCAGAAGACTTGGAACCTCGGGTTGCTGCTGCATGCTATTATGAATCCTTCTTGATGAACCAATGGGTATACAAATCTATTTATACATCTTTAGTTTATCATCCTTTGTAGGGCTGAATGGCTAAGTTACGAATTCATCTATAAGTAAGCCTGCAAAATGATTCAATTGTCATGATGTTGTCATGAATCAATGGGTAGACATATATATTCATCTTATTCTCTAGGTTTGAATGATTATGACACCATTTTGTCTACTACTAAGTCAGGCTAGATGATCAGAAAGTTGTAATGCTTGTATACCAATAGGTATAGAAATATTTTTATCTTTATGCTCTCTTTCAATGGTGCTCATTGAATATGGTCTGGTTAGATGATTCAAGCAGTTGCAATCTGTCATGTCTCTATGGGAACTAGTTTCTATATCTCTTTCCCTCTAAATCTGTAGATGTCTTGGTTGCAAAATTTACAAAAAATGGATTCGAAGAAAAGGCTTTAGAAACTCATGAGCAAATGGTGGTCTCAGGGGCATACATCAAAATATTAGTCTCAAAAATTAATGTGAAGAGCAAAATGTAGGTCGTAATGCTAAACAAGACATGCAACTCCACATGTGGAAGCCATGCAGTTCATTTAGGGACGTGGCGTTCCTAATAACTATTTTCGAATACCCACTTCATATTTTTCTTGTAAAAGGATATTCAAGTCGAGAAGAACAAGAAAAAAACCAAAAGCATTGTGCAAAGATCAGGACATTTTAGGATATTAAATCAAAGAAATGTGGAGTCATAGAATCTCAGTCAAGGTACGTGGATAGTCTTAAAAATGTGGAAGCATAGTCAAGCCACGCGAACCATTGCAAGACACCACGCATCTGAACTACAATTTTACTTTAGTGAATATTGTGTGTGCATATACTCATTGTACCAAGGGTTCCACTTTTGTAAACTCCACAAGCCTTCAAGTTTTAAGGGTTTCACATTTGTAGAACTCGAAGCTTTCCATTTTTATTTTATAACATTACACATAAAGCCCATTAGACTTTAACTCAGATTTTTTTAATCCGGATATTAGAATATCTCATAAAATCTTTTTGCCCAAAACAAGAATTAGGAAATATTTAGTGGGAAGTGTTTTGGATTATAAGAAATGGTTTGTCAAAACCTTCTCAAATAAAGATATATTCTATAAATTTGGTTATAATATCAATCATGTTATGTGCTATTATAATATATATATATTTTTTGTTATTTATCATGATTTAAATTCAAAGTAATGGCAGGTTACATCTAATTACATTCATTTTGGAAATTGTAATTATCAAGTATCTTCAAAGACATAAAATGATTAACATATATAGAGATACCAAAAAAATCATATATAGAAAAGTGAATAATTGTAGGCAGGTTTGAATAGTTGGCCTTGCATACATGATAATCAAAACTAAGAAAATAAATTAAAATGAAAATGGAAAAGATATTATAAATTGAAAATTGATAGTTACTTCTTATACTTATGTACTTATGTTTTCATTTGTATTCTTCATGAATTAAATTTTACATTCATAGTAACATTCGGTCTCAACATAGATTTTGGTAAAGATATTTCTCTTACATACATGATAATCAAGCGTTTAGATCTATATAATGAATATAAAAACACTAGCTTATAAAATTACTTCTTATGATTTTTAATAGAATTCTTATATAAGTATAAATTAAATTACATTAATAGTTAAAAGATTTATGTGGATGTGCAATTATAAATTAGATCTTAATCTAAGAAATTCAATGTAAAATACATAAGGTGTAGTTAGCTCTAGGTTCTATGATAAATAGTTGATGAAGATTTTAAAATTTACCTATATTATATTTAAGAACATGACGTTTTTATCAATGCATTGCTTTAGATTTTGTATTATGCATGTAATCTATCATAGGTCAAGTTTGTACTTCTAGGTCACTTCTACATCTATAAATTCATTATTCGTTGTGTTGATCTAATCTTGTTAATTTTACACTCTTGCTCTTTGAATAATTTAATTCATCTCCATTTGTTTTACTATCTTGATTGACAATATTTCTGCATAGCTTAAGTGGGTTGTTGAGATCACTAAAGAAATATTCTCTTGGATCAAACCACAAAAAAATAGTTTTTACAATCAACCAAATGATCAACAAACAACACACCCTACAATGAATATGTAGACTTTGAGTCAATTTAGTGCACCTAACCAAAGCATTCTCCTAACATCATTACTCATTAAATGCTCTAGGATGAGATGATCAAATGTGATGCCTAGATAATATAATGAATGCAAACTAATGTCTTTGTCAACTCATATGGGCTAGTGTAATGGGAAAAAGTAAGACAATTTTAAAATTTGAATTTTTGAAATTTATGGTTAGATTTGTAGATGTGTGATCAATCTTCCACTCATAGACATGACCTAAGATGATGAAATTCCTAAGGGATGGATGTTTAATCATTGAGATCCAATAATGTTGTCTATATAGATGGATGTGTAGAAATAGATCAAATATAAATAAATTTATGCAAATGTGTGTATATAGGGATATGTGAAAGTCAAAGAAATGAAACCAATATCACACAAAAGTATGTCATTTAAATAGATATATAAATATGTTGAATCATTTACATAAAATAATCACATAAATATGCAAATTCAACCTTTACACACATATAAATTTTGAATTATAATTATATGTAATATAAAATAAAGATTTAAAATATACAGTAAATTATTATCTAAAAGTGGTAAATTTGAATAAAAACTTAATTGTTATTGAAGTTTTTAATCAAGTGTTGCTTAAAATATATAAAGACTTGATTTAAATTTTTCTACTTTTTAATGAGTGAACATTGTGGATAGCTCATTTAATTATATTGTGTTTTAAATCAATTTATTTTTAAAAATAATAAAACAATCATTGTGTTCTATTAAAAATACAAATCATTTTGTTTCATTCATGTCTGGATCCTTGTAAGTGGATGCATAGTTTATTTGAAGCTATCACTTCTCTATTGAGATGTCAATTGAACAAACAACATCATTTGCTAAATGGCCCATCAATTGACCTCATGTACTACACAAAATTATAAACAAAAGTAACAAAAATAGACCAAATTATTTTATAACTGACCTTCCACACCTCTTCCGCATACCCATTGCACACCAAGGTGAAATTGCTAGTTTTAATTCATTTAAAATTTTACAAAAATAATAAAAGTTGTTATATTTTAATTGAATATAAAAACTTATTTTGTTTCTTAAGAATATTATAACATCAAATCATTTATTGATTAAATAATGGCATATTGATTAGTTTTTATTTTATATAAAACAAATGAAATAAAAAAATAATAATAATGGAGAAAAAATATGTAGTCATTTCAAATAGTCCTCCTTATCTAATAATTGTCATTAATAAAATAGAAACATTTAAAAAAAATAGAATTTAAATAGTTGACATAATTTAGGAGTTAAATTTTTAAGCTCACAATCCACCAATTAAATTTGATACATAAAAGGATCATTTTTTAACTAAATTTCAAGTTTATCTATCTTTTGAATTAATTTAGGTGCTAAACCCCTTAACTAACAATTGTCTCTAACAAAATAGAAACATTTAAAAATAATAATCATATTTAGATAGTTGACATAATTAAATTTCACAATCCACCAATTAAATTTGATACATAAAAGGATCCCAACAATTAAATTTGATAGATAAAAGTTTGATATGAAAAAAGATCCCATCAATTGAATTTGACACATTAAAAGATCATTTATTTTTACCTAAATTTCAAGTTTATCCATTTGACAAAATTTAGAAAATAAATTTTTAAGTTCAGAACCCATCAATTATATTTGATACATACAAGAATTATTTTTTTATCTGAATTTCAAGCTTATCCCTTTTTCTAATTACTTGTCAATTTTACAAAAGAATAAGAAATTGAAAAATATGTAAAAATTCAATAAAATTTTCAAAATATACAATTCAAAACAACAAAGTAGAATGTATGAATATTCAACTAACTTTCAACAGTTGGATCATTTGGTGGAGCTTGATAAGATCATTTAATACCCTTGCTTTGCCCTTGCTTTGTAATTTTTCTGGTTTTAATAAAAAAATTACCCCTCCTTGATGTTCAGATGCATAAATTATCTTCAAATGATCATATACCATATTTTTTTTTAATTTCTTATGAGATTGAGTCTTTACTGGGATGTTATGAATTTGAAGGAGAGATTGAGAGTCCCTTCAGAATAATAAATACAAAATTGTCTTAAAAAAAGATATATAGAAAAAGCACCATCAAAAACTATTTTTTAAATGGATTCGATGCTGTAGAAGAAAACGCTATCACTATGTGATCATAAAGTACTGTGGCTCATACGTTTCAAAAGAGCTGCTGGATTGTTGGTTGCTCAACGTTTGTAGCATCAGCAAAATCCTCTTTTCCTTCAACTTCATCAAACACTGTTGTTCAGTTCACTCTTAGTAATTTTTAGATTGCAGTGGCTAATTTTTGGATTTAAATCACTTATATTGATAATTTGAAGTTGAAGAGGAGGATTATTAAGACATGCAGATGATCCATACATGATTTGATCGACATTGTCATATGCAAGAGGGGCCTCATATATGATATCGAAGGTGCCAAGCCAGAGGCACCTTCCTCAGCCCTCTTTTGTTCCGCATACATCTTTTTCTTGACCTCTTCTGATCTGCTCCTTTTCTTTCATATTTCTCACATGAATTCAACTGCTCACAGAGAAACCAAACTACCTTCTTGTTTTTAATTAGATCATCAAAGGAGGGATGAGGAGAAAACATTCCAGTAGTATCAGACTCCATTCAAAATCTTCTGCAACTCACCTCACTAACTTCTTACATAACCAAATTATTTATAGCGCAGTAAACAGCACTTATAAAGACACGTAGAGTGATGTCGTGTAGAGATTTGCAGAAATATAATGACAACTTATAAAATGCATGTGCCACTTATAAATTTATGTGACAGGTATCATATGGCCTGCCACAGGTATTTGTCCAGCACAAAGCATAAATTAAAATAAAATTCAATAAATCCTCTTTCAAAATATGTTTCTGTAAATTCGTAAACTTTATGCTATTTAATACTGGTTTTCATAACATTTTATTATAAAATAACCTTTACCGTCTGATGTGAGAACCCTGTGATGGGTAATGTAAATATTTTAGTATACTAATTGTTTCTTAATGTTGATAAGTGATCAGACTTGTATAGGTCTTTTCTTTTGTTTTCATCTGTAATGGAGGAGAAGACTTATTGGATTTTTCTTGGGCCGTAGCTGAATTGCAGGTTGTTTTATTTCTTGTTTTTGTCATTGGCATTTGAAATCAAAAAACATTCACGACAATACACGAACCAAATATTTAATTTAGTGGCATGCTATGTTATTTAAGGCCAACTTAAAGCAGACCTCCAAACTTGCAAACAGTATACACTCATACGTAGATTTTCAAATTTCTATAGGTTTGCCAATAAGAATTATTTATGTACATTAATTAGAAATGTTTTATTGTAGTGGAAAATTCAATAATATTTATTTAATTTATAATAAGTTAATATAATATATTAAATTTTAATTATTTAATTTATAATAAACTTTAATGTTATTATTATTATAATTAACAATAATGATATTCAAAATTATCATCATAAATTAATCTTAATAATAATTATTTATTATTAAATAATTAGAATTATAGGTAAAAGTTTATAATAAGTTAATAATAATAATTAATTTACAATAATCTATTATTATAATAAGTTGATATAATATATTACTAATTAATAATTTAATATAAAAAATAGTTTTTTATTATTAACTTTAAATAATTAATATTAATATATATACATTATTTATAAATTTATTATTAATAATTTACAAATAATATCTCTAATAAGTTAACTTTAATAATAATAAAATTAATTTGTTAATAACTATAATAATATTTGGTTCAAATAAAGTTAATATTAAACTTAATTAATTTATCATTAGTATTAGGAGTAAGGATAAGGTTAGGTTAGCATTAAGATTAAATTAGGTGTCAATAATTATTTTGATTAGGATTTAATTAGGATTATGGTTAAGGTTAGGGTTCATTAGAAGATCTAAGAGATAAAGAGACAAACACATGAACTATATTCAATATTGTATTTACTCATAATTACATTAGACAAACAAGGTGTACATATATAGTAGTGAGAGAGGCAACCAACTTTCACAAAATGAGGATAGGACTCCTCACACATGGAATGGTAGCAAGTTGCCTACCACAAATGAAGGAAGAGGTGTCAAAAGTAATTTGACAACTCAATGAGAAAGAGTAAATGGGATTACACCTCCATGATAGTGAGTCAATGATATATTTAAGTAGGCTTAAGTAAGCCAAGAGTATGCGTAAAGTGCAATATATATACTAACACTCTCCTTAAGCATATTTTATGTTGGAATGAATTAAATGGACCCTAAAACTAGTCTCATAAAGTAAGGGAACCATATTTACAATGCAAAAGAAATGTCTCTCAACCATGAAGCCCAATATGATAACCAAGTACAATGCAATCTCTTAAAAGTGGAGTAAAAAGAAAAAACCAAGAAAGAAATTAAAAAACCCCGTCGAGAAAAGAGAATTAAAAAGAATATAAGCCCTTTTAAAATATGGTAAGAACATATGATAGAGCTCATGGAAAATTTTAGAGATAAAATTTGAATATGATTGGTGTCTCCTTGATGCATGAAGGTTGCAAAGAGAAATCCTTCATGCCAAGTAACTTGTGTTTTTGTCCCTAACTTTAGGGATTGTAATGGTCAAAAACCATCTCACAAATAAAATAAAAATTTATAAAGATACGGTTTTGTTGGGAGGCTTCTTGCAAGAAGTTGAAGGCCTAGACACATCATTGAGCACACCAATGATTCTAAATGGCATCATTGCAACCAATAGTAGAGGGTTTCAGGACTTCTTGTGCCAGATTATGGTGTCATCCAAAGGAAATACTGCCTTGCAAATAATAATGCGAGGGTTGAATGCGCTTGGCATGGCAACTGGCAAATTCCAAGCATCCTTTACGCAGGTCTCAACACCCACCAAACCTCATAAACAACTTTGGAATCCTCCAAATAGTGCTGAACAAAGGGGAATATGGTGGTCGCAAACTATTCACACCTGCTTGGAGATCTATCACCTGAATTATAGTTTTTGCTTTGATTTGACACTTTTATGATCTGCAAGACCTGCATTTTTAGTTGGAAAGATAGCTAACTTGTAGGAACCTATCTGATTTTGGTTTCTACATAGTCTCTATGTTTAAAAGATACTTTTGTTTTCATAAAAATCCATGCTAAGATGACAAAGAAAGTGACTGATAGGCTTTGAAACTCTTTGTTATAAAAGTGTTAAAATAGAGTTCAAAAGCACTAAAACAAAGTTGAAAAGTGTTGGAACATATGACAGATGTGCTATTGTAGTGGAAGCTTTAAAACAGTAATCCTAAGTGCTAAAACAGTGCTTGGAAGTATTATTTTTTAGATGCGCTAAAATAGTTGACAGAAGCACTAAAACAGATGATGAAAGTGCTATTTCAATGGAAGCGCTAAAATAGATACCGAAAGTCTTGAAATAGATATCCAAAGCGCTAAACGGAAGGTGAATGATTTTAAGACTCTTTATTGTAAGACTTGATTTGGCCTAGTGGAATATTCGATCATTGGTTGTGGGATGTAGGATTGGCGTATTGGTTGAATATGATTATTATATTGTGTAGGGGCTCTCCTTTGGAAGAAGGCTCATGAATAAAGAGGTTTCATGACGTAATCCCTAGTATAACCTCTGGCAAAGTCATGATACCTATGTACGAAGGTTCGGTGTTGTAAAAAAATTCTTTTGACTCTGATATAAGAAATGCCTTCTTCTTAAAATATCTTGGTAACCAAGTGGTTGCTTGGGTTTCTTGACCTCGATGGTCTTTTTGACAAAAAAAAATAATTTCCAAGCTCGAATCATGAATTTCTCTGATTTGATTTGATTTTGATTTTCTAGATGATCTATTATCTAAGTTATTTGATTTGAAAACACAACAAGCAAAGTGTATAATATTTTTTTTAGTCCTAAAATCTAAAAAAATAGTGTATATTCAAGAACCATGGATGGTCCTTATTGGTTTTCACTGGTTTGATTTTAACAAATATATGCTTCAGATAGACTCACTCTTAAAGTCAAAAAGGTCATCATTATACTCAACATCCCACATCTTAAAATTGTGTTGACTCACATAGCCATGTCACCCCCTAGAGGGTTCTCGTGTTTTTGTCCTTTCCAGGTGCATACTCAAAGTTGGATTTCTCATCCCTTGAGCATATGGTCCTTGACAATTATATGGTGAGTGTCTTGGGGGAAAATTCTTCCCTCCCCTTGCACTGTGAGTATTACAATGTCTGATTACTGACTCGGCTAGATAGTATGCTATGGTTATTAGATAGTTTTTCTGTGTGGTGCAGAAAATGATAAACTCCCTCAGGAGACCTCCCAATCTTTAGAACAAATATTTTTGGGATGATTATCTTGCAAACTATCGTCAAGATGGAATTTCATCAACAACTTGAATTTTGATTAGAGTGGGTTGAAATACTTGGCTTTAGGCATTCCCACTTAGGTCATTCCCATAGGGTGAGTACTTTTTCCCACTATGGCGGGCCTTCTAAAGGAATTAACAAAGCGTCAATTGCATGAAATCAAAGGATGAGTCTGACACTTTTATCACATAGTTAAGGGGAGAGCATAAGCCTATTCACCACACAAACACAACAGATAATTATTTGTTTTAAGCCCAAAAGACAAATTTTACTAATCTATGTGAAGATTTTGCTTCACAAAAGTCATGGTGTCAAATTTTAATTGATATAGAAAAATTGTGATGGTTACCCTAGGATTGATAAATTTTAAACTAAGTGACTACCATAGGATTGATAAATTTTAATCTAAGTGACTACCCTAGGATTGGTAAATTTTAATCCAAATGCATCAAACTAAAATTATGGCTGTGGTTCCATCAGATCTAGGTAAACAAATACAAAAGTGCTAAAAAAGTAAATGAAAGCACTATAGTTTTTACTAGATGTGCTATATTTGAAAGCACTGAAATAGAGCTCGAAAGCGCTAAATTTTTCCATGGATGCACTATATCATCTATACTACAGATGGGTGACCGATGCACTGAAATAGTTCATGTGAGCAATATGGTTTTCTTGTTAACCTCCCATAAGTGCTAAAACTTTCGACAGATGCGCTATAGTTTAGCGAAAGAGCCGAAATAGAGAAAAACAATGCCATAGTTTTCCACGGATGTGCTATAGTTTTTGACGGAAGTGCTAAAACAAAACACGCTGAAAACCTACATGTCACTTTTCAAAAAAAAATGCAAAATATGGGGTTACAGCACCATGGTGGGCACCAAATTGTAAGTGTGAAATATGTAAGAATAAAAACAACTTAAAATACTTCTTAATTAAACATTGTATCAAAGATCAAGCAAATAGACTAACTCAAAGCAATAATCTACTAAAAGTGTCTCATTGTCTCCTATCTTTAAAGATTTATTAAGCTACAGTTCTTTCAGATTAAATAAAACACTATGACTATTAAAATGATAATCTAAAGAATAGAATTATGCTAGAATGCAATGATGATATCTAATTGATAAATGAAACTACTGTAAGGGTATGTGAAAGATCATGATGGGCCAAAAAGTAGTGATATGTAAGTGATATGATGGCCCATGTGGCTGACGACTTTTGTTTTACCCAAAATAGATGAAACAAAAAGATTTTTCAAAGGAGATTCTCATATTTCCACCAATATAAATTATTTTTTACTTTGAATTTAATAAATTATTATTATTCATTTTCTATTTGAATTACGACTAAAGTCTTGATTGATAGGGTGATTAAAAAACATCTATAGCTTTCAAATGGTATCACACTTTTTGAATTCGAAAGATGTGTCACATTCTATACTTTGCATACTATAGGATTAAAAAGATAAAAAATGAATTTCATGAAGTTTGGACCAAGTTAAGGTGGTTAGACATACATGTTTATATTTTCTTAAAATTATAATAAAAATTTCATAATTAATTATTTACGTGGAAACAAATTACAAAAAAATATGCATCACATCGGGACCTGAAAACTAATGGATGAATCTAATGTGTGAGCGATGATATGAAATTTTATTTTTTTTGCTTGATGGAATGCTGAATGCTTGAATGTTGAATGCTTGAATGTTTTTCTTGCAGAGTAAAATTGCACAAAATTTAGAATAAGAAGGATTGATGGAAGAGGATTGAGAGATGGATTTCCAATTTGTCTCCAAATCTTTCCGTAATGTTTGAATCAATTAATTTAGACATATTTTTTATATAAATTAGACATAAGACATCTAATTTGATTTTGAGTAAATATAGAGGAATATTGTTTATGCTTTAATTTAAATATTTTGATTTATTTAAATTAGTGAAAAAGGGATAAATAATTTAATAAAACAAACTATGAAATTTTTTTATTAAATTAAAATAGAAAGATAATTAATCAAATAAATTGTATTTAATTAATAAATTATATTTTAATAATTTACAATCACTAATATAATTTAATAAACTTTATAAACATCTAGACAAACTAAAAAATTCTTCCATCACTTTAACTTGACCATTCATGTAATAGTATGTTTTTATCCTTATTTTTTACTCTCTTTTAATCTTGTTTCTTCATATTCATTCTCGCCATGGTTTCTATCTCCTTGGCACTTATCATTCACCTTTCCTTTTTTCAATCAGAAATCTTCTTTTAAATTTTTGTTTAATTAATAATTTATTTGTTAAAGAAAATAGTTCTTTTAATTTATTATTAGCATTTAATAAAAAATAATAAGAGATATTATATTTTAATAGATTATAAAGATTTATATTGTTTCTTAAGTATATTATAATATTAGATATTATTTATAATTAAATAATGACATATTAATTTATTTTTATTATAAATTAAAAAATAAAAATAAAATGTGAATAAGAATGATGAAGAAAGAATGTCTAATCATTTCAAATAGTCTCTTTTAAGAGACAAAATATAAATATTTAAAAGAATAATTATATTTAAATAATTTACATAATTTAGAAGCTAAATTTCTAAGTTGACAATCCAACATAAAAGTATCAGTTTTTTTAATTTAAATTTCAAGTTTATCCCCTTTTCTAATTCCTTGTAAAAAGTATATATATAAAACAAATCAAATTTCCAAAATATTGAAAATATCATGAATATTCAACTAACTCTGATTGTTCACTACAACTTAAAAAATGTGATACTAAAATCATAAAACCTGGAGATGCATTAGCTATTTTCAAATGAAGAAGTAAAATATTATATTTATTTTTTATTTTTTAAAATTATCAGTTTATGAATTAAAATTGTAACAAGAGATTCAGTCTCTACTCTGATGTTATCCTTCCACCAAAATAAATATCAAACTTTTCTCTAAAAGAAGATATATAGAAAAACCATCATCAAGAACTTTCTTCTATAATCCATTCCATGTTGTGGAAGAAAACGTTATGACTATGTGATCATAAACTACAGTGCCTTATACGTGCCGCTGGAGTGTTGGTTGCTCAGCGTTTGTAACATCAGCAACATCTCGTCTATATCAATGTCATTCAGTTCACTATCAGTAATTTCTAGATCGCACTAGGTACTTTCAAGACCGGAGGACTGGTCTGTAGTTAGATTTATATCACTTATACTGATATTTTGAGGTTCCATACATGATTTGAGTGGCATTGTCATATGCAAGAGCAGCCTCATGGGTGATGTCAAAGGTGCCAAGCAAGAGGCGCCTTTCTTTGTTGGGCTCTCTGATTTCTGCTCTCTTTTATCTAACAGACACCTTTTTCTTGAACCCTTCCGAACTGCTCTTCTTTTTCTCCCATGAATTCAACTGCTGCACAGAGAAATAAAACGACCTTATAGTTTTTAATTAGATCATCAGAGAAGGGATGAGGAGAAAGCATTTGAATAGTATCGATCTCCATTAAAAATCTTCTGCAACTCAACTGACGAACTTCTTGCATAATCAAATTATTTATAGGGCAATAAGCAGCCTTTATAAAGACACGTAGGTTGCTGCCGTGTAGAGATTTGCAGAAATATAATGACAACTTATAAAATTGATGTGCCACTTATGAATTTGTGTGACAGGTATCATATAGCCTGCCAGAGATATTTGTCCACCACAAAGTATAAATAACCTCTACTGTCTATGTCAGAACCCTGTGATGGGTAATGCAAATATTTTAGTATACTAATTGTTTCTTGATGTTGATAAGTGATCAGACTTGTATAGGTCTTTTCTTTTGTTTTCATCTGTAATGGAGGAGAATTCTTATTGGATTTTTTTTTGGCCGTAGCTGAATTGCAGGTTGATTTATTTGTTGTTTTTGTCATTGGTATTTGAAAAGCGTGGATTAGAAACCGTATGGTATCAAATTTGGAAGACAAAATCACTCACGACAATACAGGAACCAAATGTTTTTATTTAGTTGTATGCTATGTTATTTACTGCCAACTTAAAGTAGACCTCCAAGCTCACAAACATTATACACTAAAATTTACATTTTGCAAATTTCTATAGGTTTGCCAATAAGAATTATTTATGTGCATTAAGTAAAAATGTTTTATTGTACTGGAACATTCAATACTATTTTTTAATATTATTATATGTTTATATAATATATAAAATTTTAGTTATAATTATTAACTATTAAATAATGACGGTGAGGTCATAAATTGGAGATCTCATACTTAATATAAATTCTCAACAATTACATCTCAAGGGATTTGAACTTAAAGAATAACAACGCAACAACTCAACCATCACACCATGCCATAATAATTTTATTGTTTTGTGTTTATAATAATATATTTATTTTGTATCATTTTATATAATTTAATTATATAACCACAACAAATTTTCAATTTTTTAATTTTTTAATTTGGAGTTAATTGCATTTTATGTACTACTATTGTTATGGAAGAAAATCTATATCTACATGCAATACAATCAAACATAAAGATCATAAGATCTCAATTTGAAGTCCAGTCTATGATGTTGTGTCAAAAAGTGTATGGTAGAACTATATGCAAAGCTATGAAAATATATAGAGAAGCTTGAATGTAAAATATTATGTTGTCCCTTTGTAATATATATTATATTCCTTAGCACATAAATACACAACCAAACAATATTGTCCTCTCTTTCTTTATTGTTTGGCTTAAGATAGAATTAAGTACATTGCATTGTTGGAATTTCATCCAACTCGCACGTCTTCATCGTAATCAAATCCGGCAGTCAAACTCAGCTCTTACCGTCCTACCGCGTCAACCCAGTCAATGGCCTGTGGTATCACAGTGTTTACCGCTCTACCAAGCCTTCCTTTTCACTCACCGCAGTATCGCGGTTAAACCACATGCAGTCAAGTCTTCCTTCATCCTGATGTTTACCGCGGCCATCGCGGTCTCAACTTTCCTCATCGGCGGTAGCGTGGTGCCTGGCAGCTTCGGTTAGTAGACCGTCAGTTGGCGGTTACATTGGCCACCACGGTCTGTTTCTTGACCACAGTGGTAGAGCGGTAAACATCTTCCCTGCGTACGCTGGTAGTTACCGCGACCACCGTGGTCTAACTTTTAACCACGGCGGTAGCGCGGTAAACCCATCATGGTCAGCTGTCACTGTTACCACAGCCACCACGGTTAGATCTTTCCCCACTTGCGGTAGCGCAGTAGTCAATGATCGTTGACTTTTTTGTTTACTTCGGTGCGCTCGGTGGTGGATTCCACGTAGGCTTAAAAATGACATTTTGATTGGGTGTTGTGTAATGTATAAGGATGATATTAAACCTTTTTAGACCATGCTTAGGACATGTATTAAGTCGATAGGACTTTGGTTAGGTCGAATATGTTGCTGGCATTTGCATGACATTTATGTGGTATTTATTTTTTTATGTGGATCATTTTTCTATAAGTACTGGTCATATATTTTGTAATCGACAGATAGAAGAATATAATATAATTTTTCTCTCAAGCAACAAACTTTTTCATGGCAGTTCTGAGTTAGATAATTTACGTGTTTATATCTCTGCTTTATCCTTCATGTGGTATCAGAGTTGTAAGGTTAAGTTAGAGAAAGTCTGTAAATCATGGCAGCAAGCACAAGCTTGAGTAATCCTCAAATTCCACAATTGAATGGAAAGAATTATGACTACTCGTATGTAACAATGAGAGCTTTATTATGTTCACAAGACTTATGGGAGTATGTAGAAAATGGGTTTCTAAAACTAGTAGATGCAGCAGCATACAATGCATTGACACAAGCAGATAAAGACTTGTTGAAGGATAACAAGAAGAAGGATTCAAAGGCTCACTTCTTTATTCTAGAAAGTGTGCATGAGAGTACCTTTCCTAGAATATCAGCCACTACTAAGTCTAAGAAAGCATGGGACATATTACAGATAGCATATCAAGGTATGGACAAAGTCAAAATTGCAAAGTTGCAGATACTGAGAAGAGAGTTTGAGACTCTATTTATGAAAGAGAATAAGTCTATAGATTCATATTTTACTCAGATAATGGGACTGGTAAACTAGATGAGAACACATGGATAGGCACTAGAAGATGTCAAGGTTATAGAAAAGATTTTGAGGAGCTTACCCACAAGATTTGAGACAATTTCAATCACAATAGAAGAGACAAAGGATCTCACACAATACTTAGTTGATGAGCTATATGCCTCACTTATTTCACATGAGCATAGACTAAGCAGAACTGCAAACATGTCATTGGAGCATGCATTCAAGTCACAAGCTTCAATCAATCAAGGAAGAAGCAGAGGTAGATCAAATTATAGAGCAAGAGGAAGAGGTTTCAACAAAAGTGGAAGAAATAATCAGTCAAGTTCAAGTGGTAGAGGCAGCATCCAAAACACATCTCAAAACTTTCCTCAAGGACAAAGGTATGATAAATCTCAGGTCCAATGCCATTATTGTAAAAAGTTTGGTCATTACATGAATGAGTGTAGAAAGAAACAATATGAAACAGGTAAACAAAATGCAATTTTTTCTAGAGAGAGTCAAGATAACAGACCTGATAAGAGTACTATGTTTTTAGCATGTAATGTAGCTCAAGCTAGTGAGAAAGAAGTTTGGTTTTTAGATTCAGGTTGTAGTAATCACATGATAGAGAATTTAGAGTTATTCACAAGTCTAGTTGAGAATATTAAGTCAGATGTCACCTTGGGAAATGACAACAAAGTGTCAGTAAAAGGAAAAGGGAATTTTAATATTCTAACTAAGCAGGGGGAGTAGAAATATATTTTTGATGTTTACTTTGTACCTAGCCTTAAACACAATTTGATGAGTGTAGGATAGTTAATTCAAAAGGGTTATAGAGTGTATTTCAAGAATGGTTTATGCACTATTTTAGACAAATACCCAAGTGGCCAGTTGATTGCAAAAATTCACATGACAAACAATAGAATGTTTCCCTTGAGAATTCAGCTAGCTTTGAGCACAAACTTTGCACAAGCAAAAGAGGAGTCAAATGTTGTTCAAACTATATTTCAAGAAGAAGTAACAGATGACAATTGGCTTTGGCATTTAAGTTTCGGTCATTTAAACTTTGGAGGTCTGAATTTACTTCATAGGAAGAACATGGTAAAAGGAATTCCTCTAATTAAAAAACCAGAGAGTGTTTGTGAGGGGTGCATACATGGAAAGCAACATAGAGAGTCTTTCCCAACAGGGAAATCCACTAGAGCAAGAGCCCCATTGGAAAAAGTTCATTCAACTTTATGTGGTCCAATGCAGACACCTTCAATAGGTGGTAGTTTCTATTTTCTGACATTTATAGATGATTATTCAAGGAAGACATGGGTGTATTTTCTGAAATAGAAGAGTGATGTGTTTGGTTACTTTTATCAATTTAAATCTTTAGTTGAAAAATAGAGTGGTTGTTTCAGTAAAGTTCTGAGAATAGATAGAGGAGGTGAATATATTTCAAGAGAGTTTCTAAATTTCTACAAAGAACATGGAATACACAAACAATTCACAATAAGATACACACCTCAGCATAACGGTGCAGCTGAAAGGAAAAACATAACCATAATGGAGATGGCTAGAAGTATGTTAAAAGCCAAGCACTTGACAAATGAATTTTGGGCTGAAGCTGTATCTTGTGCAGCATACATCATGAATAGATGCCCTACTAAAACTGTGATGAATATAATTCCTGAAGAAGCATGAACTGGTAAGAAGCACAGTGTCTCACATGAGAGTTTCTGGTTGTGTTACATATGCACATGTTCCTGATCAGTTGAGAAGATAACTTGATAACAAAGGAGATAAATGTATCTTTGTTGGATACAGTGAAGAATCCAAAGCATACAAGCTATTTAATCCTTCAACCAAGAAAGTAATAATCAACAAGGATGTTCAATTTGTTGAAGATGAAGCATGGGATGGAAGCAAAGAAAATATAGTGAATGTTACTGTCAATATCCCACAAGATGAGAATGATAATATTGTTCAAACTAATGTACCTGTAGTTCCAAATCAACCTCAAGCAAGTGGTCAACCACAGACACCAACAAGCAATACTAGAGCAGCAACCAGAGGTCTACAGACACCTTCCACAGCAAGAATTTCTGGTGCAGGACCTTCAAGTCCACATTCTGCAGATTCAAGTGATTTATCAAATCCTACTTTGGCTAGTATGAGAAGACAAAAAATCAGAAGCATGACTGATATCTACAATCAGAATGAAGGTGAGAACAATCCACAACAATTTACACTATTTTCCTTTTATTCACAAGCTGAAGATCTTCTTCATTATGAGGATGCAATCAAGGAAGAGAGATGGTTAACAACAATGGATGATGAGATAGACTCAATTAAAAATAATCAGACATGGGAGTTGCAAAGTCTTCCAAAAGACAAAGATGTTATTGGTGTAAAATGGATTTATAAGACTAAGTTGAATGCAGATGGAGAAGTGCAAAAGCACAAAGCAAGATTGGTGGTGAAAGGTTATGCACAACGACCTGGAGTAGATTTCAATGAAACATTTGCACCAATTGCAAGATTAGACACAGTCAGAATGCTTTTGGCGTTAGCAGCACAGAATAGATGGCTAGTTCACCAGATGGATGTAAAGTCAGCATTTCTCAATGGATATCTGGAAGAGGAAGTCTACATTGAACAACCACTAGGATATGAAATAACAGGACAAGAGGACAAAGTCTATAAACTAAAAAAGGCACTGTATGGTTTAAAACAAGCCCCAAGAGTATGGTATAGTAGAATTGATAGTTATTTCACAAGCAATGGATTTACTAGATGTGACAGTGAACCCACATTGTATACCAAAGTGAATGATGAAGGTAAAATTATGATAATATGCCTATATATAGATGATTTGATTTTAACAGGGAATCTATCAGTTGAAATATTCAAAACAAAAATGAAGAAAGAATTTGAAATGGAAGACATGGGCATGATGAAGTATTTTTTAGGCATTGAGGTAACACAAAACATAGATGGTATTTTTATTTCACAGTCTAAATATGCAAAGGATGTTTTAACGAGATTCATTATGAAAAACTGTAATTCAACACCTACTCCAATGGTGACTGGACTGAAATTGAGCAGAGAAGACAAAGGCTCAGAAGTTAATCCAACCATGTACAAATAGTTAGTAGGAAGTCTAATGTATTTGACAGCCACAAGGCCTGACATTATGTATGCAGTCAACTTGATTTCTAGATTTATGGAAACACCAAAGGAGAATCATTGGCAAGCTGGAAAGAGAATTCTGAGGTATGTAAATGGCATAAGAAATTTTGGAATCCAATATTCCAAATCAGAAGATTTTACATTAACTGGTTATACAGATAGTGATTGTGCTAGAAGTGTGGATGACAGAAAGAACACCTCTGGCTATGTTTTTCATTTTGGAAGTGGAGTGGTTGCATTGGCTTCAAAGAAATAGCCTAATGTCACTTTATCATCAGCTGAAGCAAAGTACGTAGCAGCCACTAGTGCTTCATGTCAAGCAGTATGGATGAGAAGGGTTCTACAAGAAATCCAAAATGAGTAGACAGGGGTAACAGAAATTTTCTATGACAACAATTCCACAAACGTAGCAAACACATTGATACAAGATTTCATTTTATCAAGGAGTTGATTTCAGGCAGAGAGATCTCACTAACTTTTTGCAAGACTGATGAACAATAGGCAAATATCTTCACCAAGGCACTAGGCACGGAGAGCTTCACATTTCAAAGGGACCGACTTGGACTCAAGAATGGCGCGAGTCACACTCAAGGGGGAGTGTTGGAATTTCATCCAACTCACACGTCTTCATTGCAGTCAAATCTGACAGTCAAACTCAGCTCTTACTGCCCTACTGCATCAACCCAGTCAATGGCCTGCAGTATCGCAGTGTCTACCGCTCTACCGTAGCCTTCCTTGTCACTCACTACGGTATCGCGATTAAACCACATGCAGTCAAGTCTTCCTTCATTCTGGTAGTTACCATGGCCACCGCGGTCTCAACTTTCCTCACCGGCGGTAGTGCGGTGCCTGGCAGCTTCGATTAGCAGACCATTAGTCGGCGGTTACCGTGACCATCGCAGTCTATTTCTTGACCACGGCGGTAGTGCAATAAACATCTTCCCTACATACGCTGGTGGTTACCGCAACCACCACGGTCTAACTTTTAACCATGGCGGTAGCACGGTAAGCCCATCACGGTCAACTCTCATTGTTACCACGGCCACCACGGTTAGATCTTTCCCCACCTGCGGTAGCACGGTAGTCAACGACTATTGAATTTTTGTTTACTTCGGTGCACTCAGTGGTGGATTCCACGTAGGCTTAAAAAAGACATTTTGATTGGGTGTAGTGTAATGTATAAGGACGTATATTAAACCTTTTTAGACCGTGCTTAGGTCATGTATTAAGTCGAGAGGACTTTGGTTAGGTCGAATATGTTGCTGGCATTTGCATGACATTTATGTGGTATTTATTTTTTATGTGGGTCATTTTTCTATAAGTACTAGTCATATATTTTGTAATCAACAGATAGAAGAATATAATATAATTTTGCTCTCAAGCAGCAAGCTTTTTCATGGTAGTTCTGAGTTAGATAATTTATGTGTTTATATCTCTACTTTATCCTTCATGCATGCAATGGGAAAATATCATGATTTAATACACATTGCGCCTTATACATGTAAAAAAGGCAATGATTCTATGTTATGGCCTTTAAATTGCAATACCTAGATAATATTTCATTTCTTTTTAAAAAAAAATGTATTGTCTTTTTCCATTCTCATTAGTTTATCCATAGTGACAAATTATTTTTAAGTCTCTCTCCTATGCACTATATGATAATCCTTAACGTTTTAAAATTCTCTGACTCCTTATTTATTTTATATTCATTTTCCCATGCATCCTCTATTTTTAGCACACTTCATTAGCAAGTGATCTCTACCATTGCTTCATTTTTCGGGTCTTCCTACAATGTCTTCTTTTACCATTGGGTTGTGGAGTTCCAGTATGTTTTTTTAACCTGAGCCACATGAGATTTTTTTCCCACCATTTCTAATTTTCTACTGTTCTATGCTCGAAGGATCCTCATTTAAACACCCTTTTCCTATTTTCTAAGCTTCAACTAAAATATAGTCACCGTCACCTTATCCAACACCTGCTAGCTTGATAATGGGTAATGCGATCTACGGGTATGAATTCCAGTTACCATCTAGTAAGGTTTCTGGAATTCTCAATTGTTGTTCATTGTACTTCAAGAATCATCTCAATATTGTTTATTCCACACTTTTTTAGCACCTTTATAGTTTTCACCTTGTTGCATCTCTTTTATTATGGGCATGGTTATGACAATGAAATTATGGTCGTTATGTTAGTTGTAAGTAACTGTTTTTCATGAGAATGTGAAATTGTGGAAATAATAATTGTTTTTATGTCATATGATTTTCTTATTTATGTGAGTGGTTTTCCTATTCATGTGAAAATGAATGTGTTCATGAGACTATAAGTTGAAAACGATCTAACCATAATTTCTGTCAGTGGATGTAGGATTGTTGATGGCATGAAAGAAAGGGAAATATCATCAAGGAGAGGATGTGATTAACAATGGATCAATTTTATCATCAAACTTAGAGTCAAAGACAATTGTGTCAATGTCATGCCCTTAGCCATAAATAACTTAATATAATTATTGTTTAAACAAGTCACTTAAAATATATATCAATAATCATCTTTTGAGGAGATTAGAAATGGCTAATAAATATTATATTAAAATAATAGACATAATTAAAATATTTATTTTATCCTTTTGAAAGTTGAGCAAACCAATTCTTATTACTTATGTATTTTTGCAATAATTATTTAATATTAAATTAATAATAACGGATATAATTCTTAGGCCATCGATCAAATAAAAAAATATAAGAAAGGCTTTGAAATCGGAAATTAAATAATTACAAGATGAGAGTCATCGGCGGTTGTCCTCTCATCATCTTTCCTTCGAGACTTTGGAAGAAATGGCTAAGAGGGTAGCTAAAAAGTCTCAGGGACTCTTGGAATCAGGGAACAAAGGTTACTAGGAAGGATTCAGATTTAATTGGAGGTCTGTCTTTTCTTTAACTCTTATTCTTCTCACTACAACCACTCTACTTTTGCTCATCATTCCTACAGAATACCATCGGCTTTCATGGTGGATCATAGTCGTTCATTCCTAAAACTGGAAAAAATCCTAGTCTTAGCTACGTATTCGCTACTGTCATGTCTTGTCAAGCTTTTTCATGTGCTTCTTCTTTAAAAGACGAATTCTATGGCGTCTATCTATATTTTCGTAGACAGGCATAGTGAAAGTCACGGTTTGAGTCTGAATCTTCTGCACCATACGTTTGGAGAATTCAGTTTCAGGCTTCTTCAAGTTTTTTCCTTCTCAATCAGGCACGTAATAGTGTTTTTGCTAGATTTGTTAACCTAGATTTGACATAAATATTTTTCTTAAGTGTTGCTTATGAATTAGTAAGGAAATCTTGACAAGCTGAAGGTTTTAGTAGAACTCATAAATCTTTGATGAATCTTTCATTGAATGAATGTTGGATAGTATATTGCTTCAAACTCTCTGCATTTTCCTTTTTGGGAAGTATAGTGAATGCTAGCCAAGCAGTCGATAACCTATTGTCTGAATCGAAACTTCTCTCTCTTCAAACTATTTTCAATTATCTGAGATATGAGATTTATAATTTTTCTTCTTTAAACTCCTAAACATATTCTTTCCTTGGAATTCAAGCCGATTGGGTCATACTAGAATTTTATCGTCATAAGTAGGGACAATTCTGATCAGTGTATATCTTTTAGTAGAGTCGTTCAAGTTCACCTTCCTTAGCGTATAAAACAAAATTTAAGGTCTTTTAATATTGAAAAAATAAAAATTGGTTGGAGCCTACCAACCCTTGTTCCTCTCTGAAAATCTGATTAGGAAATTTATAGAAACAAGTCTTTTCCTTACCACCTAACTAGTCTTTGAAAATCGAATGCTCTTAAGATATCAATTGATATTGAATCGGCTCACTCTCTTTTGATATCTATTATAAATTGCTAAATCAGGAATCTAGAAGAAAAGATTTGGAATCATGTCCTTTAAAATATAAAACTTGAACTAAGTGATATCATGTTGAGCAAGGGTGAGAGTGCCAATGGCACAAGAGTTCTAGACATAATAAATCCTTGGTCAAGGTATGATTTCATTTAGGCATTGGTCAACTATCATAAATCAGATATATTTCTGGTCAAAATGATCCTTCTAGTTAGGAGTTACCTACAGAGGAGGGATCAAGCAGTTGTATAGGTTCATGACACCAAGCTCAGAGTAGCATGATGATAATTTTGATCCATGTTGATTACCCTCATGAAAGGATGGGTTCTTCAGTTGAAGAAACTCGGGGACCACTAGGTCTTGGTTGGACGGTAAAGCCCTTGATGATATCACTCTTTCTCTCAATGATAAAGTTGTTCAAATAATTTGGCATGATGATGACATCACATTGTATTCTCTTTCCATCTCTCGTAATTCCAAGTACACACATTGTTAATTTAAGATTGTATACAACGTTGCAATAAATTTTTATTTACTTTTACTAAAATTTCATATGTAAAACCTGTAGTTGATTAGTTAGATAGTTATTTGAGTCATTCAGTAGAAATGAAAGAATTTAAATTGGATAATGAATATAAATTAAATTGGATAATGAATATAAAGAAGCTTTTTTCTTGCCTTCAGTTCATTAATTTTTTAAATGGGAACCCTAGAGGAATGAATTCATTAGTTACTTTCGGGATGAAATGTGGTAGTTAGTTTTTCCATTTCTTAAACCATAGGATGAAAACTACATTTACTACTCTTACTTTATGAAAGCAAAGAAAAGTCGGTTGTTGTTCTTTTGTATTTTTTTATAAGAAATTAGTTAGTTGTTTCCTTTCAACTGAAATGAAAATTCTAAAAGTTGACAAATTGAATATGATGCATTTATTTAAATTTATTTTCTATTCCATTCAAATTGAAATGGAAACCTAGCATGAAAACATGTTGTATAAACTTCAGCTGAATCTGGAAGTTGGTTTGAAATTTTTAAACTATAGAGCAAATAGAATGTTACATATGGTATCAGAGTGAACTAGGTTCAAGACATGTACCTCTGAGCTCATCACGAGAAAAACCATTAAGCATTCCTTAGTTGGATAAGGTTCAAAATAGGTTTGATGCCAAAAAGGAATAGAAAGGAAACTGTCAGGAAGACTGTTTGTCCAACATTTACCAAAGTCATTGGTTATGAGAAAGCAAGTTGAGGAGTTAAAAAATTAAGAGAAAAACTATTATGCAAGGGTTACATAATAGAAAGATTTTGAGCCTTAGATCAAAAAGGTGAAACCTTGGTCAGTTACTAATTGAAATAAGAACTTGGTTAAAGTAGTTTCAATAGAGTTCAAGAGAAATCTTATTTCTCAAAAACAAAAGGATGGGAAGATCAAAAAGTAATCAATCAAATTTAGTACCAGCTAAGTGTTGGAAAATCCTAAAACTTATATCAAAGAATCATAGATAAGACATACTCTAGTCTAGCTTCTAGATGGCTTGGAATGAGCCAAGTGGAATTAAAGGATCAATAATGGACAAGTGGTGATATATTGGCATGGAATGTGTAGAAAAAAAGGTATAGAACCTGGAAATACTTTTGTTCACCAAGATTCATGAGGAAACCAATTTATTTACACAAATAATTAAGCATAAGTAAGGATGAATACGAGATATTTAATACCTCAAGAATGATTTGGAAAGGATGTTAATGTGTGAAAGAGAACATAACTAAAGAGGATCATCTTAGGAAACATTTGACAAGTCAAGATTGGGATTATAATTGTTCTTTAAAATTTTATGAAGAATCCACTTGGAGATTGCAAGATAAACCATAATAGTGGTAAGGAAAGGATATTAGTTATTCTCATGACATTATGGCCAAATGATCATGAACTATGATTTTTCCATTTTGAGGAGATAAAGTGTACAATTGCATCATAAATATAACTATCACCGAGGTACTATGTTAAAAAAATTGAAGTCTTGAACATGTAACCTATCCAGTAAAGAAAAGAATAGAGCTTTGTAGAGTGGAACAATTAAAAGAATTTTTTGTTTAAATTGTAACCTCTCTAATGCTAAAGCACAATCTTAGGATGTTATCAAAGTGATGAATAAAAGATACTCCAAGAAATGGAAGTGGTTAGAATAGTTTTATTGCAAAAAAATTTGAGCATGATGGAAGTCTTGAGAGATTTATTTGTATGATGCGTTTGTAACACAATCTCTAACCTATTTAATTTTTTGGAAGGACTAATTGCAGTGCAAAAATATACTCCCTTGATTATGACTTAGTGAATTCATGTGCATGATAAGCGTTTCTCTAGATTTTGGCACTTCATTGGATTTTGGGTAAAATTCCCTAAATTTTGAAATGATCTAACCACTGAATTTTGAAGACTCTTTATGGCTAGTTCATCAAAATTTGATTCGATGGTGGAAATGAGCTAAGCCTTTTGACCTATTATTGATTTTTTTTTAAAACTATGTATATTTTAATATTGAGTTAAGTTATTGTACAATAATATTTTGGTTGTTCACAAGGTTGCATGTAATGTTCATCTCCATCATATTTCAGATGGGCCTTTGATAGATCTTATAACGAAGTAATTGTAAGAAAATGAGCCTAGTATGTTCTTAACTTTACAAAGAAATAAACTTTGTGCTATGGTATGTGGACGAACACGTAGTCTAGTAAGTCCAAGTGATTATTCTTACCAAGTCGGGCAGGGTGGTGAGCCACATAACCAACCAAAGTTTTCATACTTAGTAGGAGGGTATCCTTAGTAGTGCGAAAACTTTGGTTAAGTGGGAGTACCCACGAGAGCTCAAATGTCAACTGAGGGGGAATCCCTCTTTTCAATGGCATGTTGAGTCTTGAAGGATAGTTAAACTAGAAATACATTTTGATCTTTTCTCTTGTAATTACTTAATATCTTATTTTAATGAAGCACTAGATAAATAAAATTGGTACTGCATATTTTATGATTGGAATAGTTGGTATTATTGAACACTTATATCCTTGTATATTTTATCGACTATTATAGTGGCAGGCTTATCAATTACAATGGATGTTGAATGCATGAGTTAAAGAGACAACAAAGAAGAGCTAAACTCAAAAGAATAGCATAATTTTTTAAATGTCTATGATGCTCATGTTTTGTCTATCAAAGTTTCTTGTAACAATTTTATTTGCAAAAAGAGGAAGTAACACAAGTTAAAGTGATAAGTGAACTCATGGAGTAGTTATCCATTCAACTCTTATGGCAGTAAAATATTTTGAACAATGCTCTGGGTCTTTTGCAGTGTGATGCATAATATGATGTGCATTATGTCTTCTTGATAGATATGTGATCTTTGATACTTGGTACAATTTTTAATAATGAAATTTCATTGGGCAGTAACAAAAATTACATGTTGAAGTGATTTGGGGATCTGATAGTGATTTTAGATGTTGCCCTTGTTCTTTCACTTAGGGAGAGCTTTCCAATTTTATCTTTTATCCATGACACTTGTGTTTTTATATATTGTGGCTGATTTTCTTGGCATGTTGCTAGCATACTCTACTACTTTTAACATATGAATCATACTAAATGCAGACAAATGTCTATCGCACTTTGTTTTTCTTGATATGGGAATATGATGATTAGTATGGGAATGGTGACTTGGTTCATATTTGATACATTTGTTATAATTTTTGGTTGAGTATCATTGTAATATCATTTTATTTCACTTTTATAATCAGTGACAAGATTTCTTTATCATCTTAAATTGAAAGCGAATATGGTACAGTTTTTGTTCTGCATACATGAATATGGTTTATGTCAGTACTTTGTAAGTGGTATTCAACCCTTAGTGACAAAGAAAGATGAAAAGATAACAGATTTTATTCTCATGTTATATGGTACTATGATAGGATTGGCATATGGTTACATCAATAACATTCATTTACTTTTGTAACATCTTGATTCAGTAAACATTCATAGTATAATGATCATAGAAAATTATTATCAAGCAGATAAGTATCAATTGACAAGTTGTGAATAGAAAATAGAATATTCGAAGCAAGGTTATGATCAGCTTCAATTGTTATCTTTTGTTCAGTTGACTGGTTCTTGGCATTTCAGTTGACTTTTTCTTGATTTTTTTTTCTTTTTACCCATTTGGTGTTCCTGGTCTTGAGTAGTAACATTGGTAAGCTATAGGTAATAGACATTGGTAAGCTATAGGTAATAGACATTGGTAAGCTACAATTGATTTTCTTGCTTGAACCATAATTCTTGCGTGTCCACATAGTGCTATATTTTTGTTCTTTGTGAGCAGTGCTATTGAAGTTCTGGATATATGCCATGATTATTATATGCATAATTTAGTGTATTTTCAGTTGGTATTTGGTACTTGATGAAAACCTTTCATCTAGAAAGGTGAAGGTTGATGTTAACCTTTGGTGAAATTCTCTTCATAATCTCGTGTTAAAATTAATTGATTGCTATACTTAAGAAGATTATCCTCTTCTATGGTTTTGTTATGACAACTTCCATAATTCTGCTATCAAGAAAATTCCTTTGAAACATTGGACAAAGAAAATGCCAAATTCTTGCAAGCTAGGTAAGCTAGAAGACAAGATTAGGATTAGTCCAGGAATGTTGTCAACGATGGTTAAACAAATCAAACTAATCAAGAAAGATTGATGGATGGTATTGATAGATAGAAAAGCTAAGTAAATGACAACCATACTTTAACATAATTTTTGGCTAAGAGAATAAAAGTTTCATAAAGTAAGGGATGTGTTCCAAACCAGCTTCTAGATAAAAATGACTCTTCAAATTATCGTAGAAGGATCTTACACATGAATCTAAATTTGAGTTTTTAAAAAAATAATCATCAGGGATGATGATTCTTAAGAGGAGATGAATGTTACATCCCCTTTATCATGGACATGCTTATGAAAATGAAATTATGGTC
>CM021100.1:301681546-301748050 GCA_007115665.2 Sequoiadendron giganteum | reverse complement strand
ATGAGAATGATTTTCTTATTTATGCGAGTGGTTTTCCTATTCATGTGAAAATGAAAGTGTTCATGAGATTATGGTTTTCCTATTCATGTGAAAATGAAAGTGTTCATGAGATTATATGTTGACAATAACCATAATTATTGCCAGTGGATGCAAGATTGTCAAGGTCACGAGAGAAAGGGAAATATCATTAGGGAGAGGACATGATTAACAATGGATCAATTTTTTCATCAAACCTAGAATCAATGCAAGACAGTTGTGTCAACGTCATGACCTTAGCAATAAGTAATTTAATATAATTATTATTTAGGCAAGTGAATTTAAATATATATCAATAATCATCTTTTGAGAAGATTGCAAATGGTTAATAAATATTAAATTAAATTAATAGACATAATTGAAGTATTTATTTTATCCTCTTGAAAATTGAGAAAACCAATTCTTGTTACATATAATTTTTTGCAATAATTATTAAATATTTTTTTTGATCAATAAATCGTTGTATAGCGCCAACTCCCCTATATTTGAATAAAATAAGAGAAGTTACAGCATCTGAAGTATTACAGACCTTCCGAACATCCAGTACCCAAAAACTATTTAATATTAAATTAATAATAATGGATATAATTTTTAGGTCATCGATCAAATAAGAAAATATAAGAAAGGCTTTGAAACTGAAAAATTAAATAATCAAAAGATGAGAGTCGTCAGGGGTAGTTCTCTCATCATCTTTCCTTTGAGACTTTGGAAGAAACAGCTAAGAGG
This sequence comes from Sequoiadendron giganteum, assembly GCA_007115665.2. Lineage (NCBI taxonomy): Eukaryota > Viridiplantae > Streptophyta > Pinopsida > Cupressales > Cupressaceae > Sequoiadendron > Sequoiadendron giganteum. Next base: position 301,747,288 of record CM021100.1, on the reverse strand, counting down.
GAAGCTAAAAAGTCTCAAGGGTTCTTGGAATTAGGGAACAAGGGTTACTTGGAAGGATTCACATTTAATTGGAGGTCTCTCTTATCTTTGATTCTTCTTCTTCTCACTGCAACCACTCTACCTTTTCTCATCATTCCTACAGAATACCATCGGCTTTCATGGTGGATCATAGTCATTCATTCCTAAGATAGGAAAAACATCTATTCTTAGCTACGTATTCGCTATTCTCATGTCTTGTCGAGATTTCCATGTGCTTCTTCTTCAAAAGATGAATTATGTGGCATCTTTCTAAATTTTCATAGAGGAGCATAGTGAAAGTCATGGTTTGAGCATGAATCTTCTATACCATACATTTGGAGAATTCAGTGTGGGTCTTCTTCAAGTTTTTTCCTTCTCAATTAGGCATGTAATAGTTTTTTGGCCAAATTTATTATCCTAGCTTTGACATAAAAAATTTTCTCAGGCGTTGCTTATGAATTAGTAAGGAATTCTTGACCATCTAAAGGTTTTAGTAGAACTCATAAATCTTTGATGAACCTTTCATTGAATGAATGTTGGATAATATCTCGCTTCAAACTCTCTACATTTTACTTTGTAGGAATTATAGCGAATGCTAGCCAAGCAGCCGATAACCTATTATCTGAAACAAAACTTTTGTCTCTCTTCAAACTATTTTCAATTATCTAAGATATGAGATTTATAATTTTTCTTCTTTAAATTCGTGAACATTTTATTTTATTGGAATTCAAGCCGATTTGGTCATACTAGAATTTTATGGTCAGATGTTGGGATAATTCGGATCAATGTATATATTTTAGCAGAGTCGTTCAAGTGCACCTTCCTTAGTGCATAAAATAGAACTTGAGGTCTTTGAATATTGGAAAAATAAAAATTGGTTGGACCCTACCAACCCTTGTTCCTCTTGAAAATATGATTAAGAATTTCATGGAAACAAGTATTTTCCTTCTCACCTAACCAGTCATTGAAAACCGAATTCTCTTTAGATGTGAAGTGATATTGAATCAACTCACTCTCTTTTAATATCTATTATAAATTGCTAAATCAAGAATCTAGAAGAAAATATTTCGAATCATGTCTTGAAAACATAAAACTGCAACTAAGTGATATCATGTCGATCAAGGGTGAGAGTGTTGATGGAACATGAGTGATCAAGATAATAAATCATTGGCCAAGGTATAATGTGAACTAGGCATTGGTCGGCTATCATAAACCAGATATAATTCTGGTCAGAATGATCCTTCTAGTTAGAAGGTACCTACAAAAGAGGGATCAACAAGCGATATAGGTTCATGACACCAGGCTCAAAATTGCATGATTATAATTTTGATAAATATTGATTACCCTCGTGAAGGGAGATTTCTTCAGTTGAAGAAAATTAGGGACCAATAGGTCTTGGTTTAGCAGTAAATCCCTTGATGATATCACTCTTTCTCTAAATGATAAAACTATATAACCTGTAGTTGATTAGTTAGACAATTATTTGACCCATTCAACAAAAATGAAAGATTTGAAATTAGATAATGAATATAAAAAAGTTTTTTTATTTCCTTCAAGTCATTAATTTGCTAAATGGGAACCCTAGAGGAATTAATTTGTTAGTTACTTGCGAGATGAAATGTGGTAGTTAGATTTTCAATTTCTTAAACCATAGGATGACAACTATATTTATTGCTCTTACTTTATGAAATCAAATAAAAGTTGGTTGTTGTTCTTTTGTATTTTCTATATAAGAAATCAGTTAGTTGTTTCCTATCAGCTAAAATGAAAATTTTGTTTTCCGTTCAAATTGCAAAGGAAACCTAGCATGAAAGAAAGTAAGTTAAACTTCATCTGAACTTGGAAGTTGGTTTGAAATTTTCAAACTAAAGAGCAAGTAGACTGTTACACACCTCATAGTACAGTATACCAGATGCTCTTTTTTATTTCTATCTATTTTTGATTGCTTGCCTTTAAGGCCACACAGTCCTACTTGTTATCCATACAAGTCTCCAAGGTTGAAAGATTATATTTTTAACAATCTAGGTAGGGAAATTTGTAGATTATTATTCTCACCATCTGGATTAAGGATAATTAGATTAATCCTCCTTTTTCAATTTCACCTCACCTTATGTGATGCAAGAGAAAAACCCTCTGATTTCAAATACTCATACAAATACATAGTTTACAAAGACAAGAACCTTCAAATAACTAATTTACATATATACAATGTTTATTCAATTCAAATTTCAATACATTTGTGAAATGAAAATGGTCTCTTCGACATTCAATGGCTTCTCATGCCATTCTAAGATGCATTCATATCTATTCAAATCTATATTTCCAAACCATCTACCATCTACTCCATTCCTTTAAACAACCTTTACTTCTACACATTATGCTATGTTTTTTTAGTTCATTGATTCTCCCTTTCAACTGCAACACTTATCAGTCATTGCTTAGCATTACCTTTCTTTGACGCACATTCTCTTTTCATTTGATACACATCTATCTCTATCCATGTCTCCTTGCAAATCAATATATCTCTTTCAAAGGTTACCTACCTCTTACAAATTCTATAAGCCTCTCTTCTCTTTTATTACTACACACTTTTCACCCACTTACTTCTACACATTTTTTCAACTCATTTTCAATGCCTTTCTCTTTACTAGATGCACATAGGACTAAAATCATGTCTCTTTGTCTTCCCTTGATCGACCCGAAGCCATATCGACCTCCCCCCAAAGTTTCATTGGCTTTTTCTAGCTGTGTATTTTTCTCTATTCTAAGTCACTCTTCTTCTTCTCTCTAACCCGTGGTCTCCCATACCATTATGGAAAATGAAATGATACTACTAAGTAGTTAGTTAAAAAAATTAATTGAGCCTAGCGAAATAAAATAGTATAATATTATTTATTGGATAAATAATAAACCGATTAATCTTCAAATTGAACATTAAATGCCAAATCAAAATATTTTACACCTACCAATGCATATTTTTGAATCCTTATGTGGACATCAAAATCTACAAATGCTTAGCATGATTCTAACATCCTCATAGAATAATACAACATTCTTCAAGATAAATGACAAAACTAATCCAAGCATGCAAAGAAGACATAAAGTATATCTATTATCTGGTGGATTGGTTCTATCCTTTGTGTAGAAGGTAGCCCTTTCCAAATCCTTGATAAGCCAAATAAGATGATAGACAATGAGATGCTAAGTGAACTCAAGTTACCTATAATGATAGTGCTCAAATTGTAGATGAAAATGAGAGAGAAGGCATTGAGTTTATTGGAAAGATTGGGAGAGGAGAAGCCAAGATTGAGCAATTTGAGACTAAAACCCAACAAATGAGAGAGAGCCACTTATCACAATGGGATTGGCGCATGATTCTGCAAGTTTTGGCTATTGTGCCCATTTCAAATTTGAAAATAGAAATAAATGAATATGGTTGAGGGTTTTTGGGGGGAATTGTGTTTGACCAAAAAATTCAAACAGGAGAGTTAATGAGGGCATATTCCTTGGGAATATGTCTTTGTGAGGGAAAATGAGTATTTTAATAAATCAATTTAAATGATTTATTGTGCAAGTGGATGAATCTAGAGGATTCAGGTAATTAGGATTAAATTAATCAGGATTTGATTAATCTAATAGGAGGTTAGGTGATATGACATTTGATTTGAATTTTTGTTTTTGTTTTAAATCAAATGAGAGGAAAATGCATATGAGTGATTTAATTAAATATATGTGATTCAATTAAATCAGGAACTATAGGAGATAATTAAATAATTTGATTTATTTAATTAAATAAATAAGCTTAGTGAATTAATTAAATTGGTTTATTTAATGAATAGATCAAATAACGTTGAATGAAGTATGATTAGATGCATGCGCATATTTTGCATGTCTAAATTTTACCCCTCTTTGAAGCAATGTACTTTGGTTCAAAGAATGATTCTGCTGACATCAAAATTATTTTTTTTTTGATTTCTTCGGATGCTCTTGCGAAAATAAGTACGTTAGTACATTGCCCCCTCAAGAGATCGAGCGGAAAGATTCAATTTGAGGTCGATCTCATGACAAAGAGGTTCGAAATGGATGTATGGACGACTAGACTATATGATCTATATGATAATTACGATGGAAATGAGATGTTTGGAAGATGCTTAGAATAAAAAAATTATATTATCCTAAACAACTTAAATGATTATGAAAATGAGATGATGTGATTATGTCGTATGCAAGATGCATGATGTTGTCCTATAATAATATGATGTGATTATGCAGAATGAGAGTACGGATGCATTGTTAGCATGAAAATGGATACAATAATGAGAGGGATCAATTCTTAAATCTAAGAAGATGCAGAAGTTCAACAATCCAACCTTATTAGAAATGCTGATGAGAGATGATGATGTATTGCTTATCTAGGGATGGGAGAGATAAAGAGCATAACTTTCCTTATGTTTGATAACACACATAGGTACGATGCATCAAGGTATGAAGAACCAGGATGGCGTTGCACCTAGTGTGATGGACTTTGAATCAAAAATCAAATAGGAGTGCTCTTATTCACACTTGACATACAAAAACCTTGCTAGGACGGACCCAACAAAGAAAGTATTGGCCAGGTTATTTTACAAGAATGTCCAACAAGCACAGTATACAAAAATATAATGATCATTGCCCCATTCCTTTCTCTCTAAACTTGTTCTGTTTAGGCATCATCGAGAGGTCCTTGGAATGATTGCAAAATAAGATAAGTCTAAAAAGACCAAGATAAAGTGAAAAATCAAGATAATTTTCTTTGTACCTCTAGCCAAGCTAAACTACGAGGTTACTTGATGCTGATGTCCATCGCAAGAAGGTTGCATTCCTAAGACATGTTGTGATTGGGGTTTTGATGAGACTGATTGGATGATAAGCTATTGATACTCTGAGTTGACCAACTTGTTGACTTACTGATCTAGACTTGAGACTTTGATGATTAGATCTTCACTTTTAAACCTGCTAGACTTGCTTCTGACTGTCTCACCAATTGACTTTATTATGAGTGATGACAAATCATGGGTGAAAGCGAGATGAAATGGGTGCACCATTTTGGGTTTTTCAGATATTTTGAGGCTATTTTTTGGAATTTTGAGATGTTTTACAAAATTTTTGGTATTTTCAAGATTTATGAATATTTTTGGTTTTTGTGTCTCGGGGACCAATCAAGGATGACCTTGCCTATGTTTAAGCTTAGAGATGACGTAGTTTGAAGGAAAATTGACTTGACTGCTGATGAGATAAACGGGAAAACGGCTTTTCATTGCGACAGATACCTGAGGACTAACCTAAAATGTCTCAGGGGATGATCAAAGATCAACCTTGCCTACGTTCAAGCTCAAAGACGATGTAGTTCGGCAAGATGACTCTACTTTTTTATTTTTGCAAGATTTTGACAATTTGGATATGGATATGTGATGATATCAGTGCTCTATTTTGGGATTTTGTTGAAAACCAAGATTAAGGTTGATCAATTGGATTGATGGATTGATAGTTTGACTAAGTGTGTTAAGTCAAACAAAAGTGGTAATGCACTTGTAAATTTTAGGAAGTTGTGTTATCCTAGAGTAAATTTGTATAGACGAGGATGCTTTGACTAAGTGTATTAAGTCAAACAATTTGATGATGGATTGGGTAATTTGGCTAAGTGTGTTATGCCAAACAAAATGATAATGAACTTGTAAATCCTAGGAATTTGTGTTATCTTAGAGTAAACTCATGCACAAGATGATAGTTTGACTAAGTGTGTTGAGTTAAACAAGGTGATAATTGATTAGATTCGATTGATCAAGATTGATGAAGCTTGATTTGGAACAAAATAGCTTTTATGATTTTGATGTGACACTGAAGTACACATTAGATGTGATTGATATTGCTTTTTCAAATTGATGTTTGACGAAAGAGAAAACTTGATAAGGAACATCTTCTCGTCAAAATATGCTATGGGCTAGTAACTTGGATTTGTGCTCACAAATTCTTTCACTAGTTTGATTTCATGTTTTCCAATGTTTGGATCACCACCTAAGTTGGAGGATATATATCAAGATTTATTCTCCAAGCAAGATGCAAATATTTGCCTCCAATGTCTAGCAATGTTTGAACGACCATGGATGGATTCTTGGATAAATGGATGGACGAATGGATATGGACCATCTTGCTATAAGATAAGGTGTTTGTACAAAGGATTCTCATTTGGATAATACTTTAAGGCTTGGATGGGATCATTGAAAATGACCCATGTCAAGATGTTTACCACAAGAAAGTGTGAAGTCTACACCAAAAATTCATCAAGATTAAGATACCTTGGAGTATGGATGCAAATGGATGAAAATGGATTGGATAAATGGTTCATGGATGAACGAATGATATGGATGGAATGTTGGCTTTAGTATGGATGTGATAAGATGCTTTTTCCTGGAGTGACGCACATACATGCTCGATTCTACACATGATGCCTATTTTCCAGGTTTTCATCATGGTACCTGTCCAAAGCACCATTGAAGCAGTTTTCATTAGAGGACATTTTTTTTCTTTACTGTTTTCAATCCTTTTTTTGATTTTCTTTTGATTTTTTTGTATTTTCTGAGAGATTTTAAGGTGATGCTAAACCACCTAGTACTATTGATGTTGATGCTTCTATTATAACATGCCATCGGTTTCCTTCTTGAATAATTTTCTTTGCTAAGATTCGTGCACTTAAAATTTTTTTTTAAGAAATCTCTTCTACTTTGTTGATACCAGAGTTAACTTCATCTTTGTGCACACATCGTAATAGAGTATCTTCTGAATCCTTATGATGAAGAGTTGTTGCTAGCACATGATCAATGTGAGAATTGGATATTATGCGTGGAGGCATGGATGAAGCATGTTTAGGAATATGAGGTGGATTGGTTGACATTTTGGAACCTTTGACTCTCCAAACTTGGGAAGATGATCAATAATGGGTGGATAAGGAAGTGTGCCTTGAATTAGGACCAACAGATCGATACACTTTGTATGTTGCTTGAGAAGCTTTCTTTTGCCTTTGTGGACATCTTGGATGGATATTGTTCCATTTTTTATTTTTCCACATAGTTTCTTTGACTGATGGAGTTTGATAGGGATAATATTTCTTTCTATTCTTTGTTATCCACTTGTATTTAATTCGTCCTTCGTGCTTCGCTACTTTTTCTTTGATAGGATTCTTTGTGCTTTGATTCAAATCTTTCCTTTGTTGTTAGTCCCAATTCGTGGATGGGGTGATGGGTGGATGGAGATTCATAACATGGTGGGTTGTAGTATTGGCATTGGTTTCATCATAAGGATCCTTCGTGCTCCCTATGTTGACATTTGCTCGAGATGAAGCTGCCCCAAATTTTGTGGAAGTATCATTGATATGTTTATATCCCTTGGTAGTTGAATAACCAAGGCCTTGATGCTTAGGATTGCCAAAAATCTGCACTGGTTCTAGGATACCCTGTTCATGTAGGCCTAATCCTCTACCTTGATAATTCATCTACTGAAAAAATTTGTTTACAATAGGATATGATTTTCCTTGTAAAGAAGGTGCTAATCCTTCTCTGCTATGTGGTGAATCTTCAAAGGTGCTAACTTCTTCACCGATGAGATAATTTTCCCTTAAAAAGGTAAGTGATCCAAGTTTATAAGTGATTGGATCCTCCATATTTGGGATTAATCCCTGATTGATATTTTTAGCTTTAGTTACTTCTTCAAGTGATGTTAAAGATTTATTGTGAAATTATTCCTCCTGATTCATTCATGATATGCTTTCACATGATGTTTTTGATTCACAAATTTTGTAGAAGCCTTCTTGATGATTTGTTTTTGCTAGGTCTTTGGATTTGTCTATATCTTGGTCTTGTGTACAAATGTTAAGAGTAGGAGACTCTTGTACCATGTTAATGATTTCAAGAGTATGAGACTCTTATTCTGAATGAAGATCATCTACGCGTCCATTTGAAGAAAGCATCTTGTGGGTAGACAAAGGAGTATGTTTTATATTGATATGATCCTTATTTGTGACATCTTGTATAGATAGGAGAGTTTCCATTACCTCATTGTAGTATCTTGGATATACAAATTATTGATCTTGGTTAATGTCGGAATTGCTTTCAATATGCTTTGGATCAAGTTCTTGACATGGGTCAATTTCAAAGGATGGATTGTCTACAAGGGATTCTTAGACATTGTTATAAGGCATGGGAAGTGGACCAATATCCTATTGATATTTGAGGGGATTTGGATCAAATGGTGAGTTAGGGATTCCTTGAATATTTGTAACGATGAGGTCAAAGGATGCCAATATGTCTTGGGAAGGAACATTGCTAAAATTTGGTGATAGATGTTGATAATTCTTTGAAATAAATTCTTGAGATATGTCATCTAACTCGTAAGGTGATGTAGAGGCATTGTCAACATGATCATTGGTTGAAGCATCTTGGATTATGTCAATAGGATCAAATATTGTTAACACATCTTTAAATAGATCACTAAAAAGTGGCTCTTGATGAATGCCGATTTGATCACTAGATGGGGTAGACATATCTTCATAGTGCTTATTGATGGATTGATTTTGATAATTGTTTTCAATAGTTATGGTGGAGAGAATACTAATATCTTCAACCATAGGGTCAAGTGATGCTAAAGTTTCTTGGATTGGATCATTGTTGGGCATCGTTGGTGAGTTTTGATCATGATTGAAAAGTGGCTCTTGGTGTGTATTGATTTGATCATTGGATGAGATGGAAACATCTTCAATGTTTCACCAATGGATAGATCTTGATCATTGTTTCCAAAAATTATGGTGGGGAGACTTTCAATGCTATCGCCAGTGGTTGAATTCTGATTATTGTCCCCAATAGCTATTATCTTTTGATCAATCAAGTCTTGGATGATATTTTTGAGTCGAATACAATCTGATGTTGTGTCCCTTTACTTTATGAAAATCACAAAAGTGTTTCTCGTCATACCCTTGCGGTTTCACCATGGGCTCTTGATAGTTCACATAGATGGGGATTTTAATGATATTTTCTTGTACCAACCATCGCAAGATCGATTCAATTGGTTCCCCAAGTGGTGTGTATTTTCGTTTGCTACCTTTTAATATTTTCAATTTAAATTGACCTTGTGGCGATTGATTTTGGATATGTGGTGATTGAGTTTGTTGTTGATCTTGTTGATATCTAACCTTTTGATTTTGGATATATTGTTCTTGATGTGATTGTGGAGACAACTCAATGCTTTGATGATATGGTTCAACCAATGGAAGAGCATATTGATTTTGGGGTGGAGATGTCTCTCGATGCAATGGATCAACTTCTTTGGAAAGTGAAGCAATTTGATCACACAAAATTTGATCTTGACACCCTTGATATCATTGAATTGGTTGTTGAGCAAGCATATTCAGAATGCATCCTTGTGGTGCTTTCTTGGGATTGTGGACAAGTTAATTCTAGATAATGCTCTGATTCAGAGTGATGTTTTGATTTGGCATTATAGATTGAAATTGAATATTGTTGTGGTTGGGATTAATATTTCCTTGATTTAGGTAACTTTGATTTTGCATGGGCTAACCTTGACTTGAACCAACATATGGAGTTGCCAATATATTGCTAGGATTTTTAACAACATTAGGGGGATTTGCAAGGATATCTATCCCAAAAATCACCAAGTGTGAACTAGAAATGTTCATGTTCAACAAACTTGTATTTGGCATGTATGGATTTGGTGGGATAATTTTATTTGGAAAACTCATGCATTAAGCATTTGGTTGATATATCTGCAGATTTGGACTTGTATTTAAATCTATCATTGGGAAAGGTGTTCCAAACTTTAGATTGGGCATACTCAGATTCGTATAATTGAATTTTGGAGGAGATAATGATGACATGCATGGATTGTACAAATAAAAGTTTTGAAAATCAATTGGCATTGTAAGGCTTCAATAGCTTGGTTGAATAGGATTACTCATTATGTGGGAATCAAGTTTATATTCCATGTTTTTCTTGTGTTTTGACCTTGTTGACCTTTAAAGGGTTTAGGGCCAATGATGAGATGAATGATGAAAGGGGTGAATGATATGGTGTTTAAAATCTAGATCAATGCTAGACCTTAGGACTTGGTTTGATTTGATTTGATTTCGATAGTTTGACTAGGTATGTTAAGTCAAACAAAGTGATGATGAATTTGTAAACCCTAGGAAGTTGTGTTCTAGGGAAAACTTGCATAAGAGAATGAATTGGCTAAGTGTGTTAAGCAAATTAAAGTGATCATGAACTAGTAGACCTCAGGAAGTTACATTATCCTAGAGGAAAATTTGTTCAAGAGGATTGATAATTCGAATAAGTGTGTTAAGTCAAAGAAGGTGATGTTGATTTTTTAAAATTCTAGCATGAATGATGTTTTCAAAGTTTCAAAAGTTGTTGGTGAAATGGAATTTGATAAATGTTTGGATGGATGAAGTGTTTTAACTTGATCCTAGATGACCCTATGAAGAGTTGTTTACAAGACCAAGGTAATGAAGAATATGCTTTTCCCTAGGATTAATTAAAACCAAAATAGAAATGTTTGCATGGAAAACCATAAGACAAAAGATTGCAAGAACATGTGTGGTTCATATTTTTGCTATCTTTCTTAGATTCAGTTCATTTTTACACAAGCACTTTCTTGATTATGTTTTCAAAATTTTCATGTCCAATGTCCTAACTTTCTTTTATCCCACAAAGTGCATTATGTGGAAATCAAGGAAATCAAGGCAAAGGTTACCTATTGTTGACTTTGGGAGAATCAAATTGAGATGTCTGAATATTTAGAAGCCTTCTAGAGATAAGAACCCCTATGGACAGGTAGTAACATGTGGACATGTCAAGTTATTTGTTCTTCCAAAGGGTTTGAAATTATGATGATTTGTTGAATGTTTGTTTTCCACTATTTGCGATCCAAGAAAAGTGTTTTTATTTTCAAGCACATGTACAACCCTAGGCTGAAAAGGCAATATTTGTTGGGTTTCCACTTGGACGAATCCAACTGCACATATTTTGTGTAGATGATTAGATGCTTGACCACACTGGGTCCCCTCCATGACACATACTTTTCAGGCTAGCCAAGCATCAATACCCATGAATGGCCCATGGCATACTTTTCATCTCTACAGAAAAACCACATGTATACATGGGGCAGCTTTAGAGGACATGACCTCTTGCACCAACAAATATAAGGTATTTATTTGGCTTCTAAACAAAATTTTGTAGTAAGGTCATCCAACTTAGAGGGTGCAATGATAAAATCCTCTTGAGAGATCTCCCAACCCTTAGAACAAGGGCTTTACACATCATAAAGATACTGGGGAAGAGTTATCATGCACTACTTCCCATTGTCCATGGATTTCACCGTGAACACAAATTTATATAGCGTTTTGGAAGAGCTTGGCTTTATCGCATTACCACTTGAGTCATTCCCTTGGGGTGAGTACATTTTCCCACCAAGGAAGGCCCTCTAAAGGTATACAATAGCGAGTAAGTGAATTCATAGTTCAATCATCTTTGTTTGCGTGAACAAAGAAAGAACACTCGCAATGCCTTTTTCCCACACTAAACAAGTTTGTTCAATTTTAAGTTCCCAAATCAAAAAGTGAAAGAAATATTTTTGACAACTTAATATCACCAAAATTATTTTGATTCTCAAGATCGTTGTGAAGTGTGAGAGAAGTGCATACACATTTTAAATGATGTTTATTTGTGAAAAATTTGCAAAACATGACAAACACTTGTTCATTTTATGTCCATAAAGAAGTAATGAGTTCATTTTAAAACCACCAAAATGATATGTGAAGTTTTCCTTGTCCAATTTTAACCCCAAATCAAAATCTAGTAAATTTCTAAGGTTATTTTTAACCAACTTTGAAAAAGATCAAATCAAGGATTGATTTTAAGCCCAAATAAAAAAGTGAGTTTGTTTAAAATAGAAAAAGAGAGTAGAAATTTGATGTTCTAATAATTTAAAAATTCTTTGTGAATTTCAAGTTCAATTGTTCTCGACTCCGCTCTTCTTCATTTTTCTTAAGTTCGATGTCCAATTCCAATGCCAACCTCCTTGTTATTTTTGGTTTTCTCCACCTTGCTACATCATCATATTATGCCACTAATTCTTTGTGTGAACAATCATCTACCAACCTGAACTTTATTTCAACAGAGATTAAAAAAGGCTTGATAGGACACAATAGTGTTGCGTAATCGACTCTTATTAAATATCAACAGATTTATCCCATAGCCCGTGCCCTAAGAAGACCACCAAAAAAATTGTTGATTGCCTGCAAACTCACATAACTGCATTAAAATCACGATCCAATCATATATATTGGTCAAAAAATTTGATAACATCTCCTGACAACAATTTTGGGGAAAACAACCAATAGATACGTATATGGAAATTCAATACAAGCAGATTTGATTTTTTTGAAGTGCATTAACTTATTCCAAAAAAAAAAACTTAACCCAAAATCGATGTTTGATACAGGAAGACAACATAAAGAGTAATTAAGTATGCATGGAATTACCTTGATAAGTGACCAATCACCTATGACTAGTTACATTAATGAAATTTGAAGACTTTTTGAAGTACTCATCTCTTGCGTAGTATCAGATATTCCCAAATCTAATGACCTACAAGTGACCTCTATAAAAGGTGTTTGATTTGAAAGGCCTATATTTAGCGTAGCCAAATTTATGGAGCCTCTTTGTCAATATTAAATAGAGAAATTAATCAAGTTAAGTAATTAGCACTGAGAACATAAAAGTTAGGTGAAAGATTTATATAAGATATAGCAATATTTGGAATTTAAGACAACACTTTTATTTTGTTTGGGTAGAAAAATAATGATCATAAATATGACATTCTCGATAAGCTATAGCTGTCAATGACTATTCTATGTCATGGGTGTGAAGAGTTGTGATGAATCACACCTGCAATACCTATACTATGTCATCATACCCATCATAACTCATGCTTTCTATTGAAGTGCAACATTTTTTTTATTTATAATGGAAATATGCCAAGATGTCTCCTCTTATGCACATTCAATCACCTGTCAATCAGTCAATAACCCACATAGCAGCAATTTTACAGATTGCCAAACTATGGAAAATCAAATCAACTCGGTTAGCACCAAAACATGTCTCAGAATCTCAACATAGCAAGTCAAAGGGAAGAACAAACATCAACAAAAATCAAAACTAGGCAATTGATAAAATCCTCAAAAGATCAAAATGATAAAGACATGTTAATTACTATAACATGCCATGTCAGAGCCATCAAATTCAAAGTTTCTTTTCTCTTCAAATGTGTTGAGATTTTGGGAACAATTTCCATTTAACGTGTGTTTTTACTCAACCTATTTCACTCGGGGGATCATAATGAGATATGTATTTAACTTACCCAATTGATCACCTAGTTTTTCTAAGTTTCCTTTAAAGCCTATTTCTTGTGTCTCACGTAAACAAGTTTGAATTTTCTATCATTTGGCTCCTTGGTGTGCTTGATTTGACAAATCTTCTTGATGTGCTTGTCTGATTTGGTTTCACAATGTGAGAATATTTAATCTATACAAAACCAATGTCACATAATTAATACTGAAACTAGACCAAAATTGAATATTCTTAACTAAGAACCCACAAGTTATTATTCAAGAGGAGCATGCCATTGTATATGCAACATTGATAACTCATTGAATTATGCATTAACTTACGCATTTATGGATCTTGTATCAAAAACCTTCCCACACAAACAATAATGTTGTCTGCTAGGCTGATTTGGAATGCCACCAAATTTGATGGTCATTTGATTTTTTGGCGAGCATTGTTGTTTAATGCAACTATGAAATCAATACAACCCCTCTCTAAGGGGTCAAAGCCAAAGCATTATGATCGAGCGACTAACAATGTTCTCCTCAGAAGTTTGATCTGCTATAGCTGGGGTTTGAATTCTACAGAAGAACTTATGAAGAAAAAAAAAAGGAAAAACTCTAAAGTAGTGAGGCTAAGGATTTTAATATTTGTACTCCAATAGTCAAGTGATAAAGAGCCACATAATGACCAATTTAAAGTGTTGTTAAAAAAATGCGTGTATCTATGCTAATGGAAATTTGTGGCTTACCACAATAGCACCGAACATCCATGCCAATATGAATCACTTACTATCCGAAGGAGGTCGGAGTAGTGCAAGAAGCTACTTGTAGTGATGAATATTTTGCTTTCAATGAGGTTGTGACCCTTGCTAATAGCCATGCAACCTATTATCTACTACAAAAGAATGCAATAGAGAACTTTTAGGTTCCGCTGAGTGATGGCACCGTCAATTTTGGTCTCAGAAGAGGAGAACCTACTGCAGCTTTTTTCAATATTTTTTCGTAAATCTTAGTACTTAGAATTGATTTAAAACTAGAAACGTTTTGTGTACATAGCATAAACCTCAAATTTGAAATAAACACAAAAAAAATTCCTTACTTCCCATTAATTTGGTAAAGCAATGGATGATCGACTTGTAAAATGCCCCCAGAAAACAAAACAACCAGTAAAATTGAATTTTATGGAACTAATTCAACCAAAAAAATGTAGTGTTGTGATACTATATTGTGCCACTATTTATCTATGGCATGAATACCATAGATAATGGGTTTATATTTAACCTATGATAGTTTATATCTGTTGGAATGAATTTATGATTTCTAAAATTCTGGTTTATGATATTTAATTTTTATTTATTTTTTGTTGGGCTACTAGTCACCAAAGGCAACAACATTAAATCAAAAGCAATAAGAGAAACTTAGGATACACATATATACAAATAAAAAAAATGAAATGGAAACTCCAAATACATACATAATATGAATCATGGAAACTCAGAATACATAGTTAAAAGAAACATTACAAAAAACAATAATAAGTGGCTATGTGGATTCAGACCCTCCTTCTAGCACTAGTTTGTCAACATCAAAATCTGCAAATGGTTAGCATGATTCTAAAATCCTCATAGAATAATACAACATTCTTCAAAATAAATGACAAAAATAATCCAAGGATGCAAAGAAGACATGAAGTATATCTATTCTATTGTGGATTGGTGCTATCCTTTGTGTAGAAGGCAACCCTTTCCCAATCCTTGATAAGACAAATAACATCATAGACAATGAGATGCTAAGTGAACTCAAGTTGGGTATAATGATAGTGCTCAAATTGTAGATGAAAAATGAGAGAGAAGCCATTGAATTTATAGGAAAGATTGAGAGAGGAGAAGCCAAGATTGAGCAATGTGGGACTAAAACCCAACAAATGAGAGAAAGCCACTTGTCATAATGGGATTGGCCCATGATTGTGCAAATTTTGGTTAATGTGCCCATTTCAAATTTTAAAATGGCAATAAATGAATATGGTTGAGGGTTTTTGGGGGGAATTGTGTTTGGCCAAAAAAATCAAACAAGAGAGTTAATGAGGGCATATTCATTGGGAATATGCTTTTGTGAGGGAAAATGGGTGTTTTAATAAATCAATTTAAATGATTTATTGTGCAAGTGGATGAATCAGATTAAATTAATCAGGATTTGATTATTCTAATAATAGGTTAGATGATATGACATTTGATTTGAATTTTGGTTTTTGTTTTAAATCAAATGAGAGGAAAATGCATATGAGTGATTTAATTAAATATATGTGATTTAATTAAATTGGAAACTATAGGAGATCATTAAATAGTTTGATTTATTTAATTAAAGAGATGAGCTTAGTGAATTAATTAAATTGGTTTATTTAATGAATAGATGAAATAACACTGAATGAAGTATGATTAGATGCATGTGTTTATTTTGCATGTCTACGCCTTAAAACTTTCGACCGATCACTATGTGCATATTTTGGTCTTCAATCCCATATTTCACATACATGCCAAACAAGGTAGTTGCAAATACAATATTTGATTGAATTTCACCAAAAATCCATGTCTCGTTAAAACAAAAAAATTAAGAGGTTTAGGTATTGCATGAAAACCAAACAAAAACAATCCAAAATTTGAAGAAGATCAAACCAACAATATCTTGGGGTGGTGTTGATCACTTGTCCATCCATGTGTCTATGCACTAGACACACTAGGTAGGTGAAATGTTCCTTGGATTGGTAAACTTAAGAATATTTGAGGGTGCATGGGATGGTAAACCCATGTTTAGTTTTGATCCACAACTTCTTGTCTATGGGAGCCTTCCCTCTTCTACTCTTCTGCTAAAGTTCAAAATTTGAGCTACATTTATTGATTTTATCTCATTTCTCTAAACAACTTCCTACCAAAGGTCCATGTTGGTAGCCACCACATTCCTTTGGGCTACTCTTCTGTATTCCTTTATTGCATTGCTAAATTAAATAAAAACCCAATCTTCCCTTTCCTCTTGAAATCTACTCCTTACATGACTAAAAATCATTTTACTCACTCTGTTCCTCTTCCAAGTCCTCTATTAACTACATTCATACACTACAACAAGCAATATAGTTTGACTCTTTCATCTACGTTTCCTTCTCTTTCAGAGAATTTCACATATACTTTTGTGCATCTTTTTGGATGGTATAAACATTATTTCTACCATCATAGATGGCCTCCCTATGAAACTACCATGGACTACTTAGAAACACATGACAAGAAGTCATAGGATTCACATCACATAAAACCTCATATTTATAGGAGCTAATCTGAAATTTAACTACACATTTCTCACTAATTGTCATTTTGTGCTCCTTCTATAGCTAAGAAACATTGTACATAATAGGATTCTTACACCTTTTCAAACCTATTTTTTCTACCATCTCCTCTAGAAGCAGGTTATTCATGCTACCACTATCTACTATAACTTTGAAACACTTACCTACAACCTTGCACATAGTTCAAAAGAGACTCCTTTGGGATTGTTTTTCAATTGCCTATGGGTTTAGCAAAACTCTCCTCATCATAAGAGATTCACTTGCTTCCAAGTCTTCACCTTTTGGGGATGCTTCACATTTGTCATCCTCTTGTACCAAGTAGTTTCTAAAATAAAATAAAATAGGTTTTATCATGATGATTCACTTATTTTTCTCTATATTTCATTAAATATGTGTGTTGTATTATGCAAATGAATAGCACAAATCAAATCTAACCCAACTACTAGTCAAAAGGTAGATCTGAAAAGGGTCCAATGCTATGTAACTTTCACCAAAATAAAAATTCAAACCTCAGTGAGGACTCATTCACCCTATGGTAAATGGGTCCTGGCTAGGGCTCTAAAAAATTAGTTTCTTCTTCTCAATCAACACTTCCATATTAGAGTTGGGCATTTTTCAGATAGCTAGAAGTAAATCTCGTAGCACAGTTCAACTTTGTAACTTTGTCAAATTTTCATTTCCAATTGATCTTCAACCTAAAACTTGTAATCACACATCAAAGGGAGAAATTTTTTGTTTATTAAGGAATAGGGGTTTTCCTTGGTCAAACCCCATTTTGGTAGTTAAACTTTGAAATGGATAAAATCATAAAGGAAAGCTGAATGAAAAATGCAATGTCACAACTCACCACACCTTATTTGAACCTTGGATAAATCTACAATCTAACATGAAGTGATTTCAATGAATGTAATTATTAATCATGTGAAGTTGATATGAAACAATGCATTTGATATGCTGTATATATCTTGAATGCTACATAAACACATTAGCTAAAATAATATGGATGGCAGAATCCATTTTTGACATGACAATAAGAAACTTGATTGGTGCAATACTATTTTTATAAATTTACCCTTGGATTCCTTACAAATTCTCTTGATGCTCTTAATAATTCTCACTTGAATTGGTATAGTGTGAGTTTCATTTATCAGCTCATGGATTTTTCTGGATTGATTTTAAGTGAATTGTGTTGTCCAGAACTCTTGACTTGATCTAAGGAAGCATGTGCTCATTGTCTATGGTGTTTTGCATGAGTGTTAGCCAACCTTGTGTTTAAGATTACATGTGAGGCTTATGGAAGCATATTGAAGTGTGTTGAGATTTATTTGGATCCTAATTAAGTATTTATGGAGGTCGCCTTTCGTTCCTATCCACTTCAGGAATGTTTAGGTGTCGAACTATTTTAATTTTGTATGTATAATAGCTAGTGGCTGACATTAGAGAATGTTTTCAAGATAGATCTTGATATAAATATGTATGGTGTTGATGTTAGAGGATGTGTAAATATTGAGAAGCAAGATAGATGTGACATTGTTGCAAGAGATGTGTGTGGTACAAAATTAAGAAAAGTAGTGTGAAATTCATGGTAGGGTTCCTAAAGGCAATGAGATGAAGGCATGTCCAATATCTTCTATGTGAGACTAGGAAAGTGTGTGAGAAATCGTGGTGGTCTGCTTGTTGCATTTGGAAGTTTTTCTCTATGCAACTTTATTTTTCTATCTTCATGTTTTATTTCTGTGGCAGTGATCCCTAGCTATGAAACATTTTTGATAGTGTGTCCTATTATAGAAGTGAGGCCATTTGTACTAGTTTTTATATTACTTATATTGTGATCTAATCATCAACATGATTTTTCCCTCATTCATTTTTCCAAATAAATATGTTGTTCTCATGTGTATGGTGTTGTGATTTCAGTTTTTATTGTCTACAGTTCATGTTTAATCACTAATGGTTTAATGAATTCTTGTGGATCTATTTACTATTAAGGGTTTTGAAGATTTAATTTTCTATAAATGATTCACCTCCCCTCTCATTTATCTTGTTAATTTAAACACTCCTAATCTCAAAAATGATTATTATTTTATGGAATGTGAGGGGTATGAGTTAACATCCCTTGAAAAACTTCTATTAAATAAATGATTGGTACTCATTGTCCTAATATGGTTTTCCTTCATGGAATTAAGTTATATTTGGATGGTATGTTAAATAGAGCTCCTCACATTTGGCCTCATAAATTGTGTCAGTCAGTGTGTGGGGCCTCATGGTAATTTTGGGGGATGGTCTATTTATAGGATCATAGGAAGATATCTCCTCTTTGGTGGTGTTTGAGTCACTTGACTATGTTTTTCATTTCTTCCAGTCTGTAGTCGAGTGACACTTGTCTCTCTACCAATGTGTATGCTCCTATTTGATCTATCTAGTAAAGCTCAATTATGGGCTCATTTTAGACAAATTAGATCTTTTGGCTCCCTTGTTCTGGTGGATTGTGACATGGGACTTTAATGATGTTTCTTTTCTTGAGGAGAAACATGGTGGGAATGCTAGGTTAGAACTATCTTCTAGCCTCCTCAGGGATAATATTGATCTTTTGAACTTAGTTTATGTGAGGCCAAATAATGGTATTTTCACTTGGAATAATAGGAGATCTAGGGAGAATACTATATTTGAGAGGTTGGATTGTTTCTTGGTTTCCTACTTCTATGTGGGGGATATTTTATCTACCAAGTAAGAGATTTTGGATTGGAAAAGGTCGAGTCACTATCTAATCAAGATTTATGTTCATACATTTAGAATATTTAAGAACCCTTCCATGAAGTTTCAACTAATGTGGTTGAGAGAATCTTCTCTTCATGAACTTATGGTTGATTGGTGGCAACATGGGAAGCCTACTCAAGGTAGGTCTATATATTCCTTTACCAAAATATAACAATATCTGGATTTTAGGCTCGAGAGGTGGAATAAGTAATGTTCTGGAAACCTTCATTTCAACAAGATGTTAGCTCAAGCGGATTTAGTTAGCATAAATTTTTGGATTCATGACCATGGTATTAATGAGGATTTGATTAGAGAAGAGTCTATAGCTATTGAGGATTTGGAGGAATAGGAGTTGATGGAGAACATTTTCTAGAAGAAGAAGTCTGATGTTGAATGGCTTCAGGAAGGGGACTAAAATACGACCTTTTTCCATAATTTTGTCAAATCTAGAAGGATAGTAAATCTTATTCCCACTATAGTGTCATCAGAAGGGAAGAAGTTGTCATTTATGGCTGATATTTCTATGGAGATTGTTTAGTTTTTCATTAAACTCTATTCGTTTAAGACTCTAGCCATGTTGCTAATGATGAAAGTGTTATTTTGGATTGCATTTCTTCTCTAGCTTCTAGTGAAATGGATGTTTCCATCATATACCCTATTTTGTTTCCTAAGATAGAAGTGGTAGTGTTTAAAATGAAGAAAAAAAGTAATGCCCCAATCCTGGATGGATTTCCTATTGAATTCTTCCAATAGTTTTAAATTTTTTTAAGTTGGTTCTTTTTGAGGTGGTCAAAGAGTCATAGCAAAATCAACAGATGCTTCATGCCATGAACTCTACTTTTTTTATCTTATTCCAAAAAGGGAGGGAGCAAAATTTTTGGATCAATTTATATCCATAGCTCTTTGTATTGTGGTTTACAAAATTATCACTAAATTGATTTTTGAAAGACTTAATCCTTGGCTCAACTCTTTGATCTCTTCTCATCAAGGAGGTTTAATTTCTAGAAGGATTTTTTTTTATGGGATTTTGATTTCTACGAAGGCCATGTTCATTCTTCGGAAATTTTGAAGTAGAAAGCCTTGTTCATCAAAATTTACATGGAAAAGGATTATGATAGGGTTAGATAGTAATTCTTACAAAAGGTTCTTCAAGATTTCGGCTTTTACTAGGAGTGGATTTATTGGGTTATGAGCTATGTGAATTCTTCTACCTTCTCTATTCCTATTAATGGTGAACCTTTGGAATTTTTT
Source organism: Sequoiadendron giganteum (assembly GCA_007115665.2). Taxonomy (NCBI): domain Eukaryota; kingdom Viridiplantae; phylum Streptophyta; class Pinopsida; order Cupressales; family Cupressaceae; genus Sequoiadendron; species Sequoiadendron giganteum. The sequence goes on along the minus strand of CM021100.1, from coordinate 301,726,499 downwards.
GGGGCTTCTTGGGGAATTTAGGAAGAGGATCCTCTTTCTCCTTACCTTTTCATCATTATGGTTGAGGGGTTGGCAATATTTATCAAGTTCTATTTTAGTCAAGGTTTGATTTAGGGGTGGAATTGGGGTCATAGGGTGAATCCTTGTTCTCATTTGTATCTTTTGGATGATACAACTTTGATGGGTATGTCGAGAATCTAGGAAGCTATGAACTTAAGGAAAAATTTCATACTTATAATCTTACTTCTAAAAAAAATATTAGTGAGGATAAGTCCTCAATATTCTTCATTAATATTCCTAGACTTATTAAGAACAAGATTGCTCAAATTCTTCTATTTTAGATTGGTTCTCTACCCTACTCTTTTCTTGAGATTTCCATCTTAGTGGGTTCCCAGCTCAAAGATCTTGGGCATGAGGTGTTCAATATGTTTCATAGGAGGGTAAGTCATTGCACTTGTTTATGGATCTCATTAGTTAGGCGCATGACTATTTTGAAGTTTGTACTATAGGATCTTCCCATCTTTAGATGTTTTGTGTAGGTTTCACCTTGGTACTTTGTTATGGAGTTTGAGGCCCTTTCCAAGCAATTTTTGTGGGGTGGTAGTTTGTTCTCTTTGAAATGGAGCCTAGTCAGGTGGGAATTTGTTTGCAGGCCAAAGTAGGAGAGTGGCCTTGGTCTCAATCTGATAGGTATGGTTTATCAGGTCTTGGCTACTAGGTTATATTGGTGATGGTGTACTAGCCAAGATTAGGATTGGGATAGGATTCTCACCATTAAGTATCTTTAGGGGGTGTTTGTTAATGATGTGCTTAGTATGGCCTTTCAAGGAGGGGCTCTGTGATTTGGGAGAATCTCAAAAGAGGGGCAAAGCACATTAAGCATGGTATCTTTTGGATTTACAATAAGGTCTCAAATGCTCTCTTTTTATGTAATTCGTGGGATGGGAAATCTCCCCATCTTCACTATTTATCCTCATCTTTTTCCCCTCTTCAATTGTTTTATTGATTCTAGTTGAAGTATAGTTTGAGATTTTAAATTGGTACAAGCTCTAGGTCAAGTGGAAGTTGTACATTGGAAGTATCCATAGGAGTGGTCAACAGGGGGAGCTAAGGAGGCTCGGTTCAAGATTATAGGATCTTGGTGAATAGAATGTACAATTACTTTTTTGAGAGGCATACTCTTGCTTGAGGTCCCTCTCCAAAGGGTAAATTTATTGTGCCCTCACACTATATTGACCTAGAAATAAATTGTTTTGGAAGTATGGTGATGCCTTGGTGGAATCAAGTTTGGAGCAAATTTTCCTAGCCTAAATGAAACTTTTTCTTATGGATAGTTGTTTAGAATAGACGTATAACCTAGGATGATTTACGAAAGAGAGGTTTTCATGGTCCCTCTATCTGTGTTCTTTGTAATAATAGAAAGGAAAGTTCCTTTGATCTCTTTTTATTATGCCCTTTTTCTTGATTGATTTGGCACTTCTATTTGGGGCCTGGAATCATGTCTATGTTCATGCCACTTCTCTTGGGGGGGCCTCCTGCACATACTTCTTCCCTGAAGTTTTCTTGGATCCTTGGCCCTTTCCTTATTATTTGGTTGTTGTGGTTGGAAAGGAACATTAGGATATTTCAAGATGTGCAAGAGGGTGTGGCACAACTTTGGCATAAGGCCCTTGACAAGGTTTAGGAAAGTATTTCTGCAAAAATTTATATGTTGAATGTTGTAGATCTTGGTGATAAGGCTATTATAAGGAATTTAAACTCAATGATTGGTGGTCCTAGAAACTTGGGTAGAAGAGTTCCCCAACATACACATTTTGAGCATGTGTACCTTTCTAGTTTATATTTCATTGTTTCATTTTCCTGGAGAATAGAACAAAGTGGCTAATCTAGTTTATATTTCCTTTTGTCATATTCCTAGAGAATGGAACAAAGTGGCTAAGTTTATGGCCAAGTGGTATTTAGAGTAGGAGGATATGTGGTATGTGGTAGATTGTAATATTCTTCCTCTAGAGTATGTGAGGTCTTTGGAAAAATTTATTCTTGATTCTTGGATTTCTAATAAAAAAATGACCCCTTTTTTATAACAAAAATATATTTCATTTTATAATATATACTGCAAAATTAATATTAGTTGATAATATTCTTAAAGATGTAATATATTAAATTCAATAAAATTTATTATCAAATATATATTGAATTTTTTTAATAAAGAATTCATTAAGAACCATTCAAGTTCACTAATAAATCAAAATCTCAATTAAAATATTTTTAAAATAAAATAGAATTTTCAAAACATTGTAAATGTATAATTTTATTTAATTAATAAAATATAAAAGAAACAAATCGCCAAATTTATTGATGAAAATAATAATTTATTTATTTTATTAAAATTTGAAATAAAAGGTATTTAAATGACATGCTCTCATAAAATTTTCATATGATAAGTAGGGGAGACCCTCAAATCACAAGTTTGAGTAGGAAAGGTTAAATTCTTCAATAGACCCCAATTTTTATGTTTTATGAATTTGTGAATGCTAAATAATTTCTATGTAACTTATTTAAAAATTATCATCATTATGTATTTTACTATTTCATTTAATGAATTTTTATGTGTACACAATAAAAATGCTATAAAAAAAGGCAAATCAAAATTATTTATTTTTTATCACAACAATAAAACCTAACAAATATATTTATATTTGCACATAATAATACTATCCACTTTCAACACAATATTAAAACTTATATTATTTATAAACGTATTCTCATACTAGATATTATTTACTAAATAAATAATAATGTTGATTTATTTTTATTTTATATTAAAACATTGAAATAATAATCAAACAAAAATTATGAAGAAAAAATATTCAATAATTTCAAATAGTTGATTTAATCTAATCATATTTAACCAATAGAAACATTTATAAAAAATAATCATTTAAATGGCAGATATAATTTATAGTTAAATCTTCAATTGCATAATCTATAATAAAATTTAGAATTAGAATGACCATTGTTTGGTAGCTAATTTTCAAGTTTATCTCATTATTCTAATATCGTGTCTACTTTAAGGAGAAAAAAAATAAACAATAAAAGAAAAGAAAAACAAAACAAATTTTCAAAATATTAGCAATGCAAAATATCATAATTTACTTAAATGATATTTAATTTTTCTTTAACAATATAACATTTAATAAAAAAAATGTAAAATTATGAAAACTTGAAAGATATACAAATTATATTTAAATTATCATAGTAAATATTAAATAATTTTATAAATTTAATAATTCTTATAATTATTTAATGAGTAAAGATAAATATCAAAATTACAAAATTATATAAAAAAATAGATATTTTGTAACAAAATGAACAAATAAATGATTCAAATTGAAATCAAGTTTAATGGTAGGAACTAGGAAGTTCAAGCTCAAGCTCAATTAATAAATAGCACTTGTACCCCAATAAGGTGCAATACTTACGTCGATAGACTAAGCCCACATTATTTATGGTCATGAAAAGAAGTGGACGGTGTGAAGAAAGAAATGATCTATCTCACCTATCCTCTCTACCTCTCTCTCTCTCTCCCTCCCCTCTTCTCTCTCACTCTTGCTCTCTCCTTCCCTCTCTATTTCTCTCTATATCACATATCCCTCTCTACCTATCCCTCCCTCCATCCCACCTACTTCTTTTTCTCTCTGTCCTTCCCTCTCAATGTCTCTCCCTCTCTCACTTATTCCTCTCTACCTCTTTATAAATCCCCTATCCCTCTCTACCTCTCCCTCCCCCCCTCTCTCTCTCACTCTCTCTATCTCTCTCTTTCCTTCTCTACTTCTTTCTATCCCACCTCTCTCTCCCTCCCTATCTCTATCTCACTTATCCCTCTCTACCTCCCTTTGTCCCTTTACCCTCCTCTCTCTCTCTTTCTCTATCCTCCCCTCTCTACTTCTTTACCCTCCTCTCTCTTTCTCTATCTCACCTATCCCTCTCTACCTCTCCTTCCCTCCCTCCCCCTTCTGTCTCTCTCTTGCTCTCTCCTTTCCTCTCTACCTGTCCCTCCCTCCATCCCACTCTCTCTCTCTCTCTCTCCCTCTCTACTTCTCTCCTTATTCCTCTCTACTTCTCTCTTCTTCCCCCTCTAATTCTCTATATCTCCCCTATCCTCTCCTCTCTCACTCTCTTTGGCTCTCTCTTTCCTTGTCTACTTCTTTCTATCCACCTCTCTCTCCCTCACATCTCTATCTCACTTATCCCTCTCTACCTTCCTCTCTCTTTTTTCTCTATCCTTCCTCTCCATTTATTTTCCCTCCTCTCTCTCTCTCTTTCTCTATCCTTCCCTCTCTACTTCTTTTTCCTCCTCTCTCTCTCTCTCTCTCTCTCTCTCTCTTTCTCTATCCTTCCCTCTCTACATCTTTACCCTCCTCTCCAATTCATTCCAAAAACAACACTTCCTATACAACTGTAATTTTTCATTTTTCTATTTGTTTATTATTTGGATTTTATAACAAATAAAAAAATTTATTTAAAAAAAAAAAATTATTATATTATTATATTATTTTATTTATTATATAAATTATTTTATTTAATATATAGATTATTTTATTTTATTTTATTTATTATATAATCTTTTATTTTTTTTAGTGTTTGAATTTTATAGCAAAAAATAGATTTATTTATTTTTTAAAAATTATTATATTATTTTATTTACTTTTATCTATTATATAAATTATATTATTTATTATCTAAATTATTATATAAATAAATTATTTTTATTTTTATTTACTACATAAATTATTATTTCTTATATAAATTATTTTAATTTATTTTATTTATTATTGAGCTGACCATATCAAATCTTCTAATTTTAATTAATCTTATCTTCCCATTATGTTCAAATGAATCCTAATTAGAGGAAGTTTATCTGCTTGGTAATTTAAATTAGAAGATTTGATATGGTCAGCTCAATAATAAATAAAATAAATTAAAATAATTTATATAATAAATAATAATTTATTTAACTACATTTCAAAGGGACATCGTGGAACACAAAGCATCAAAGTACATCAAAACAGAAACCAGCTGTATTCTCTCATCCAACCACATTTACATCTACCACACAAAAAATTAACTAAACAAAAACTAAAATCAACCTATATTTTTTCCAGATCAATACAACTCAAATACATAACATCATTAATGAAAACAAAATAATTTGTTTATTTATTTTAATATAAATAAAGTCTGAATTTACTATAAAATAAATAATAATTTATGTAATAAATAAAATAAATAATAATTTATATAATAAATAAAATAAAATAAAATAATTTATATACTAATTTATATAATAAAATAATATAATATAATAATTTTTAATAAAAATAAAATTTGTTCTGTGTTATAAAATCCAACAAAAATAAAATAATATAATAAATTTTTAAATAAAAATATAATTTGTTTTGTGTTATAAATCCAAACAATAAACAAATAGAATAATGAAAAATTAAAGTTGTATAGGAAGTGTTGTTTTTGGAATGAATTGGAGAGGAGGGTAAAAAAGTAGAGAGGGAAGGAGAGAGAGAGAGAGAGAGAGAGAGGAGGGAAAAAAAGTAGAGAGGAAAGGATAGAGAAAGAGAGAGAGAGGAGGGTAAAGGGACAAGGGGAGGTAGAGAGGGATAGGGGAGATATAGAGAATTAGAGAGGGAAGGAGAGAGAGGTAGAGAAGTAGAGAGGGAAGGAGAGAATGAGGGAAAATAGGTGGGATGGAGGGAGAGACAGGTAGAGAGGGATATGTGATATAGAGAGAAATAAAGAGGGAAGGAGAGAGCAAGAGGGAGACATAAGGGAGGAGGAAGGGAGCGAGAGGTAGAGAGGGTTAGGTGAGATAGAGAAAGAGAGAGGAGGGTAAAGAAGTAGAGAGGAAAGGATAGAGAAAGAGAGAGAGAGGAGGCTAAAGGGATAGAGGGAGGTAGAGAGGGATAAGTGAGATAGAGATAGGGAGGGAGAGAGAGGTGGGATAGAAAGAAGTAGAGAATGAAAGAGAGAGGTAGAGAGAGTGAGAGAGAGAGGGAGGAAGAGGTAGAGAGAGATAGGGGAGTTAGAGAATTAGAGGGGGAAGGAGAGAGAGGTATAGAGGAATAAGTGAGAGAAGGAGAGAAGTAGAGAGGGAAAGAGAGAGAGAGAGAAATAGGTGGGATGGAGAGAGGGATAGATAGAGAGGGAAGGAGAGAGCAAGAGGGAGAGAGAAGGGGGGAGGGAGTGAGGGAGAGGTAGAGAGGGATAGGTGAGAGAGATCACTGCTTTCTTCATGCGAGGCATTGCTTTTCATGGCTTTGCCTATTGACGTAAGTATTGCACCTTATTGGGGTGCAAGTGCTAGTTAAATAGTTCTTATATTTTATATCAGCGAGGAATCACTCATGTTTTAAGAAGTGTACATATGTGGGGTCATCCTTTTCCTTTTCATAGCTGGATAAGCTAGCCATATAATCTTTTCTCACCTGAAAATTTGTTATCCTACAATTGGACATTAAGCAATATCTCTTTCAACAACCACGTTATGAATCCGTACCCACATATCTCATGGGGTTCCCGCGTCAAACTACAAACTACTGGAAATACCAATGGGGTTCCCCCACATAGAAAAGCCTATCCCCTAATTAAGTATTAGGTCAATAAAATATTTTGAAAAATAATGTAAGTTTTATTTAGATGCTTAATTATTTTAAGGGTTTTTTAATCATATCAAATAAGTTGAAATCCCTTATAAAAAGAGTTAATGATTATTTTTCAAATCAAAATTATTTACAAATATATGGAAGATTGAAATTTATGTTAAGTATAAATAGATTAATATTTGAACATAACAAAAAAAATTACAATCATTTAATTTAATTCTATGATCATCTTATTCAATTTAATATAATATAGAAAATAAAAATGTAAAAATTTAAAGTTCACTCTTCCACCACTCCAACTTGACCAGTCATGTAATGAGCATGTTTTTTTCCTAACTACTTACTCTCTTTCCGTCTTTGCTACTTCATAAACATATTCATATTAATTGTTTCTATCTCCTTCACACTTATCACTCATTTTTTCCCTTTTCAATTAGAAATATCATTTTAAGCTTATGTTTAATTAATAAATATATTTGTTAATAAATATTTTAATTCATTTAAAATTTAATAAAATATAATAAAAGTTGTTATATTTTAATTGAATATAAAGATTTATATTTTTTCTTAAACATATTATAATATCAGATCATTTATTGATCAAATAATGATATATTGATTTGTTTTTATTTTATATAAAAAATAATGAAATAAAAAATATAAGAATAATGGAGAAAAAATATCTAATCATTTCAAATAGTCCCCCTTACCTAATAATTGTCAGCAATAAAACAGAAACATTTTTAAGCTCCCCATCCACCAATTAAATTTGATGCATAAAAAGATCATTTTTTACCTAAATTTCAAGTTTATCTATCTTTTGACACAATTTAGGAGAGATTCAAAAGTCCCTTCTGGATGTTTATCCTTCCACCAAAATAAATACAAATTTGTCTCTAAAAAAAGATATATAGAAAATCCACCATCAAAAACTATTTTTAAAATAGATTCCATGGTGTAGAAGAAAACACTATCACTATGTGATCATAAACTACTATGGCTCATACGTTTCAAAAGAGCTGTTGGAGTATTGGTTTCTCAATGTTTGTAACATCAGCAAAATCCTCTTTTCCTTCACCTTCATCAAGCACGGTCGTTCTAATCACTTATATTGATAATTTGAGGTTTAAGAGGAGGATTATTAAGACAGGCAGATGATCCATACATGATTTGATCGAGTTTGTCATATGCAAGAGTGGCCTCATACATGATGTCAAAGGTGCCAAGCTAGAGGCGCCTTCCTCAGCCCTCCTTTGTCCCGCATACATCTTTTTCTTGACCTCTTCTGATCTGCTCCTTTTCTTTCATATTTCTCACATGAAATCAACTGCTCACAGAGAAACCAAACTACCTTCTTGTTTTTAATTAGATCATCAAAGGAGGGATGAGGAGAAAACATTCCAGTAGTATCAGACTCCATTCAAAATCTTGTGCAACTCACCCGACTAACTTCTTACATAACCAAATTATTTATAGCACAGTAAACAGCACTTATAAAGACACGTAGAGTGATGCCGTGTAGAGATTTGCAGAGATATAATGACAAGTTATAAAATGCATGTGCCACTTATAAATTTGTGTGATAGGTATCATATGGCCTGCCACAGATTTTTGTCCAGCACAAAGTATAAGTTTAAATTAAAATCAATAAAATTCTCTTTCAAAAAATGTTTCTGTAAATTCGTAAACTCTATACTATTTATTACTCGATTTTATCATTTTATAATAAAATAACCTCTACCCTCTGATGTAGAACCCTGTTATGGGTAATGCAAATATTTTAGTATACTAATTGATTCTTAATGTTGATAAATGATCAGACTTGTATAGGTATTTTCTTTTGTTTTCATCTGCAATGGAGGAGAAGACTAATTGGATTTTTCTTGGGCCATAGCTGAATTGCAGGTTGATTTATTTCTTGTTTTTGTCATTGGCATTTGAAATCAAAAAACATTCACAACAATACACGAACCAAATATTTTATTTAGTGGCATGCTATGTTATTTAAGGCCAACTTAAAGTAGACCTCGAACCTTGCAAACAGCATACACTCATACGTAGATTTTCAAATTTCTATAGGTTTGCCAATAAGAATCAGTTATGTACATTATTTAGAAATGTTTTATTGTAGTGGAAAATTCAATAATATTTTTTAATTTTATAATAAGTTAATATAATATATAAAATTTTAATTATTTAACTTATAATAAGTCTTACTGTTATTATTATTATAATTAACAATAATGATGTTCAAAATTATAATCATAAGTTAATCTTAATAATAATTGTGAATCCTTAAATCTACAAGTGCATAAAGACGACAAACATGATTAGATGTTAGATCAAAATGCATGCAAAGAGTGAGGGATTCCCCATAAAATTCTCCATAAAAGCCATCTATTCAAGTTAAAATTAGGAAAATGACAAAACTTAAATAACAGTGAAACCAATCCTAATTAAACTAATAGTATGATGATCTTATGGGGGAATTGGTGCCAATGAAGTGTTGCAATTGGCTCTTTCCCATTTCCTAAGTAGCAATGTTGATTGGTTTGAGCAAATGATCAAATCTCCAAACATAACCTTGTTGCAAATCTTGAAAATGGTGGATGATTGAGTGTAATGGGAAAAATTAGCTCTTAATGTGAAGAGAGTAACTTTGCATGAAGATTGTGGGTGAGATGGATTTGAGTATAGCAAGTTTACTCAAATTGTGGATAAGAAATGAGGAGAAGAGTCTCCAATTTATAGACTTCAATTTGGAAAAGTGAACAAGATTAAGCAATGTGGGACAAAGGATAATCCAATGGGATTGTGCCACTTGTCCACATGTGGTTGGATGAGAAATGAGCACATTTTGGCCAATGTGCATGATAAATGCATAAATTTGAATTTGAAATGGTGAGTTGACATGTTGAAGGGGGAAGATAAAAGTGAAGTTAATGTCACTTGGCTCAAGGTCAAGGACATGTAAGAGGCATTGAATGCCTTATTGGAAGGACCAAATCCACTTGGCCTTTTTGAATTCAAATGAGGGAATATTTCTTTTTGATGCTTTGTGAGGGAAAATAGATAAATTAATAAATCAAAGTAATTGATTTATTGTGCAACTTGCATTTTCTAGAGGATTTTAGTGAGAAGGATTAAGTTAATCATAGATTTGATTAATTTAATGAAGAATTAGGTGATGTGACAATTTTAGACTTAGATTTATGAATTGATTTAAGTCAAGAATTGAGAGGAAATGATTTATCAAATAAATGATTTGATTTATTTAATTTAGAAAGAATATGTTAGATTAAATCAAATAAGGTTTAATTTATTTAATTTAATAGGATTTTCATGATTTTAATTAAATAAAATGATTCATTTAATTAAATAGGGATGCAATGGTAATTAAATTAATTGATTAATTTAATCATTGAAAGAGGAAGACTTAATCCAATAAATAATGATTTATTACATTAAGAGATAGAATGTGATGAAATGCCGAGAATGTGATTTAAGAGGAAACGTTGTTAGTAATCTGGATCAGGTGTGTGAAAATGAACTTGTACATTTTCTATGTCTAGATTTTGCCCCTCTTTAAAGCAATGTACTTGTTGCATTGATTCAAAGAATAAACTGCTGTGATCAAAGGTCCGAGATTTTTTAATTTTTTGAGATGCCCCACTACTGCCCCAAGGGAAGGATATTGCTGGATATTGCCCCCTCAAGAGACCGGACGAAAATTTTGATTTTTTGGATGATCTCACGAAAAAAATGACAAGGTGGCCGATAGGCCAGAAATGCCCTAGAATACGAGAAAAATGCATTAAAATGCCAAAACGGATGCAGAATGACTCTTGGTTGGATGAAAACGGATTCGGGGGACCAAAACCCCTTTCGAAATGTCAAATTAGGTCAAAAAACTCTAATTTTTAGGCTTAAATAGACCTCGAGGGGTCATTTTCAATTCATTTGCAATATTAGTCTTTGGAAAATTTCACATTTGAGCTCTGAGTCTTGGTTGAAATGGCGCAATGACAGCTTTCGAGGCATGTGTCAAAGAGGATTCAGACGCACCAGTGGCCAGCTGGTGCAGGACCTGTGGTATGTACCCCTATCCAACTTTCAAATTTATCATTTTACGTGCATTAAATAGGGTCAAAGTCCTGTACAAGCTACACGACGCTATATGGCACTGCGGAAAGTGATTTATCGCAATCGCACAGTGCCCTATTGCACCGCATATGCAAACTGCACCGTGCGGGCCACTTTCCAAATTAGGATTTTGTTGATCAACCGTCTGCCACATGTCCTACTCCACCATGTGACATAGTTAAGAAATTAGGATTTGTGCTAAGTAGGGCCACATATGCAAAGTGCACCACACAGGCCACTTTGAGACTGTTAAAATGTTAAACTCCATTACGGCGGTGTAGTTTGGAACTTTCCAAATTGGGCCGCATCCGTAAACAGCACTGCACTTGCCAGTTTAGAGAAAATTTTAACTTGAGATGCAATGAAAATATATTTTTCTGACGCGATGGCCTTCCCTATGCAGGAGTAGCCTGGTGTACTTTACTCACGGGAGCACTAATGGCCGATGCTTAGCAGACTAGGGGATATGCATGAGTTGGTCTAGGAGTATTTTGGTGCCATTGGTCTCTGGTACATTGCATACGTCCCTCCTGTTTGGGCTCACCTTGGTATGCTTACGGCTCTAGCGGAGTGATGGCATAGTGAGACTTCCTCCTTCCATCTTCCTACCGGTGAGACCACCATCACTCTTGAGGATGTATGGCGCATCCTCCAATTGCCTATTCATGGGACCTGAGTCATCTATGATCTACACGCTGGTAGAGATGCTTGTTACGGGGCTATGCAGTTGGATGAGATTGAATTTTGTGATGGTCAGATCGACTTAGAGATATACCGTGGCCGCGTGCATACATACAGATTGATTATTGTTGCTATCATCTCAAGCCTTGTAGTACCTCATCGATGGGGCTGATACTTCAGTCCAAGATGGGGATTAGCATGGGATCTGATGGTTCATCGCAGGGAGTGCTTCCCTTGGGGACTGATATTACTAGCCTCCCTCTTTAGGGATCTTCATGAGTTTGCTTATTTGGACAATAGGTCCATCAGGGCTGGAGGTACCTTACTGCATATCTGGGCATGGGAGAGGATTCCAGTGCTTCGCCCAAATATCATACTAGTTCTCCTGGAGACAGATGATCCCCTTGTTTGGCGATATGGCAGGGCAGTGATGCACTTTTCTTTCACTAGCACAAGTGGTATTCCGCACTGGCGGCGAGTTCTCGATGAGATGAGAGAGTTCATCTGGAGATCATCGATGGGTGTTGGTCCGTGGCAAGATGATGATTAACAAATCTTCTTCACCTGACATGACATATTAATGCAGGGCAGAGAGCACACTATGGTTGAGAGTTATCTTTCGGACAGGGTTGCTCATCAGTTTGGGGAGGTACAGGATAGGCTTGATGACCAGTATGTGGTCATCTTTGCATGCATGACCAGAGAGATAACATGGGGCTAGCCCATCCCAACAGCCAAGGAGGTGTCCTCATTTAGGCAGTTAGTGGCTCGACCATGGCCTTATGATCAGGGGCCGGCAGATGTAGGGGTCACTCTAGTTTATAGGGCATGGTTCAAACCTCCACTCAGATTGACAGTTCTAGGCACAGTTGTACCACGATGCAGGCGCAGGGTTCGGGTAGCTGGCAGAGGGTGGGGTAGAGGACGAGGTGGGCCACCTCCTCATCAGTCACCTCTCAAGGACGTAGCATAGCAGTCACTTGTCTGAGTAGGGGAAAAGGATGGTCAGCCAAGGGTAGATCCTCAACAGCAGCCAACATAGCAGCCAGTAGGGTAGCCCGATCACCGAGATGTGTTAATTCAGTAGCTATAGGGGCAAGTACAGGCTCTGACTACGGAGAGAGACCAGACAAGATCCGAGAGGGATTAGGAGATAGGCTAGCAGAGATAGTTAAAGAGTGCAACATCCTCATTCTGGGGCCAATCAGTCAATATTCATGATTACGAAGAGGCTATCAAAGAGGCCGAGTACAATCTGTAGTATTATCGCCAAGTAGTACCCTCAAGCAGCAGAGTGCCAGACTTTTTCCAGTAGACAGGGAGGTGACTGACAGAGGCCCATGGTGAGAGATAGGATGGGGAGGGCAACATCCAGCAAGGCCCGCCCCTCTTTTGATCACATGACAGTTTGCTTCATTTTTCATATATGGGTTGTAGTATTTTGGCCTTATTGTATTATGTATTCGATGTACACCTGATCCAATTTGTATTACAACAATATTTTTTGATGATATATATGAGATGATTCACCCTTTTATGATACATATGTATAATATGTGGATGCAAATGTATGATGCTATGAGATGTTTCTATTCTTATGCTTATGTGATGTGATGTATTTGATGGATGCATTTTTTTTGTATATTTTCCATGTTTTAATGGTGTAATGCATATTAATGATGGTAATGGATGCAAATGGTAATGGTTGCAAATGATAATGGACCTAAATGATTATGTATGATGTAATACTTTCTTAAGATGTTTAAAATAACAACTTTATATTATTCCTCATAACTTAAGATACTGCTATGATGCCATGTGTTTTAGTGCTGATGATCATGTAGATGCAGGGTGTATGCATGGGTGATGTTTTGATTACTGTTATGATGCCATGTTAGTGTGGAAAGAAGGTAGAAGAAATGAAAAATTAATGAATTAGTTAGAGTGATGATGGTGATTTGCATTGCTAGGAATTGGGATTTTCAAAGGGTCAATTGCATTATGTTTGAAAACACACATAGGTACAATGCATCAAGGTATAAAGGAGCAGGATGGCGTGGTAACTAGTGTGATGGACTTTGACTCGATAATAAGATAGGAGTATTCTTGTTCACACTTAACATACATACTTCATTTGGGATGTAGTTCAAACATTCGAAACATCTCAGACCAAAATGCAGAAAAGCAAGCTTTCCTATGTGGTTAACAAGATATCTAAAACATCTTCCCTACACACCAAACAAAACATGCACAACTAAGTTATTTTACAAGCGTATCCCACAAGTGCAACAGATAAAAAAGATAATGATCATTGCCCCATTCCTTTCTCTCTAAACCTATTTTGTTTAGGCATTGTCGAGAGGTCCTTGGAATGAGTGCAAACTAAGATAAGTCTAAACAAGACCAAGATAAAATAAACAAACAAGTTGATGTTCTTCGTATCACTAGCCAAGGCTAATCTATTGTGAGGGGTACCTGATGCCTATGTCCATCGTAGGAAAGCTTCATCCTAGGACATGTAGTGATCAGGGTTTTGATGGGACTGATTTGGGTGATAAGCTAGTGATACTCCGAGTTGATAAACTTGTTGACTGACTGATCTAGGCTTGAGACTTTGACAATTAAGTGTTCACTTTGGAACCTGCTAAACCTACTTCTGACTAACTCACCAAAGGGTGAAGGCGATGATTGATTTATTAGGAATGATGACTAATATGGGTGAAAGCAAGTTGAAATGGGTGCACCATTTTGGGTTTTTTGATATTTTGAGGCTGTTTTTGGTATTTTCACATTTTTCAATGTTTTTGGTATTTTCAAGATTTACAAAAAATGGACTAACTTAAAGACCTATCCTAGGGGTCTTAGGAGTTGATCCATAGATTATCCTTTCCTACGTTATACATGTAGAGACCATGTAGTTTCACTGATGACAAACTTGTCTTAATGATAAGATGGACAAACGAATTGCCATTTTATTGCTTAAAGGACTGACTTAAGATGGAGACTAGATAGGCAAATGGATTTCCAATGCGACGAACACCTAAGGACTAACCTAACTATCTCGGGGGAAGATCAAAGATCAACCTTGCCTACATTCAAACTTAGAGATGACGTAGTTCAACAAGGTGAAAGACTGAGAAGACTCAATGATGAACTTTTTGAAGATTTTCTGATATTTCGACATTGTTTTGGATTTTTGAATGTTTTGGATGTTTTTGGGTTTTTTAAATGAATTTGAAGAAGATCATGAGAATATACACGAACCCGATCTGATGCTGATACAGGAACATTCCCCCAGCGTGGTGTAATAGACTACTTTGATAAAGGTAGGACAAACTAACCTTAAGAATGGCAAGTACTACCATGGTGGAATATGATATGGACACCAGCTCAGGCTATGGTATAGATCCGAGCCGATGGGTGGATGGATGATTTGAGGTGACATGAGTGAATCGTGCAAATCTTGGTAGATGGGGGGTGCTTTATTTACTCTTGGTGCCTATTTGCAATTTTTTCACCAAGGTACTTGTCCAAAGTGCCACCGAAGTGGTTTTCACTAGAGGACGAATTTTTTCTCTTTACTATTTTCAATCCTTTTTTTTTTTTTGATTTTTTGTTGTCGCCAAGATGCTTGTTTTCTAGGTTTTCATCAAGGTAACTATTTTTTCAGGACTTTTTTTTTTTTTTGGTATTTTCTGGTTCCATACCTTGCAAGTGCTTAGGCATAAAACTTTTTGAGGTGAGAACTATTCATGGGCTCCTGTAGAGGTTTTCCTTGTAGTGTCAACAGTTGATATGGAATGGATTTGTAACTTGCGATGATGATGAAGGGTCCCAGCTAGTTGGGCTCAAAATTTCCTTTTGTATCTGGGTTTGGCACATTCTTTTGGTTTTCTTTAAGCACAAGGTCACCAACTTGGAAAGTGCATTGCCTAATCTTCTTGTTGTAGCTCTGTTTCAGGTGATTCTAGTAGACATATAGATGAGTCAAGGAATCCATGCATCGTTTATCTAGTAATTTCAGCTCATTCAGTCTTGTAACCCTGTATTCCTCATCCGTGATGAGGTTTTGCAGTGATATCCTCAGTGACGGGAGCTTGATCTCAATAGGGAGGATAGCTTCTGATCTGTAGACCAGGGAGAATGGGGTGGTGCCTGTTGGCATGCAGATGCTAGTGCGGTAGGACCATAAAGTCAGATTTAACTATAGATGCTAGTCACGACCAGAGTCATTGACTATTTTCTTTAGGATTTTCAGAATGGTTTTGTTTGTAGCCTCTGCTTGGCCATTGCCTTGTGGATAGTATGGGGTGGAAACGCAGTGCTAGATTTTGAATTTTTCACACAAGTCACAGACATCATGATTCTTGAAGGGCGTCTTGTTATCAGAGATGATTGATTGGGGAACACCGTATCAAAAAATGATGTAGTTCAAGATGAACTTGGATATTTGTTTTCCCGTGATATAGGTCATGGGAATTGCTTAGACCCATTTTATGAAATATTTAGTGGTGGTGATAATGAACTTGTGGCCATTGGATGAGGTGGGTGAGATTTTACAAATGAGATCGAGCCCACACTATGAAAAGGGCCAAGGTGTAACAATGGGATGCAATTCTTTAGTTGGTGTATGAATAAGGTCTCCATGTTGTTGGTATTGCAAATAGCTTCTGACAAAGTCATGTGCCTCTCTCTACACTATTGGCCAATAATACCTGATTCTCAACAACTTCTTAGCCAAGGTCATAACACTCGAATGCGAACCACACATGCCATTGTGTACCTTAGTTAGAGCAGTTGTGGCCTCCTTAGGTTTTAAACAATGTAGCAAGGTTCTATCGATACTTCTGTGGAAGAGGGTCTCTCCTAGGATGACGAATCATGAGGCCCTTTTGACAAATGTTCGCTTTAGGTTCAAAGTGATGTCAGTGGGGAGGATTCCTAATCTTAGGTAGGTGTATACGTCATGGTACCAAAGATCACTGGGAATAACAAGTTTGCACGTGTATTCTGACTCTGGTACCTCGAACATGGGTAGGAGAAGCTGTTCTACGAGGAATTCATGTTTTGAGATGTTGAAAGGAATGTCTAGCAAGGATCCAATCATTGCCATTGCATTAGGTGCTCTGTTGTTTGTCCTTGGTATCTGCGCAAAGGTGATTTCGATGAATGATTTCTTGAGGCTTTCTACCACCTTTTTGTATGGTGCGAGCTTATCATCCTTGGTTTAGTATTCCCTATTGACTTGGTTGATGGTAAGTTGTGAGTCCCCATAGACCTTTAATGCCATGATTCACCACTATGCTACAATCTTGAGGCCTATGGTTATAGCCTCGTATTCAAAAATATTGTTGGTACAGGGGAATGCTATTTTATATGATCTGGGTATACAGTCTCCTTGTGGGGTGATGAAGAACACACCGGCTCCTGATCCATGTTGCGTGTGGCAGCCATCAAAGTACAATTTCTAGTGGTCGACTACATTGAGGTTGAAAATGGACTCATCTGGAAATTCTGATATCCATGGGTTGTTAGTGTAGAGAGGAGCTTCTGCTAGTTGATCCGCAATGACTTGTCCTTTGATTGAATTTCGCTTGACATACTTAATATTGTGCTTGGACAATATCATTACCCACTTAGCCATTCTGCCTGTAAGCATTTATTTTGACAATAGATATTTTAGAGGGTCTATCTTGGCAATCAACTCGATTTGATGAGAGATCATGTAGTGTCTGAATTTATGAGCTGCAAATACCAGTGCTAGGCAAGCCTTTTCTATTTATGTGTAATTGCGCTTATGCCCCACCATTGTTCTGTTGATATAGTAGATGGCCTGCTCGGTTCCCTTTTCATCATGTTGGGCTAAAAGGGCACGAAGGGTGGCTGTTGTTGTTGAGATGTAGAGAATCAATGGTTTCCCTACAGTTGGTGGCATCAACACAAGTGGTGTTAGTAGATATTATTTTATTTTACTGAATTCTTGCTCGCTTTTTTCATCCCATCTGAGTGTTACTCCCTTGTGAAGTAGGTGTGAATAGGTGATTTATTTATCTGCTAGTTGTGTTATGCATCTCTCGATGGACTGGAGTCTACCTTGCAATCCTCTGAGTTGCTTTAACGTTCTTAGTGCTTCCATTTCAAGGATTGCTTTTACCTTTGCAAGGTCCACCTCTATCCCTCTCATCGAAATTATGTATCCCAATAGCTTTCCTGATTGTACTCCAAATACACATTTCTTTGGATTGAGCCTAACCTTGTATTGTTCTAGCCTGTCAAAGATATCACTTAGAGTTGCTACATGGTCCTGTCTCTTTTTTGATTTAGCTAGAATGTCATCCACATAGTCTTCAACAGTCTAATGGATCATGTCGTGGAAGATCAACATCATGGCTCTTTGGTATGTAGCTCCTACATTTTTCAACCCAAATGACATCACATTCCAGTAGTAGGTGCCCCAAGGACATGTAAAGGCTATCTTATGCTGGTCTTCCTTTGCTATAATTATCTGTTTGTATCTTGAGAAACCATCCATCATGGACAACATCTCATGTCTGGCCATCATATCCACTATCATGTCAATGTTGGGTAGTGGAAAATCATCCTTAGGACATGCTTTGTTTAGGTCTCTGAAATTTGTGCAGATGTCGATGCCCCCTTTTGGTTTTGAGATAAGTACAAGATTTGATATCCATTATGAATAGTCGATCGGGAGTATGAAGCCAACATCCAAAAGTTTATGTAGCTCAATTTTGATGAGCAAGGCTATTTGTGGGTGCATCTTCCTTAACTTTTGTCTGACTGGTTTTCTCCAGGGTAAATAGCCAAATGATGAACCACTACTTCAGGATCTAGACCTGGAATATCAACATAAGTCCATGCAAATTTTACCTTTCTTTCTCTTAAGAATGCTGCCAATAGTTCTTGTTCTTCTATTTGAAGAGTTTGAGCATAGAATGTGATTTGCGGCTCTGATTTCATTCCTAAGTTGACAGGGTTGCACTGCTCTGTCAATACTGTTGATTTCTCCTGATGTAGAGCAGTAGGGGGGAGATTGAATCCTTCATCCTCCAATGCCTCAAAGATGTTTTCATCATTGGATGCATCCTTTATTTTTACTTTTTTGTAGTTAGAGAGTGCCACAGTGTGGTTTTCACTCAATAACCTCGAGCTTATTATTGATATTTTTCTCTTGCGACTGAAGGACTCAATCATCTCCCCATAGTAAGCTTGTTTGTCCAGTATGATGTTGAATCCAGCCTTGTGATCCCCATATGGAATTGTATCCCTTAGTCCCATGAATTATGAGAGAGCCTCATCATTTTAAAATGAGTCGAGAATTGGTGGTCCTCGTTGATCATGATTGATGAGTTGGGGGTGTACTAAGGTGATTTGGTGGGTTTGTTGGTTTCAATCAGCTGTGGAGGCACTTATCATTAACAAGGTGGAATCTTCGAAAAGCCTAGGGAGACCTGCTATGGTATCATCATCATCACTACTAGCACAAAAATTGGTGACGTCAAAAGTGTAATTATTGAGTGGGATACCTAGGCAAACAGGTGGTCTAGGAGTGGTCATTGTTACATGAGGAGAGGACCTGAATGCTCTTCTCGGATTACCTCTACCACATATGGTTATACTTAAAGGAGTATACCCGAGGCCAAGGCTACATATTTGTCTTTCTACAATGATGGGCTCCAACCGTCCATCACTATTTCTTCCAAGGCTCTCATTCCTATTATAGCCCATACCAAACATCATTTGTAACCCTCTATTAGTTTCCTCCATGGGTAGGGTGGGAGTGGGCCTTTCATCTTGGTATGGTGTGTTTGAGATGTCCTCTTCATCCACATTCTCCCGACTGAGATCCCCCCAATGGTGGAATATAGAGGGTTCTGCTCTAATAGTGCAGATAGGTGTTTGAACTAGCTGGGGTTGTCCATGCAACCTAGGAGATTGTGGTAACTCTCCTACAACAAATGCATTTGTTTTCAATCTCTAATCACCACATCCATTGTCCTGGATCATGTTTTTAATCTCACATATGTCAGGGATGGTGGGTGTCTCTGTCGCAGAAGTGGAGGCAAGATTGGCTGGGTCTATGTATGAAGTAGATGGTCCTTCATCATTTTTGGGTACTTGGGGGATCTTATAAAACTTGGCTTCCAAGTTTTTGCAGTAAGCGAAGGGTTCGAGATCCCCATATATAGTGACCTCCTCGTTCTAATGTGAGAACTTGATGCATTGGTGATAGGTCGAAGCCACTTCCTTCATTTCATGTATCCACGGGCATCCCAAGAGGATGTTGTATGGTAAGTCGAGATCGAGGACCTGACAGGTGGTTTCCATAGTTGTCGGCCCCACTTGGATGGGGATTTTTATAGTGCCCTGAGACACTCTTTCTTGGTCATCATATGCCCTTATTGTGATTCTTTTGCTCTTATTTATGGAATCCTTGGTGAATCCCAATTTCTTTATGAGTTTTAGAGAATAGATATCAAGGCCCACACCTCCATCTACTAGGACTCGTTTGACTTTCTTTTCGTGGATTAGTAATTGGAGGTGGAGTGTGTGGTTGTGAGATGGTTGTGGAGGGAAATCTTGGTCTGAAAATGTAATGAGATTTGGGAAAATAATGTTACTCGCCATAGCCTGAAATTGCTCTGTGTCGAGGGTGGCAGCAACAGTAGACGCAACTAGTGCTTCATCAAGGATTTTTCTATGGGCAGCAAATATTTTCAATAGTTCTATGATGGAGATTTGGGTGGGTGTTCTTTTTAGCTGGTCAATGAAATTATAGTTAGAGGGGATGGCCTTTGTATTGGAAATGGGGGTCTTAGCAGGTGCCCCGACAATGGTAACCTTTCTACCTCGTGTGGTGACTCCACAGTCATTGTTGGCTCCCTTGATATTTATGACGGTAAGAATTTCGTCGATGTATCCAACTATCTCCTCATATACTAGATTAGCACTAGCATACTTTTACTTTCCCTTATTATTCCCTTGATTATTTCCTTGATTGTTCCCTTGGTTATGGTTTGGCATCGGATTCGTGTATATTTTTAGGTCTTGGTTTCTGGCTGGCTGCTCGATGTTGATGACCTTATCCTCAATGAGGTCTTGGATGATGTTTTTGAGTCATGCAATTGGCGATGGTGTGTCCTTTGACTTTGTGAAAGTCACAAAGGAGGTTCTCATTATACCACGGCGGCTTGGTCATGGGTTCCATGTATTGCTCAGAGTTAGAGATTTTGATTAAATTCTCTTTGACCAGCTTCTTCATTATGGACTCAATTGATTCACCGAGAGTTGTGAACTTCCTCTTGGGGGGATACTTGTTGCGGGGAGGTGGTCCTCCTTGATTACCCAAATTGTTGATTTGATTGGTGGAAAATGGTTGTGGTTGTGCTACTATCGCATTAGTCTGCACATTGTTGTGATTATGATTTTGCGGTTGATGATGGTTTTGGGTATTCTACTTAGGGGCACTGATGACCACCTTAGCATCGACCACGCCATCGTTCATGATTTTTTTATTTCTCAACAATGTTCAAGGTTTATCATTGTAGTTGTTAGACGGGCAGTTATTCTGCGTTGGAGTGAATTTTGGTGCGCCTCCTCGCGCTGTAAGGGCTCTTTCGATGTTGAGCGCCTTTGGGATCAATTGATCATAATATGTGATGTATTGCATTTTCAAGTAGAATGCCAGGTTGTCATCTAAATTGGCTATGATGGTGCAAAATTTTTATTCTTTTGGCATGGTCCACTTGCTCTAATTGGCTTTGGATTGCCATCTTTGCATGAAGGATGCGAATAGCTCCCCTTTTCTTTGTTTGAGTACAGATAGTTCTTCCAAACTAACATCCGTACCCATATTGAAAGCGTAATTCTTAAGGAAGGCTTCCACAATTTCCTCGAATGTTTTAATGCCCATGGGTAGGTGAGAAAACCATTCCATGGCTAGACCAGTCAAACTACAAGGGAAGAGTTGCATCAAGTATGTCACATCATATGCGACCTCCATGCACTGCACCTGAAATTCCCTGGCGTGGTTCTCAGGGTTGCCCGTTCCATTGTATTTATCAAATTTGGGGATCTCAAATCCCTTTGGGAATGGTATCATGGTGAGGCTTCTATCAAAAGGGTAAGGGCATAAGTTCCCCAGTGTCCTTGTGGTTTTTCCTTCTTGTAAGTCCAACACTTGCTATGAAAGTAGTTTGATTTGTGTTGCGACATCTTTGTTCAGATCGGGAGGTGGGATGAATGAGTTGTGAGGTGTTCGAGGTGTTTGATGGGTGGGGAGAGTACTAGTGGGTGTTTGTTGCAAGCTCGATTGTGCATTCAGAGCCTAGTGGTATGGTTGCATTTTCATCAACAACGCTTGTTGTTGATCTTGTTGTTGTTGTTCCAAAAATGCTTGTTGTTGGTCCATCTACTACTATTCCCATGAAGCCTATTGTTGATCAATCTGTTGTTGTGCGTGAAAGTCTTGTAGGGCTTGTATGTGGATTGCTTGTAATTGCGCTTGGTATTGTGATTGTGTTTGTTGTTGGGCATGAGCTTGGGCTTGGGCTTGAGCTTGGGCTTGTGCTTGGGCTTGAGCTTGGGCTTGAGCTTGCACTTGGGCATGAGCTTGAGCTTGCACTTGGGCTTGCTGCTTTTGTTGGAGTACTCTCTGTTGGTTGGCCCTTTGGAGGGTTTGGATTAGCATGGTGAATGAGTATGTCATATTGGATTTCGGTGGGATTGGTGGTGGAATAGGAATCATGCCAACCGTTGTGACAAGTGGAGGGATTGTGGTAGTGATTGGGATTTCAGTTGCTGGAAGGGTGGTTGAGATGATTAGTCCTTGAGGACCAATTGCGGTGGTAGCTTGTATGGTTGCCACTTGTTGTTGTGATGATGTGGGTAAGAAGAGGTAATTGGGCATGATGTTTAGATTGCTAGGTTCCGAGAAACCATCGATGTTGATAGGAGGAAAACCCAATCCAAGAGATGATGGGTTGTGAATGAAAATGGGGGAAGGGATGGAATGTTACTTTGGAAAAAAGGATTTGTAATGCCAATTGTTTCAAACAAGCTTCCTTCTTCAAGTGGTAGAGAAGTTTGTATGTTTGATTGACAAGTTGGTGTTGCACAAAAATAAGATGAGCCCCCGTGGTTATGGAAGGTGAGCGGGACATAGGGGTGGGATAGATTTTTTGTAACAGACGTAACCGGCGTGGTGGTGATGACTACTTCTTTATTAACCACAAGGTGATGCCTTTGCAATTCTTGGAACATGGCACTCCCTTTGTTCACATTCGATGAGGTTGGTGTGATGGCCGATGCGGTGCAAGGTACTTTTTGATTGACATTTGACATTGGGGATGCACTTGGAATAGGCACATTTGTACTAGTGCTTGCACCAAGTTCGGGAGGGGACGACCCTCCTCCCGCTAGCCTATTTAGGTATTTGAACATAACACTGACAATTTTGTGGTTCTTTGGATTTTGAACCATCTTCATGATTTCGGATTGTGTCATCCCCATTTCTTCATTCATGATGTCCTCTTGATGACTCTCCTCTTGAGGATTTTGTGATGATAAGGGAGAGTTGCTTGGGGGATTTCTTGATCCTGCTAGGTTCACTTTAGAGTTTAACTGACTCATGTCCACAAAATTTGATATTTCTCTAATATTCTCCTTGTTCTTCTTGTGTTGAGATCTTGTTTAGACCATAAAAAATAGGGATTTGTTCGATCCTAACCTTTTAGGTCCAAAAGAGAAGAACTAGGGAAGCTAAAAGATCAAAGATGGTGGTAATGGTGTTGGGCTAAATGGATGAGTGAGTGAAAACATTTTTTTGAAGAAATTTTAAAGGTATATGCTAAAATTTTAAGGGCTTTTAGATTGATTGAGATAATTTGACTAGATGCGTTAAGCCAATGTAATTGTGAACTAATAGAATTTAGGAAGTTGCATTATCCTAAAGAAAAATTTGTTCACTAGTTGAGACTATTTTGGCTAGGTGTGTTAAGCCAGGATAGGGTGATGTTGATTTAGCCCTCTAAGTTTAGCGTGATGATTTTTTCTAGAGCTCACAAAAGGTTTTGATGATGAAACAAGATTTGGTTGATGGAGGAATGGATGAGAATGATGACTTTGATCTTGAACCTTATCCTAGACATGACTCTTTATTCAAAACCTTGATATTGAAGAACATGCTAGACTTCCTATGGGAGAAAATTAAATCTTTCGAAAAGTTTGGGATTTTGTTGACAATAAAATGCATACAATGTTGGATTGTTCCTTGAGGCTTTTTCGTAAAAGTTGTATACAAGTCTTTCCCTTACTTCTAGGAGCATCTCAAGGCATTGCTCATGGATTTTTAGACTTATTTTTCTTGAACTTTGGCTTTGGGATTTCGATCTTGCAGGAAATCATTGGAAACAACACACATGAAGTTCAATTTGTCTCTTTACCTTGGTTTAATGAAATTATTTTTATCCAAGACACTTGCTTTCTTAGGTTTCAAACTATATGTCTAGTGTCCCACTTTCTTTCTCATCCCACAAGGTCCTTTGTGTGGAAATCGAGGAAAATAGGGAAAAAGTTCCTTATGTTTAACCTTGTTGAAAACAAATGATGGAAGAATTTGTGCACTTTAGAAACCTCGAGGAATATGATCCCTAGGGAAAGCAAGTGTGTCCAAATTCATCAAGAGTATTTGTTTCTCACAAGGGGTTTAAAATTTGAAAGTCTCGTAAATGTTTGTTTTCAAACGTTTTCAAGATCAAGCAATGTATTCCTTTTCTTTAAGCACTTTTTACACTCCTAGGATGATGAGGTAATATCTTGTTGGGTTCCCACATGGATAAATCCAGCTGCATATATCTTGTGCGAATGGCTAAATGCTTGACCACACTAGCTCCCCTCCATGACACTCACTTGTTCGGGTCAGCCAAGCATTAGTACCCATAACTCTCCATGGCATACTTTCCATTTCCAAAACAAGACCACATGTATAACATGGGGTGGCTTCAAAGGACATAACCTTTTGCACCAACAAGATAGACAAGGTTTTCACCTTTTTCTAAACAAGGGATTCTAATTCGGGCATTTCGTTCATGGGGGATTATCCAACATCGGCGAGAGTCCATTGTTGTCCATCTTGTCAGAATAATTCTTGTGATTCTTGAACTTTCTTCAATAATCCACACTTATGTACCAGTTGGAAGTCACTTGGCTTTAGCGTGTTCCCAGTTGGGTCGTTCCCTTGGGTGATTACTATTTCCCACAACGTAGGCCCTCTAAGATAAACAATAGCGAACAAACATTATCCGTAGTTCGATCGACCTTTGTTTAAAAACAAAAGGAGAACACTCACAATAAGTTTTATTCACACTCGCATGTTTTGTTCAATTTTAAAATGCCCAAGTTAAAATGTGGAGGCAATCTTTTTAACAACCTAATATCACCAAAAAAAATTTTGATTTTAAAGATCACAATGAAGCGCGAGAGAATTGCATACACATTTTAAATGATATTAGTTTGTAAAAAATATTGCAAAACATGGAAAACATTTGTTAGTTTTAAACCTCAAAGCAATCATGACTTCTTTTTAAGCACCAAATGAAGTGTGAGTTTGCCTTGTTCAATTGTTACCTTTTAAACAAAATCTAGTGTGTTTGCCTAAAGTTATTTTTAGCCCCTTGGAAACTTTTAAAAGGAAATTTGATTGTTAATTTTAGAACCCAAAAGAAAGCTAGTGTCCTAAAATCAAAGAACTTATCAAATCCTTTATAGAGTGTTAAAAAATACTTTAGTGTTTAAAAACACTTTAGTGTTTAAAAACACTTTGTACAAAATAAACATGTTGTCATAAAAAGGTTGCTTGTTCTTTTCAGTCCCAAAGTAAATCTAGTTTTCCTTTCTTTCTTGGCTTTTCCTCTTCTCCAACCTACAAAATGACATAAAACTAGAGAGAAATAATATAGCAAACAAAGTTAATGCTCAAAAAATTAAAAAATGTGTTCAAATTTAAAAACAAACTATTTCCCGTGGCAGAGTTTAACAGGTGCGGTGCTATTTAGCAGGTGTGGTGTTGTTTAGAAAATAGGCGGTGCCATATAGTGCCGCATGGTCGACTGTATGCGGTGCTCTATAGAAACGGAGACTGTGGGTGTGGTGGACTTTGGCACGCGGTGGACTTTGGAAGCGGAGAAAGTTGGAAAATTTTTAAATTTCAAATGCAGGATGCAATTGCGGTGCTATATGGTGCTGCGGGTTTCTAGGGGTGCGGTGCAATACAGCGCCGCATCTAAGTCAGAAAATTCAAACACACATGTGCCAAGTCCAATAGATAAGTTGTACACATCAATTGAATACCACTGAAAACAAATCATTACCGAACTCCACAATGTTGCATTGCTTGAATGTGCAATAAAACGACAAGAGATTGATGACATGGAAGACATTTCTCATAAATTACATGCAACATGCAAGAAACTTGCAGGGTTCTCTGGTTTTTTAAGAGAACTTTACTATGCAGAGCAATAAGAGGAACCAAGAGTTGAAAAAATTTGATTGATGAATTTATTTCATACTTGTATCATAATTAGGTTAGGAACATATAAAGCATATAGAATGGTGTTCAATGCTTGGGTCACTCTTATGAATAATTTTTTTACATAATGGACATGTAGTCCACTCACACGAAATTTTACTATTTATTCGATATTGCTAGCAAAATTTTAAACACTGTAGTTATCTTTTGAAGTTTTTTGACTATTACTACCACTACTATGATCTCTATTTATAAAACACCAACCTCCTACAATAAAAAAATATTGATACAAACAATTTGCTTGCAGTTCTCTTTGTAGCCTTCTAAGTTTTGAAAATTCAATTGAAATTCATACAAAAACAAATTACATATTTTGATAACTAGTTACTTATTTATGAGATTCATTTATTGTTTAGATAATGGCTAGCCACAATGAATCTCCTTTTAGTGAACCAACAATTGAACAACTAGAAGCCCGTGAGGAGTCAACAAATTCAAACACACATGTGCCAAGTCCGATAGAGAAGTTGTACATGTCAATTGGAAACCACTCGAAATAAATCATTAGAGAACTCCATGATGCTGCACTACTTTCACGAGGAATAGAACGATAAGAGATTGATGACATGGAAGAAGTTTCCCGCAAATTACATGCAACATGCAAGAAAGTGGCAGAATTCTCTAGTTTTTTAAGGGACCTTTATTATGCAAAGCAATACAAGGAACGAAGAGTTGCAAAATGTGCTATTGATGATTTTATTTGGTACTTGTATCATAATTAGGGTAGGAAAATGTTAATGATCTAGATGATTGTTCAATGGTTGGGTCAATTTTATGAACAATATTTTGCAGTAGACTTTCATGTCTAGGTTCTACAAAAATCGTTTAGATGTTTTGTATGTAGATGGAAAGCATGAACCACTTGATCTAATGAACAATATTTTAATATTGAATTAAATATTGACTTTTGTGAAAGACTATTCAGTTATTTTGGATGTACATGACCTACATGATATATAAATATTCACAAAATCACAAGAATGATCCCATTTATTCAAGGACCAATTTCCAAAACACATCAAAATCATTCATTATATCTTCTTTGTCATGGAATCTATTCATGTAAGTATGCTTCACGTAAACTTCTTATGTAATAGTCATGTCAATGTGTATTCTATGTACAAACTTGTGATTGCAATGCTCTTTGATATTAAATAAAATTCATTTAAAACAAAAATTAGACTAACCTTGGAAAAACATCAATCTAACAAATCCAACTTCAATGATTTTCTAGATATGGTGCGACCAAGATTGAATTTTGAAATAGAGGAGCAAAGAAAACAATATCAAAGAGAATATAGAAAATGACGACGGGAACAAATGAAAAATGTCACAGTACAAGATGAAAGACATGGAGGTGTACAAAGAAACATACAAAATGCAAATGGAATCCTTCACGATGATTTAAAAAAAATTCAAACACAATTTCGACATCAATTAGATAGCTTGACAAAACTAGGCATGTGTTATATCTGTGAAGAATGCTACCTAGGAATGAAATTATTTCACACCTCTCAAGGTGCAGTTTGTAATAGATGTCATCAAGAGAAAGGGAACCATTGATTTTCAGCTTCGAATAATATGGATCCTGGGCAACAACCAAAAGAACTCACGAAATTAACGCAAGTAGAATAAATGTTGATTGCACGTGTTAGTCCAATATTACAAGTTACCTGTGTAGTCATTGGTCAATATATATACAAAGGACACACAATAAGCTTTCCACAAAATATAGAATATGTTGCAAATGTTTTGCCATGAACAATAAGAGAGCTACCAATCATCATTGTTCGAAGAAGAGATCAACGTGGCACAAATTATAACTTCACAGTAAATAGGGATCTTGTGTATAAGGAATTAAAATACAAAGTAGACCATGACAAGTTTTATTCAAATGTCAAAATCAATGAAAATTATCTCAATGATCTCATAGGAAATTCAGATCAAAATATATTCAACAAATTACAAACAGTGCATATGAGATTTGATTCTACTTCAAATGAAATTATATTTGCTAGTCCAATCATGGACATGGATCAAGGAAATATAATTGAGCACACAACATCAATGGATTCTAGAGCACCTAATCCTTGAAGAGAAATGGAATTGATTCAGGAATGGTTTAATAACCCTTCAACAAATCTAGCAGCATTGATTGATTGGCCACAAATACGTTCATCTCTTATCAATGAATATGTGACTCCAAGATTACTTGATATGGAATTCCCAACATTCTTCCCTGATGGTAAATGTGATTGGTTAGAACCACGAATAAGAACAGTGCATTTGCATGAGTTTATAAAGCATCTAGTGTGTCATAAGGACAATCATTTTGGTCAGCATCCAAGATTTTGATATTTTATGATGAACATGATAATGAGACACCATGCACAACATTCATTAGCTATATTTTCCAAAAGAAGCTTTCAAGACATGCCAATCACCATCAATGAATTGCGTCAACATATGGAAAACATGCCACAATCCCATCTAGCTGATAGGTTAATACAATTTGGAACAACATTAAGGGGTACATGATCATACTGAACACAATATCATGCAGAATTGATTGGCATGCTTCATCAAATAGGCTCTCCTACAATTTTTTTCACTTTGAGTGCAACAGATCTGTTTTGGCCAGATTTGCATGCACTAATGCCAGGAACATCGCCAACTACACCACGAGAGGCTCAAATATGGAGAAAACAAAATTTTATTGAATATCCTCATATAGTCATGCAGTACATGCATTTATGACATTCCATCTTCAAAACATAAATATGAGAAAAAGGAATAAAAATTCAATATTTTTCATCTAGATATGAGTGGCAACATAGGGGCTCACCACATGTGCATGGATTCATTTGGATACACAATGCACCAAATATTGACAACTTGGATTGGTCAAATCAAGATCAACGAAAAGGGGTAGAAAGATACTTCAATTCAATTGTTCAAGCATGGAATCCTAGAAAATATCAACATCAGCAAAACATCTAGGCATTTACAAAATTTCAAAAAATATGCATATCATATATGTCATAAATGATTTGTAGTTTAACACATAACTATTCAATTTATTTTTCTATACAATTGTAGGCATTCCAAAAAAACTCTCAACATCCAAGTCTGAAAAATACAAGACAACTTGCGGAGATCAATACTGACCATGACTATGAAGAGCTACTAAATTGTATAGAGAGACACATGGTCTGTAGGGAGGGTGCATTCCTACGAAAAAAAAATGGAATAATGGTTTGCAGGTAACAATTTCCATAAGTTAAAATACTTGAATTCAAATCAACAATCATATGTTCCTAAACTAAGAAAAAACATTATGTATTCCTATTCATAATAGGTATAAAGCACCTTGGCCATTAAATATGGAGGAATCCAAATTATATGAAGACATAGAAATAGGTGACAAAAAATTTGAGGCTGCAAGGAATGAAGATAGATTAAACTTACACAATCGTTACATATTGCAATTGTGGAGAGAAAATATAGATTGGAAACCTATTCTTTCCAAACATGCTATAATCAAATATATTGCAAAATATGCAACAAAAGAAGAAAAAAGTTCAAAAACATACCAACAGATGTTAATGTGACTTGCAAACATGGAAAATCCAGATGACTTGGCTGCAAAAGCATATAGAAGATTTCTAATTGAGACTGTCATAGAAAGAGACATTGGAGCTCAAGAGGCATGCCACATGCTACTTGAAATTCCATTGGTAGAGAGTAGTAGGAGATTTATCAATCTAAATGTCTCACATCAGGTCTTCAAACCTGTAAGTCTAAATGATGAACAAAATAATGAAGAACACACAAAAATTTTCATCCAAGGATATAAACTAAGGCCTCTATCTATGGAAGATGTTACGCTAATTGATGCAGCCAAAATGTGGATATATAATCCTAAGAGAAGGAGAGATAACAAATGGGAGCCAAGAAAAAAAGCAGTCATTGTTAGAGTATGTCCTAAGTTTTTATCCATTCCTCCATGTGAGTTAGATAAATGGATTGATTTTTGTTATTTAGAATTATTGTTGTACAAACCTTTTCATGATGTCAATAGAGATATTGGTCACGATGATGATTCAATCAAACAAATTTGGGATTCATTCCATTATAACCCTTGGCACGTGCAACGAATAAAAATTGAACAACATGATGAAAACATAATTGATACTGAAATAGAAGATAGTGACACTCTTCAAAGAAATACTACCGAGCATGAATGGGAAATACTATCAAGACTAAATTATGGTCAAACTATACAAGTTTCAGAAATAGATATGTTGGGAAGGAGAGATTTTGATAGACAAACATATTGGTGTGATGAATATCGAGGTGAAATCTATATGAATCAAGCAGTGAACTTCATTGGTGACATGAGAGAACATGGATGCCTCATACAAAATGAAATACCACAACTGATGGAATGCACAAGCCTTAATGAAAAACAAAATAAGGCACTCGACGTAATCATGAAAGACTACCATAATAATCAAAATGCAACACCCTTGTTGATGATAATTCAAGGAACAACAAGGACATGAAAGTCATATCTAATTGGTGCTATTATTCAAGCTATTAAAAATGTAGCATATCCTCGACCTTCTCCTCTTCTATTACTCGTACCAACTGGAGTTGCAATATTCAACATAAGAGCATCCACCATTCATTCAAAAATTTGAATCCCAATCAAAGATTTTGCTCAATTTGAAGGATCTAGACTCACCAGTTTTCAAGAAGAAATAGAAAACATCAAGTAAATTCTAATTGATGAAATGAGCTTCATTGGTCAAAAATTGCTACAAAACATTGATTCTCGCCTCCAACAAGCGTTCCCACAAAATGAAAATCAAAACTTTGGAGGTAAATATAAATTTGATTATTCAAATTAAAATTTTAATATGGGTATACAAAAATAAAATAAAATATGGTATTGACAATAATTGTTATCAATGTTCTACCAGGAATATCTATCATTTTTGTTGGAAATTTAGGTCAGTTACCTCCTATTAATGATAGACCGACATATGATAGCAACACATGAGCTAAGTTGCTATGGGAAGAATTCAAAACTGTGATTACTCTAGATAAAATATTCAGAAAAGATCGACAAAACATCAATCAACAAAGATTTCGTTAGCTTTTAACAAATCTAAGAGAAGCAAACCCCACAATAGATGATTGGAAATTTCTTATGAAAAGAACAACTAATACATTATATGCAACAAGCAATCATGACTTCGACAATCAAGTGAATTTATTTTCCACAAATGAAAATGTTACTAAGTATAACAAGAAAATTTTATACTCATTGCAACATCCTATTGCACGTAGTGTTGCAATAAAATCATGAAGTAGCAATGCACGAGAAGAATGCTCAAATGATGAGCTAGATCTAGAATTATTGATATGTAAAAATGTGAGGGTTATGTTAACCTCAAATCTACTAATACATGCAGGCCTTGTCAATGGAGCTTTAGGATATATACAAAACATTGTATACAAACTTGGAACCGGTCCACCAGAATCACCGACATATGTAATGGTTGCATTTGACAGCTACTCAAGGATCACATTTGATGATCATAACCCAAAAACAATTCCAATAACAACAATACAAAGGGACAGAACAAGCCAAATCCCATTAAGATTTGCTTGGGCATTGAGAATTCACAAATCATAGGGTTTGACTCTATCAAAAGCTACTATTGATATAGGACCAAGAGAAAGACCAAGATTAACATTTGTAGCTATATCCTATGTAAAATGCATCGAAGGCTTAAGGATTATGCCACCATTCACATATGAGTGTTATGAAAAAAAGAAAAATGGTACACAACTTGCCAAAAGAAAGGTTGGGGAAAACAAATTGAAAATATTAGAAGATACTTGATGTAACATGCTTACTTCAATGTTAATGCCATGAGTCTCAAATTCAAAAAAAAATATATGCATATGTTAATGCCATTGCTTTGGCCCATTTCAAAATATATTAAATATGATTTTTCTTATATGATGATGATGCAAGCATGGATCCAACCTACAATCCACATAAGCACCAAATTGTTTCAAAAAATGAACTTGAATACTTGATGTAACATGCTTAATTTCTTCAATGTTTATGCCATGAGTCTCATATTCAAAAAAATAATATTTGTGTATCATCATAAGTTTTCTACTATATTCAATTCATCTACTATATGAAAAAATAACAAATTATCAATGTTTCCAATTATTATTCCATTACTTTTTCCCTATTTGAAATCTATTGAATACGATTTCTCTTATATGATGATGATGCAGGCATGGATCCTACAAAATATCAACATATGCACCCAATTGCTGCAAAAAATGAACCGCATACAAGAACAATTCCAATTGCAGCACTCAATTCATACCAGAATAGATTGTCAATTAAAGCAAGAGTTACTAGAAAGGGTCAACTTCATCATTTTAACAATGCAAAAGGAGATGGCCAAGTGTTTACTTTTGACTTGGTTGATTTAGATGGTAGTGAAATAAGAGTAACATGTTTTAATGTAGAAGTGCAAAAAATTTTTATGAACGCATTCAAATTGGGAAAGTGTTTCTCATCTCAAAAGGGAGACTCAAACCCACACAAAAGAATTTCAACCAATTACACAATGCATGGGAAATATTCCTAGAAATGAATTCAACTATTGAGTGGTGTTTGGAGGAGGATAGTTGTATACCAAAACAACAATTCCATTTTACATCAATAAGACAAATTGAAAACTTGAAAACCAATTCTTTGGTTGATATCATTGGTGTTCTCTCAATCGACACACCAAACACAGTATTAAAAAAAAATGCCACACAAGTTCAAAAAAGAACCCTTTGACTAAAAGACATGTCAGGCTGTATGGTGGAATTAACAATGTCGGGTGATATTTGCAATAAGGAAGGGTGGGGTGACATTTGCAATAAGGAAGGTCAAGTACTCCAAGAATTGTGCAATGTAGGAAATTCTCCCATTATTGCTATAAAAGTTGCAAGAATTAGTGATTTCAATGGAAAATCAGTGGGAACAATAACGACAACACAAATCTAGATAAATCCAGATCTTCCTGACTCACACAAATTTAGATTGTGGTTTGATACATAAGGGAAGAATCTCTAACCTCATTCGGTTACAAAGGAAATCTCATCTGCAATAGAAGAAAAAATGTTAATAAATATCTCACAAATACAAGATCATGAAATTGGATACTCTGGTAAACCTTATTGGATACTAATAAAAGCTACCTTATATTTTATTAAGATTGACAATTTTTAACTTGCCCCTTGAAAATTGGAGATAGGCACTGCAAAAAAAAGTTCAACACGAACGAAAATGGTACATGGTATTGTGGAAGACATGAACAAGCTTTCCCTTAATGTGATTATAAATATATACTTCAATGCAAAGTGCAAGACCATACATCATTCACTTGGATAACAACTTTTGAAGAAGCGGCAGAAGAAATTATGGGTGTTACAACAAAAGAATTGAAAATATTTAAGCATGAAGAACAGGATGATGTGAAGTTTCCACAAATTATACAAAAGTCCTTATTCAAAAAATACATATATAAAATTCAAGTCAAAAGAGAGAATTATAATGATGAACAGAGGACGAAATGCACAATAATTAAAACAAAAAAGTTTGATTATTCATCTGAGAGGAAATCTTTAATGGATAAAATTGCAAAGCTATAGGTTTCACAAAATTCAATTGCTTTAATGCATAACGTTGACAATGTATTCAAACATTTCATAAAAAACAAAAAAGAGTCGATATATCTAAGTTAGTGAATGCCATTTTGATTTGATATTGTTCTTTGACGTTGTCAATACTAAATCAAATCAATGATGAAAATTCCTAATTGTACATTTATTCTTCTTAGTTGATTTTTGTAATATACAACTTGGAAAAATTTCAAATTTGAATGTATACTCTCATATATAGGGATTGAAATCAATAATGACAAAAAAAATTTAAACAAAAAAATGGATTGCTTTTCAAATTCATATTCATGAAAATGTAACCATTATTCCTCTATACACTGCTTTTTATATCGTAAAACATAATAGAAGAAAAAGCACAAAAGAAAAGCTTATCTTATTGTTTTTAATTAGATTCTCCGCGTGTTTAACACTTGATATGGCTGATTGTTTGTTCCAGGGCCATTTTATTCAAAGTCTCCCATTCTCCATAAGTAGAATAGCATTCTCAATACATTCGTCATGTTTTTCTCTTTTGTCCAATTGTAGGCACACCCTAAGCAAATTGCATCAATAAAATATTTTTAAAAATAATATCAGTTATATTTAGATTCTTAATTATTTTAAGGGTTTTTGTATCATATCAAATAAGTTGAAATCTCTTCTGAAAAGAGTTAATTATTATTTCTCTAGTCAAAATTATTTAGAAATATATGGAAGATTGTAATTTGTGTTCTAAGTATAAATAGATTAATATTTGAATATAAAAAAATAATAATAAAAAAGAAAATAAAAATTAGAATAATTTAATCTAATTCTATGACCATATTATTCAATTTAATAAAATATAGAAAATAAAAATGTAAAATTTTTAAAGTTCACTCTTCCACCACTCCAACTTGACGACTGATGTAATGAGTATGTTTTTTTCCTAATTACTTACTTTCTTTTAGTCTTGCTACTTCATAATCATTGTCATAATTGTTTCTATCTCCTTCACACTTATCACTCATTTTTCCCCTTTTCAATTAGAAATCTTCTTTTAAACTTATGTTTAATTAATAAATATTTTTATTATTAATTATTACGCCAAAGGCGTGTCTTATTTGAGAATTGCAAAGCAAAAAGCATTAGAAGCAATGTCATACCATTCATTTAATCTCGGCCATTCAATATTTAAAAGTGTTTTTTTATTTTATTAATACGAGAAAAATAAGTCTATATAATAGGGAATGTAGTTGAATGGTGCACACAAACACATTGGCAATACTTCGTTATAATAAATACTATTTGCGGGTGTGAAAGGTGGTTGTGAGAATTAAGGAGTTCCAATAAATATCAAAGCGTCAGTTTTGATCACCACAAAGATTGCTCCAACTTCTGTATAATGTAGTTAAATTCAGTAACTAATGTGCGTGATAACTGTTTTTGCATGCAAATCTAGCATTGGTTTGGTGAAGTCTGGTATTTCTTTATTTGATTAACTTATTTCTTTTATTAGATGAGTTGTTTATTAACTTCTTTCTTTTATTTCTATAGCTGTAGGAAAATTCAATCTCAAATCTTGGTGCTAATTTTTTTTTGTCTTTCGTTACTCTTATTTTCGTTGCTATCTGCAGAAGGCAAGGTTGCAAGTTTTAATCACCTACTTATGGCAGCCTGTATATTGTAATAAGGCCTTTTCTTTACCATCTTTACAACTTCTGATAAGGTTCTCAGATTCATAATATTGATGCTGCATCCTTCATCTACCTTGGGATCTTCTTTCAAGATGGATGAGCCCCTTAGGGTAATAATCTCTCCAAGCACCACGCTTCATAGATAGATTTTCAGTGAACTTGAAGCCCTCATTGAATGTGCCTTTGCCACGAAACTTGAGATCCTCAATCTCAGTTGCAAAGGGAAAAATACATGTCAAGGCTCGCAGTATATGTCTTCTCGGCCTCATATTCGAACAGGTCATCTTCATTAGATCTAAAATGCAAAATATTTGGAACCTCGGGTTGCTGCTGCATTCTATTATGAATCCTTCTTGATGAACCAATGGGTATACAAATCTATCTATACATCTTTAGGTTATCTTACTTTATAGGGCTGAATGGTTAAGTTACGAATTTGTCTATAAATAAGCCTGCAGAATGATTCAATAGTCATGATGCTATCATGAATCAATGGGTAGACATATATATTCATCTTATTCTCTGGGATTGAATGATTATGACACCATTTTGTCTACTACTAAGCCAGGCTAGATGATCATAAAGTTGTAATGCTTGTATACCAATGGGTATAGAAATATTTTTATCTTTATGCTCTCTTTCAATGGTGCTCATTGAATATGGTACCGACTTGTCTATCATGAAATCTGGTTAGATGATTCAAGCAGTCGCAATCTATCACGTCTCTATGGGAACTAGTTTCTATGTCTCTTTCCCTCTAAATCTGTAGATGCCTTGGTTGCAAAATTTACAAAAAATGGATTCGAAGAAAAGGCTTTAGAAACTCATGAGCAAATGGTGGTCTCATGGGCATACATCAAAATATTAGTCTCGAAAATTAATGTGAAGAGCAAAATGCAGGTCGTAATGCTAAACAAGACATTTTAGGATATTAAATCACATAAATGTGGAGTCATAGAATCTCAGTCAAGGTACGTGGATAGTCTTAAAAATGTGAACCATTTTACAAGACACCATGCATCTCAACTACAATTTTACTTCAGTGAATATTGTGTGTGCATATACTCATTGTACCAAGGGTTCCACTTTTGTAAAATCCACAAGCCTTCAAGTTTTAAGGGTTTCACATTTGTAGAACTCAAGGCTTTCCATTTTTATTTTATAACATTACACATAAAGCCCTTTCGACTTTAAATATCTCATAAAATCTTTTTGCCCAAAACAAGAATTAGGAAATATTTAGTGGGAAGTGTTTTGGATTATAAGAAATGGTTTGTCCAAACCTTCTCAAATAAAGATATATTCTATAAATTTGGTTATAATATCAATCATGTTATGTGGTATTATAATATATGTATTTTTTTTTGCTATTTATCATGATTTAAATTCAAAGTAATAGTAGGTTACATCTAATTACATTCATTTTGGAAATTGTAATTATCAAGTATCTTCAAAGACATAAAATGATTAACATATATAGAGATACCCAAAAAAATCATATATAAAAAAGTGAATAATTGTAGGCAGGTTTGAATATGTTGGCCTTGCATACATGATAATCAATACTAAGAAAATAAATTAAAATGAAAATGGAAAAGAGATTATAAATTAAAAATTGATAGTTACTTCTTATACTTATGTACTTATGTTTTCATTTGTATTTTTCATGAATGAAATTTTACATTCATAGTAACATTTCGGTCTCAACATAGATTTTGGTAAAGATATTTCTCTTACATACATGATAATCAAGCGTTTAGATCTATATAATGAATATAAAAACACTAGCTTATAAAATTACCTCTTATGATTTTTAATAGAATTCTTATATAAGTATAAATTAAATTACATTAATAGTTAAAAGATTTATGTGGATGTGCAATTATAAATTAGATCTTAATCTAAGAAATTCAATGTAAAATAGATAAGGTGTAGTTAGCTCTAGGTTCTATGATAAATAGTTGATGAAGATTTTAAAATTTACCTATATTAAATTTAAGAACATGACCTTTTTATCAATGCATTGCTTTAGATTTTGTATTATGCATGCACTCTATCATAGGTCAAGTTTGTACTTCTAGGTCACTTCTACAACTATAAATTCATTATTCGTTGTGTGGATCTAATCTTGTTAATTTTACACTCTTGCTCTTTGAATCATTTAATTCATCTCCATTTGTTTTACTATCTAGATTGACAATATTTCTGCATAGCTTAAGTGGGTTGTTGAGATCACTAAAGAAATATTCTCTTGGATCAAACCACAAAAAATAGTTTTTACAATCAACCAAATGATCAACAAACAACACACCCTACAACGAATATGTAGACTTTGAGTCAATTTAGTGCACCTAACCAAAGCATTCTCCTAACATCATTACTCATTAAATGCTCTAGGATGAGATGATCAAATGTGATTCCTAGATGATATAGTGAATGCAAACTAATGTCTTTGTCAACTCATATGGGCTAGTGTAATGGGCAAAAGTAAGACAATTTTAAAATTTGAATTTTAGAAATTTATGGTTAGATTTGTAGATGTGTGATCAATCTTCCACTCATAGACATGACCTAAGCTGATGAAATGGTAAATTTTTCCTAAGGGATGGATGTTTAATCATTGAGATCCAATAATGTTGTCTATATAGATGGATGTGTAGAAATAGATCAAATATAAATAAATTTATGCAAATGTGTGTATATAGGGATATGTGAAGGTCAAAGAAATGAAACCAATATCACACAAAAGTATGTCATTTAAATAGATATATAAATATGTTGAATCATTTACATAAAATAATCACATAAATATGCAAATTCAACCTTTACACATATATAAATTTTGATTTATAATTATATGTAATATAAAATAAAGATTTAAAATATATAGTAACTTATTATCTAAAAGTGGTAAATTTGAATAAAAACTTAATCGTTATTGAAGTTTTTAATCAAGTGTTGCTTAAAATATATAAAGACTCGATTTAAAGTTTTCTAATTTTTAATGAGTGAACATTGTGGATAGTTCATTTAATTATATTGTGTTTTAAATCAATTTATTTTTAAAAATAATAAAACAATCATTGTGTTCTATTAAAAATACAAATCATTTTGTTTCATTCATGTCCGGGTCCTTGTAAGCGGATGCATATTTTATTTGAAGCTATCACTTCTCCATTGAGACGCCAATTGAACAAACAACATCATTTGCTAAATGGCCCATCAATTGACCTCATGTACTACACAAAATTATAAACAAAAATAACAAAAATAGACCAAATTATTTTATAATTGACCTTCCACACCTCTTCCGCGTACCCATTGCACACCAAGGTGAAATTGCTAGTTTTAATTCATTTAAAATTTTACAAAAATAAGAAAAGTTGTTATATTTTAATTGAATATAAAGACTTATTTTGTTTCTTAAGAATATTATAACATCAAATCATTTATTGATTAAATAATGGCATATTGATTTGTTTTTATTTTATATAAAACAAAT
Organism: Sequoiadendron giganteum; assembly: GCA_007115665.2. Taxonomy (NCBI): domain Eukaryota; kingdom Viridiplantae; phylum Streptophyta; class Pinopsida; order Cupressales; family Cupressaceae; genus Sequoiadendron; species Sequoiadendron giganteum. The sequence goes on along the minus strand of CM021100.1, from coordinate 301,687,466 downwards.
GAAATAAAAAAATAATAATAATGGAGAAAAAATATGTAGTCATTTCAAATAGTCCTCCTTATCTAATAATTGTCATTAATAAAATAGAAACATTTAAAAAAATAATAGAATTTAAATAGTTGACATAATTTAGGAGTTAAATTTTTAAGCTCACAATCCACCAATTAAATTTGATACATAAAAGGATCATTTTTTAACTAAATTTCAAGTTTATCTATCTTTTGACTTAATTTAGGTGCTAAACCCCTTAACTAACAATTGTCACTAACAAAATAGAAACATTTAAAAATAATAATCATATTTAGATAGTTGACATAATTAAATTTCACAATCCACCAATTAAATTTGATACATAAAAGGATCCCAACAATTAAATTTGATAGATAAAAGGATGATTTTTTTGATACGAAAAAAGATCCCATCAATTGAATTTGATACATTAAAAGATCATTTATTTTTACCTAAATTTCAAGTTTATCCATTTGACAAAATTTAGAAAATAAATATTTAAGTTTAGAATCCATCAATTAAATTTGATACATAAAAGGATTATTTTTTTACCTGAATTTCAAGCTTATCTCTTTTTCTAATTACTTGTCAATTTTACAAAAGAATAAGGAATTGAAAAATATGTCAAAAAACCAATAAAATTTTCAAAATATACAATTCAAAACATCAAAGTAGAATGTATGAATATTCAACTCTCTTAACACTTGGATCACTTGGTGGAGCTTGATAAGATCATTTAATGCCCTTACTTTGTAACTTTTTCTGATTTTAATAAAAAAATTACCCCTCCTTGATGTTCAGATGCATAAACTATCTTCAAATGATCATAAGAATTTTTATTTTTTATTTAAAAAAAAAATTCTTATGAGATTGAATCTTTACTGGGATGTCATGAATTTGAAGGAGACATTGAGAGTCGCTTCAGAATAATAAATACAAACTTGTCTCTAAAAAAAGATATATAGAAAAAGCACCATCAAAAACTATTTTTTAAATGGATTCCGTGTTGTAGAAGAAAACACTATCATGACTATGTGATCATAAACTACTATGGCTCATACGTTTCAAAAGAGCTGCTGGAGTATTGGTTGCTCAACGTTTGTAACATCAGCAAAATCCTCTTTTCCTTCACCTTCATCAAACACTGTCGTTCAGTTCACTATTAGTAATTTCTAGATCGCAGTGGCTACTTTCAAGGCAGGAGGACTGGTCTGTAGTTGGATTTAAATCACTTATATTGATAATTCAAGGTTTAAGAGGAGGATTATTAAGACACGCAGATGATCCATACATGAGTTGATCGACATTGTCATATACAAGAGCGGCCTCATACATGATGTCGAAGGTGCCAAGCTAGAGGCGCCTTCCTCAGCCATCCTTTGTCCCGCATACATCTTTTTCTTGACCTCTTCTGATCTGCTCTTTTTCTTTCATATTTCTCACATGAAATCAACTGCTCACAGAGAAACCAAACTACCTTCTTGTTTTTAATTAGATCATCAAAGGAGGGATGAGGAGAAAACATTCCAGTAGTATCAGACTCCATTCAAAATCTTCTGCAACTCACCTCACTAACTTCTTACATAACCAAATTATTTATAGCGCAGTAAACAGCACTTATAAAGACACGTAGAGTGATGTCGTGTAGAGATTTTGCAGAAATATAATGACAACTTATAAAATGCATGTGCCACTTATAAATTTGTGTGACAGGTATCATATGGCCTGCCACAGGTATTTGTCCAGCACAAAGTATAAATTAAAATAAAATTCAACTCTTTGAAAATATGTTTCTGTAAATTCGTAAACTTTATACTATTTAATACTGGTTTTCATAACATTTTATTATAAAATAACCTTTACCGTCTGATGTGAGAACCCTGTGATGGGTAATGTAAATATTTTAGTATACTAATTGTTTCTTAATGTTGATAAGTGATCAGACTTGTATAGGTCTTTTCTTTTGTTTTCATCTGTAATGGAGGAGAAGACTTATTGGATTTTTCTTGGGCCGTAGCTGAATTGCAGGTTGTTTTATTTCTTGTTTTTGTCATTGGCATTTGAAATCAAAAAACATTCACGACAATACACGAACCAAATATTTAATTTAGTGGCATGCTATGTTATTTAAGGCCAACTTAAAGTAGACCTCCAAACTTGCAAACAGTATACACTCATACGTAGATTTTCAAATTTCTATAGGTTTGCCAATAAGAATTATTTATGTACATTAATTAGAAATGTTTTATTGTAGTGGAAAATTCAATAATATTTATTTAATTTATAATAAGTTAATATAATATATTAAATTTTAATTATTTAATTTATAATAAACTTTAATGTTATTATTATTATAATTAACAATAATGATATTCAAAATTATAATCATAAATTAATCTTAATAATAATTATTTATTATTAAATAATTAGAAGTATAGGTAAAAGTTTATAATAAGTTAATAATAATAATTAATATACAATAATCTATTCTTACAATAAGTTGATATAATATATTACTAATTAATAATTTAATATAAAAAATAGTTTTTTATTATTAACTTTAAATAATTAATATTATTATATATACATTATTTATAAATTTATTATTAATAATTTACAAATAATGTCTCTAATAAGTTAACTTTAATAATAATAAAATTAATTTGTTAATAACTATAATAATATTTATGGTTGATTGCTTTCCTAGAGAAGCTTCATGGTTCTGACCAGGAGGCTACGGATCTCTTTCGTCAAAAATTGACATGATGGTAATTTGATCCTGTTTGGCAAGAATGTGGAGTTCAACGAAAATCTTATTGTCGATGTTATGAGATTACCCACTAATGGGAAGAAGTTTTTTAGGGACAGGGTTTTTTCTGATGAAGCTGTTATCAAATTTCCCAAAAAGGACAAGGAAAAGCAAAGCTTGGTCAAAATTGCTAACAGTTAGTTCGATGTTGACTCCATAAAAACTATATGGAGAAAGGTTCTTCAGGTCATCATGGAGTACATTACGGTGGACGGGCGATTCACTAAAGTCTATGGCTACCACTTTGCTTTTCTCAACCATTTCTAGCACAAGGTAAGGGTCTCTATCCCCTATTATCTTTTCTGTTCCTTGAAGAAAAATTTGGAGGACAATAAGAAAAACCCCAAAAGATTTCCCATACTTCACATTGGGTTAATTAGGTCGATTGTTGAACATCTTCATGTGCCCGCTCATGCTATATTGGAAACCAATCCAGATTCTGAGAGTGATGATACTGAGCCCAGTGGCTCGGAGTATTTGCCTAACCCTAGCCCAGTTAGAAAAGCCCCTAGTTTGCTTGCTGGCCCTTCCAGGGAGTCGGGTAAAATCCGTGTTGAGCCTGAGCCTGACTGTCCTCCTCCTAAGATCAACTCTGTTGGCAAAAAAATCCAAGCTAAAAGCCTTGTTTCATACTCCGAAGAATCCTCTAAGTCGGAGGAATCTGATACCAACATTTCTGAACGCTGTGCTGACCCTTTGCCAAACATTCACATTGTAGATAATTCCCCTGTTAACACTGGAAAAGAGCCCTCTCTTGATTATCTCAACCTTGCTAAAACCAATTCTGAGTCCCATTCCAAACTCTTGGATTGGACCTTCTTTTAAATTAATGAGCTGAAAATTAAAAACTGGGCCTTGCAAAGTAAGATCGATGAAATGGGTGCTAAGATTGTTAAGATGGATAAGAAAGAAGTGGTTCATAGTAATAGGAATATTGACACCGAAGCTGAGAGCTTAAGGAATACCATCAGAACTATCGCTAAACAAAACAACCGTATAGCAAGACATAATGCTATAATTATTAATGCGATGACTGAAAAGCTTGACAAAGCCCAGCAAGGATCTCTGGTGGTTGACCTGGAAGATACTGAAGATAAAAGCTAGGACACGAAAGCTGGCATTTCTAGAAGAACCCGTGCCAACTTGAAGCGCAAGGCCCCCCTTACTCCAAAAATGGTTCAAACCTTTAAAAAGGGGGTTAAAGATATGCAGGATATGGAGGCGGAGACATAGAATATCCTTAGGTCTCTGAAGTAATGGCTGGGGTTTCCTGTGTGCTTTCTCTGCTATCCCTTCTTTCCTGACCTTTCTGGTCTTTTTAGTTTGGTTGCTGCTGATTTTTTCTCGGGCAGCTATTTTTTTTGGTGGAACTTTGTTGTTCTTTTTGCTATTTTGTAAACTTTGTGGTTTCGAGTCCCTGTAAAACCCGTTTTACCCTTTTATCAAAAACTATAATAATATTTGGTTCAAATAAAGTTAATATTAAACTTAATTAATTTATAATTAGTAGTAAGAATAAGGATAAGGCTAGGTTAGCATTAAGATTCAATTAGATTTCAATAATTATTTGGATTAGGATTTAATTAGGATTATGGTTAAGGCTAGGGTTCATTAGAAGATCTAAGAGGTAAAGAGACAAACACATGAACTATATTCAATATTGTATTTACTCATAATTACATTAGACAAACAAGGTGTACATATATAGTAGTGAGAGAGGCAATCAACTTTCACAAAATGACGATAGGACTCCTCACACATAGAGTGGTAGCAAGTTGCCTACCACAAATGAAGGAAGAGGTATCAAAAGTAATTTGACACCTATCAACATTGAAAACTCAATGAGAAAGAGTCAATGGGATTACACCTCGATGATAGTGAGTTAATGAGATATTTAAGTAGGCTTAAGTAAGCCAAGTGTATGCATAAAGTGCAATATATATACTAACACCCTCCTTAAGCATATTTTATGTTGGAATGAATTAAATGGACCAATATGTACAATGCAAAATAAATGTCTCTCAACCATGAAGCCCAATATGGTAACCAAGTACAATGCAATCTCTTAAAAGTGAAGTAAAAATAAAAAACCGAGAAAGAAATAAAAAACCCTTGTCCAAAAAAGAGAATTAAAAATAATATAAGCCCTTTTAAAATATGGTAAGAACATATGATAGAGCTCATGAAAAATTTTAGAGTTATAAAATTTGAATATGATTGGTGTCTCTCTGATGCATGAAGGTTGCAAAGAGAAATCCTTCATGTCAGGTAGCTTCAATTTTTGTCCCTAACTTTAATGATTGCAATGGTCAAAAACCATCTCACAAATAAAATAAAATTCTTAGATAAAGGTACAATTTTGTTGGGAGGCTTCTTGCAAGAAGTTGAAGGCCTAAACACATCATTGAGTACACAAATTACTCTAAATGGCATCATTGCAACCAATAGTAGAGGGTGTCAGGACTTCTTGTGCCAAATTATGGTGTCAGCCAAAAGAAATACTACCTTGCAAATGATAATGCAAGGGTTGAATGCATTTGGCATGGCAACTAGCAGATTACAAGCATCCTTTGCGCACATCTCAACACCCACCAAACCTCATGAACAACTTTGGAAGTCTCCAAATAGTGTTGAAGAAAGGCAAATATGGGGGTTGCAAACTATTCACACCTCCTTGGATATCTATCACTTGAATTACACTTTTATGTTGACTTCAAATGCATGCGGGTGTGAGATGTGTTTGGGTGCCGCTCCAAATTGGATCCCATCCAAATCACAGCTTGTGGAAATTGTTGGAAAATATATTGCTCCTGAAGCCTTCTGCTCACACATCAGACCACCGAACAACTTCTCCTACCCATTAGGAGTTCCTTCCAATTTTTGGGATCTTCCTTGCAACAACTCTAGAATTAAATGTGGTAGCTTGTTTTGAATTCCCAATTTATGGTGGTGGGTAATTTTGAATTTTGAAGAGGGAATGTTGGAGAGACAAAAGGAATGCAAGAAGTTATTTTATTAGTCTAAAAATTGGAAGAAGTTTGCAACAGTAGCATGTGTGAAGAATTTTCTGTGTGAGCTCCCAAATGCTCCTGAAAACAATAG